>CM077172.1:40451783-40989283 GCA_039654105.1 Coreius guichenoti
GGACAAAATAATTTCTATATAAAATGGAGTATTTCATTTTTTTTAAGAAATGAATACTTTTATTTAGCAAGGATGCATTAATTTGATCAAAAGTAACCGTAAAGACATTTATAATGTTACAAAATATTTCTATTTCAAATAAATGCTCTTCTATTGAACTATTTATCCATTAAAGAATCCTGAAAACTGCTTTTTCCACAAAATAAGCAGCACAACTGTTTTCAACATTGATAATAATCATAAATGTTTCTTGGGCAGCAAATCATCATATTAGAATGATTTCTGAAGGATCATGTGACGCTGAAGACTGGAGTAATGATTCTGAAAATACAGCTGATATTGATTACAGGAATAAATTACATTTTACAATATATATTTAAATAGATCAGTTATTTTATATTGTAATATTTCATAATATTACTGTATTTACTGTATTTTCAACCAGATAAATGTAGCCTGGGTGAGCATGAGACTTCTGAGAAAAAAAAAAAAATCAAACTTTTGAATGGTAGTGTACTGTATGCTCATGTTTTACTGATTGCAACATTCAAAGACATATTGATTTATTCCATTTATTTAATCTTGTCTGTTATATCCCTTGTTAGATCCAGTTACAGTTGATAAAGAACTTGAATCTTCAGAGGAAAAAACAGGTGCAACATCAACAGTCCTACAAAATGACTAGACAGTCTAATACACTAGAAGTGTCGGACCTAGAATTGAAAGGTCGATTAATCAACACCTGGGCTTTTGAGTTTAACGGCATCAGCCGATAACCCTGCCCGCATGGCCGATTAACAGACGTGTTCGGTTTCCTTGTGTCGATGTCTAAAATCTAGCTTACTGCAAGTAGACATATTAAGTAGAAGTACAAGTAGAATATTTTAAGTCTCAGTTCACCATTTTGTGTATACCTGTATTTGATCATGTTAATATTTAGGTACTAGAGCTGCACGATTAATCATTAAAAGATCGCAAACTCAATTCAAACACCTACGTGATATCATTTCCTAAATGACAGCGATTCTGTTGTCTATTAAACCTTTGAGTACAATCACAGCAAACATTAAGATCTGTGTTTGTGCTGCCGCTGAGCCAGAGAGAGCCGTTGTCATGTATAGATATGAAACAGCTTCACAAACAGTCTTTTTAACCACTGTTTCATTATTCTTACAATAATTCAAATTATCACAGAAGAACTGAAAGTTTATAGTTCAGATATAAACACTGATGTCTACGGTACCGATCAAAATAGAACAAATCACCTTTTGAAAGTAACTTGATGCTATACAATAAAGTTTATCAATTACATCATTACACCAGTAGGTGGAGACAAAGTGACTTAAAAATGTATTTGTCATTGAATCATTCATTCAAGAGATTCGTTCAAGAACACTGATTGATCCAGTAATGAAACAAGTGAAGTATTGTATGAGTCAGTCATTGAATCATTCATTCAAATTATTCCAATTAAATATTTTTAAAATAGACTACATCAATTAACATTTTGTCAGAACCTCTAGTAAATTACGTTATTTTGTTTAGTTGTCTATTCAGAATCGTAGGAGAATCATGATCTCTATTTGAAACCAAAAAAAAAAAAAAAAAATGTGATTCTCAATTTATCCAGAATCGTACAGCTCTAGGCTGCGTTTACATTTGGCATTAACATGCGATCACCGTGATCAAGCAGATCGGATCATCAGTCAATCAGGACACGGCGTTTACACTGTATCTGTATCTGGATAACCGATCGGATCTATCTTTCCCGTGCAATAAAAAAAAAAAAAAAAAAAGTCGACCTGAATGAATGGTTCTGCAACTTTTGGTGTGAAAGCAAACTTTCCACTATATTTGCGATCTACTCCACCCTCGATTGTATCGCAAAACCACACAGCTACGTGCAGCGATTCCCGTGGAGAAAAGAGTTGCTCTGACAATTCTGGAGAGAGGAGGGGGAATAATGACAGTGGGCGGGGTTTTGTGTGACATCGACCTGTAAATGCAGACACAACGGCTGGATCGCATTTACATTATACTAAGATCTGATCACAATGCGTCCTCGACTACCTCCGTACCAGGACACGCTGATCGGGTAACATTCCGATCACAAACACATTTACACTTGTCTTTTCAATGCGTATGTGGACAACATCCAGATACAGGTCACATGTTTATGCCAAGTGTAAACGCAACCTAATTGGTACTGATTTCTTGAATCAATTCCGATTCATGAGCTCTTGATTCAATTACATTTTGATATTGATTCATTTGGTTATATATCAGCTACAGTACATGTAAAAATTTAAGGGAAAAAAATCTCGACTAATGCTGTAAACTATACAGGAAACCCTGTCAGTTGGTGCATTAATATAATATTAAAAATTAATATTAGTATCCAAACTATTCAATTCAATTGCTATTTGTTTTTAGATATAATCAACACAAATAAAAAACTCAGTTGTATACAAATATTTAAATTGCACATAAGTCAGTTTTTATATTAACTTTTTATAATGATATAATTATGTTTCTACTCCATTTGTTAAAATACAGTGGGGAGAACAAGTATTTGATACACTGCCGATTTTGCAGGTTTGCCCACTTACAAAGCATGTAGAAGTCTGTAATTTTTATCATAGGTACTCTTCAACTGTGAGAGACAGAATCTAAAATCCAGAAAATCACATTGTATGATTTTTAAGTAATTAATTTGCATTTTATTGCATGACATAAGTATTTGATACATCAGAAAAGCAGAACTTAATATTTGGTACAGAAACCTTTGTTTGCAATTACAGAGATCATACGTTTCCTGTAGTTCTTGACCAGGTTTGCACACACTGCAGCAGGGATTTTGGCCCACTCCTCCATACAGACCTTCTCCAGATCCTTCAGGTTTCGGGGCTGTCGCTGGGCAATACGGACTTTCAGCTCTCTCCAAAGATTTTCTATTGGGTTCAGGTCTGGAGACTGGCTAGGCCACTCCAGGACCTTGAGATGCTTCTTACGGAGCCACTCCTTAGTTGCCCTGGCTGTGTGTTTCGGGTCGTTGTCATGCTGGAAGACCCAGCCACGACCCATCTTCAATGCTCTTACTGAGGGAAGGAGGTTGTTGCCCAAGATCTTGCGATACATGGCCCCATCCATCCTCCCCTCAATACGGTGCAGTCGTCCTGTCCCCTTTGCAGAAAAGCATCCCCAAAGAATTATGTTTCCACCTCCATGCTTCACGGTTGGGATGGTGTTCTTGGGGTTGTACTCATCCTTCTTCCTCCAAACACGGCGAGTGGAGTTTAGACCAAAAAGCTCTATTTTTGTCTCATCAGACCACATGACCTTCTCCCATTCCTCCTCTGGATCATCCAGATGGTCATTGGCAAACTTCAGACGGGCCTGGACGTGCGCTGGCTTGAGCAGGGGGACCTTGCGTGCGCTGCAGGATTTTAATCCATGACGGCGTAGTGTGTTACTAATGGTTTTCTTTGAGACTGTGGTCCCAGCTCTCTTCAGGTCATTGACCAGGTCCTGCCGTGTAGTTCTGGGCTGATCCCTCACCTTCCTCATGATCATTGATGCCCCACGAGGTGAGATCTTGCATGGTGCCCCAGACCGAGGGAGATTGACCGTCATCTTGAACTTCTTCCATTTTCTAATAATTGCGCCAACAGTTGTTGCCTTCTCACCAAGCTGCTTGCCTGTTGTCCTGTAGCCCATCCCAGCCTTGTGCAGGTCTACAATTTTATCCCTGATGTCCTTACACAGCTCTCTGGTCTTGGCCATTGTGGAGAGGTTGGAGCCTGTTTGATTGAGTGTGTGGACAGGTGTCTTATACAGGTAACGAGTTCAAACAGGTGCAGTTAATACAGGTAATGAGTGGAGAACAGGAGGGCTTCTTTAAGAAAAACTAACAGGTCTGTGAGAGCCGGAATTCTTACTGGTTGGTAGGTGATCAAATACTTATGTCAAGCAATAAAATGTAAATTAATTATTTAAAAATCATACAATGTGATTTTCTGGATTTTTGTTTTAGATTCCGTCACTCACAGTTGAAGAGTACCTATGATAAAAATTACAGACTTCTACATGCTTTGTAAGTAGGAAAACCTGCAAAATCGGCAGTGTATTAAATACTTGTTCTCCCCACTGTATTAAGCATTTAAACAATGGTTGTTTTCCTAAAAGATTTATTCAACATACAGTAAATGAAACATCAGTAAAAACCTAATGAATATGCAATACTGCATATATTTATTACAATTCTCCTCTCTAGAGTTATTTTTTTCTAGCTAACTATCGAGATATGGTTATTGAATGGCTTTCCTGAGGTAAACGTAACATTATGTGACATTGTTTACAAGCTGTTTTAGAGACGTCTTTCTACGGCTGAAACTGATTGATCGATTACACGAGACATGATAATAATAATAATAATAATAATTCTTCATTACATTTATAAAGCGCTTTTATGGGTACTCAAATCGCTTTACATGTAGAAGGGGGGAAATCTCCTCCACCACCACCAATGCGACGGCAGCCATATTGCGCCAGAACGCCCACCACACACCAGCTGATTGGTGGAGGGGAGACAGAGTGATGAAGCCAATCGGTATATGGGGATGATTAGGAGGCCATGATGGACAGAGGACAATGGGCAAATTTGGCCAGGATGCCGGGGTTACACCCCTACTATTTTCTCTTACTAATTTGATTAATTTCAGTAAGTTGAACTGTTTCTTTCAACATTCCCTCCTGATGTTCATTCATGTTTATTTCATGCTATAACTAGTAGTAAAGAGGACGATATGATCAGGTCACATGCTGCTTGAAGAGTGCCAAAAGCACTTTTATTGTTGGAATTTTGTGATAAAATTGACAATTTGACTTTGTTTCTTATCAAAAGTAACAAAACTAAAGCTCATTGCGATTACTGGATGGGAGGCGTGCTACAAATAATGTTTAGTGAAGTTTTGTTCACGCATCAACAGAATCGATCTTGGGATTTAAGAATCATTATCGGCTCATCAAAATTAAATTAAGTAATTTTGTTAACCCAGCCCTATTAATATTGCATTATATCGCCCAATTATAACTCATAGCGGTCAATCCCCACCTACCTACAACTACAACATTACAGCACATACTAAACCAGATAAGCAGTGTAACACATCTACAAGCAACAAGGCTGGAAAAATAATAATTTGAGGGAAAAAAAAAAGTGATTGTACAAATAAACCTGATTAAATCATAAGAAGCGTCATGCATCTAGTGCACTGCATTCAGAACAAACACACTAATGTGATTCTACATACATTAATGCTAGACATTATTTTGACATCTATGAGCGTCTATAAGAGAAAATATACTGTACCAAATCTAAGGAGCGACTGAACAGAGAAGACCAGGAGAGGTTTGTCTGTTCGGGGACGGGCAGAGGGGTTAATAATATGACATCACTGTCCGAAACCTTTACCAAACACGCTTCATCTGGAGGCGGTTCAAAGACCTGTTGAATTCACTGTCTGAGCACATGGACTTTGTCTGATTATTGATCACATCCATATGGCTGCAGACTTCACAACATTTTGACACTGCTTCTCCTTAGCAACTCACAATTGCAAACAAACTAGACCAAGTTCAGCTGGACGCCAGATATTTGTTGTTTATGATTTAGCTTTAGTCGTGTGTTGGCAGAAAGCTGGTTAGTTCTCTTATATCACTCACTTTTACAAGCGATGATACAAACTAGACAAGGAGACAACAGTACATACACTACTGTTCAAAAGTTTGGGATCAGCAAGATTTTTGTTTCGTTTTTTTGAAAAATTAATGCTTTTATTAGGCAAGGATGCATTAAATTGATCATAAGTGACAGTAAATACTTTTGCATTGTTACAAAATATTTATTTCAAATGCTGTTCTTTTCTATTCACCAAAGAATCCTGAAAAAAAAAATACATCACAGTTTCTACAAAAATATGAAGCAGCACAACATTGATAATAATCATAAATGTTTCTTGAGTATCAAATCATCATATTAGAATGATTTCTGAAGGATCATGTGACACTGAAGACTGGAGTAATGATGCTGAAAATTCAGATTTGATCACAGGAATAAATTACATTTTAAAATATATGCAAATAGAAAACAGTTCTTATAATATATATAATATTAATATTAATAATATAATAATATTACAGTTTTTACTGCATTTTCTGATCAAATAAATGCAGCCTTGGTGAGCAGGAAAAAAAAAAAACCATTAAAATATCTTACCAAACCCAAACTTTTGAACGTAGATGGACATTTTTTTAATGAATACAATACACTTTGGTGTCCCTTGACTTTTTTTTTTTTTTTTTTTTTTTTTTTTTAAATGCACAGATCTCATGTTTTTGTTGTGAGAAGCATTAAAGAGAAGCATAAACTATCTGACCCGTGCTGGCAAAAAGAGTCACAATGAGCAAATTTTCAAAAATGAGTTATTTTCACATGCTCTATTAAAAAACCTTCAAAATATATGATTTGTTGGAATCAGACAAAAAAAAAATTAATGAGCTACAGCTGTTCGAAATCGATAGAGTCAGCAAAGTCACTTTTGAGAAAAATCAAATTAAAGTTTTCTGAAGGTTTTAAAACAAAATCACCTAGCAACCATACCTTAAAATCCCTGGTAATAACACCAAATTTGGCATACATCAAGTCAAAACCAAATATCTATAGGAAAAACATATATTCAACTTTTTTTTTTCCATGATACCACAATTTTTTGATTAACATTAATGAATATATAATAAGACCTACTGAACCGCACGGATCTAATATAATTTTGCACATCAGATGCTTTTCCCCAACAGTTAACCAAACGTTCACGTAAGACATAACAGATAATGTTACAAGATAATGTTGTATTTTGAAGTACTGTAATTCTGTGTATGTGTGTATATCGAGATCGTCTCAGGTGTCTTTGTGCACATGCGTCGGATCTGTCAGTCAGCGTGAGTAAGATCGTTTTGTTTACATCAGCATGAGTTTGAAAATCACATTTCATTGGTTCAGACTCATGCCATTGAGAACTTGCTATGAATATTCACAAAGTTGGAATGCTGCGCTTTAAAACGATACCAAACTCGTGCTAAGAGGAAGCGCCAGCGGTCGAGAAGCGAGCAGAGAAAAACTGCATTTTTCACGGACAAAGGAAGGTAGAAAACATATATATTCGGAGCGCCAGACAAGGACTTAATGAACTCATTTTTGTGAAAACCTCAAATGTGACCAAAATTGACATTTTTCACTTATTATGCCTGTAGCTCGAAATTAGCCCGTGCGCATTCCCACTCATTTTGCCAGCACGGGTCACATATGATTAACTTAGCATGAATACTATCTAGTTTTAAAAACATCAAATGTCTTAATTTGATCAATTTTACTTGATTTTATGCTTGTTTAATGTTTATTGCTAGATACTGACAAAAAAAATAGGGGGAAAAACAGTGCATATAGTACTTTTTTGTATCCTATTTGTGAAAAGTGCCACGTGTGTTAGATTTTATATATTTAGACATTTTGATTTACATATTATTTAGCCCTGAAACTACAAGGATCAATATATTAATTAAGTAATATAAAATGAGTGATGTCAGAATAATTTTTATAAATGGTGGCAAATTCCCCTACAAACTCAGTCAATTAATGGTCATTATGTTTTGAAGATCTATAATAGTTGAATTAGTTTTAATCTATGCAAGAGAAATCAATTCAGGTTTCTTGCGTAGAACTGCCCCGTGTGAGAAAAACTTCTCACCTTGTTTTTGGAGTTGTGTGTGTGTTCGCTGGCATCTGCAGATGTGTATGGGAGACTGCTGGTGGAGGACGACGGCTCTCTGTCTCGCTCTTTGTCCTTCTCTCCAAACCAGGAGAAGGGCATGCAGGTGGGGATGGAGGTCATGGACTCTGAGGGGGACAGTCGGACCCCAGACTCCTCCAATAACTCTGCTGAACCCCTACTACACCAAGACCAGACGTGAGAAGAGAGAATACAGATACAGCCCTGGCCAAAAGTATTGGTTTGCAGTGACAAAGTTTGTGTTTGGCAAAGTTTGCAGTTTCAGTTGTTGTGGTGCGGATTAACAATGTTTCTAGACTACTGTGCAGAGTGATCAGATGCATTTTAAATCATTTCAAAATGCTTCATTAGCCCCCCAAAAAATTACTTTAAATCACAAAAACCCAATTTTCAATTTTTTTGGCCCTGGCACAAAAAGACCAGCTAAAATAATTTCACCAATCATATCATTACCACATGGGAAAGTGTGAACAAGTACTAGATTATAAGAGCAGACTGACTGCTATAAAAGGATCCCTTCCAATTACTGTGTTCTTGTGTTAGCAACGGTTACCTCCAAAGAAAGACGTGCAGTCATCATCGCCTTACATTAAGATGGCCTCACATGCAAGGAAATAGCTGCAAAGAATATGAAAGAACTAGGGGTGTAAGGGTACATGTATTCGTCCCGAACCGTCAACGGTATGGATGTCATGGTTTGGTGCATACAGTCAGACGATGAATACAGTCAGTCACAGGCAATCCACACTCCAATCCAGAAGGGGGCGCGCACGGTAATGCAATGCTGTTTGCTAACTGCCACAACAGGAAAAAGAGCAAAAGAAGAGGAGACGATCTATGCACCAACCCAAAACAAGATTTCAGATGGCACGCAAGAGCTTGCTAGTGTCGATTAAAGGCACAATATGTAATTTTTCGCCACTAGAGGTCGCATATTCAAAACAAAGGAGTAGCTTGATGACGCCTTGATTTCGCGGAATCATGGGAGTTGTTGTCTTCACCTCTACAGCAGGTGGAAAAGAATCCCACGGGACTCGGGCAAAAATCATATTCATGGATGAGCTAATGTATTAAAGATTTATTAACATTACTGTAGTATGAAGCAGGGTGGGGCTGAAAGCCGCGGAGCGAGATCGCTGGAGAGATTGCTAATGAGAGACGAGCGCAACACGGCTCGAGAGCAGTGGAGCTTTTATTCTGCCGCAGACGGCGGCTTCCACTTCTTCTGCTCATGCGTATGTGGGGTAACGCAGCGCTGTTTTATCATATTAGATACATTTGAGTGTGTTGAAAGTTATGTTATAATGCTACTCTGAGCGTTCGCTCGGCGGCTACTATGAGACACTTGTTGTACACTGCAGTGAGCTAGATCGATATTAGGCATGGTAAAACATGGTACTCGAGAAAAAGGTAAATCAAGAAAAGAGGTAAGAGGTAAATCAAGAAAATGAGATTTAAACAATAAGACTGTGTTGAGCTATAAAACAATCATTAGTTTTCTGTCGATGAATGTCTCCAAACAGTTGCTCACCTGTCTAATAAAACACATCATATATTAAAGCGTCTTTGGTGTTTCCATGGTTTCTACAAAATTAAACCGGAAATCGAAGGTAACGCGGGTATGATGTCATTGATAGGCAATGCACGGACACGGCCTGTGTCCTGGATAAAATTGCTTATTTCTCTGGATTTAAACATTCTTGGAAACATATGGGATAATGTAAAGTACATAAGTCAACAAAATATATAATATTGTGGTATTTGGATATTTTAATTCAAGAATCTTGCATATTGTGCCTTTAATATTTGTGATGCGCTCCATGGAAAGGAAACCGGGACGGCAGAAAGTGGCATCCTGTTTGTTTTCTTTATTTTACAAAAGCACAATGTTTTGTTTTTATTGCGAGTGTACACAAATAAAAATAGACCCTTTACAGTTTCAAATTACTCTTATCTGTATGACCATAAATGACGGAGTATTTTAAGTTGTTTCCGCTATAATGAGACAAAATCATTTGGCATTGTGCCGATTTGTGTCGTGGAAGTCTCCTGGAATGTCCTGGAAATAGGAAGCCTCAGGTGCCGCTTCACTCGTTGTCTACTTATGAGCCTACTTTATCTTTCTATATGTAGATGGCACTTTTTCTCCTTCTCACTCATCTTTTTGTGACTTCATGAAAAAGCATAATATTGAACTTTGTGCATCCACTACCGCAGAGGGGACTAAATGCCGTTAGGTGGAACAAACTGTAATTTGCACTACTGTCTGTTCAAAATAAATTAAAAGAAACCAAGCATTGGGGATTTGCTGCTTTTTCCTGTTGTACCGAACTCGTATTGAACCGTGACCCCAAAACCGAGGTACGTACCAAGCCGTGACTTCTATGTACTGTTACACCCCTAGAAAGAAACATTTACAGAGGTTCAACTGCAGTGAAGGCGGCTTCAGGACGTCCCAGAGTGTCCAGCAAGGGCCAGGACCGTCTCCTCCTGAGGAATCAGCTAAGGAATCATGTCATCACTAGTGCAGAGCTGCTCAATATTGACATCAGGTGGTTGTGATGCATCTGCACTCACAGTGAGGCCAAGACTTGGTGAGGACAATGGCCTGGTGTCAAGAAGGCCAGCAAAGAAGCCACTTCTCTCCAAGAAAACCAAGGACAGACTTAAATTCTGCAGGAAGTACAACTACAGCAGAAGACTGGTGCAAAGTTATTTTTTCTGATGAAGCCCCCTTCCGAATGTTTGGGACATCTGGAAAATTGAGTGTCCAGAAGAAAAGGTGAATGCTACCATAAGTCTGGTGTCGTGCCAACAGTGAAGCATCCTGAGACCATCCGTGTGTGGGGTTGCTTTTCATCTAAGGGAGAGGGCTCTCACACAATTCTGCCCCAAAACACTGCCATGAACAAAGAATGGCATTAAAAAGTCCAGCAAAAGAGCAACTTCTCCCAACGATCCAGGAGCAATTTGGTGATAAGTGCATTTTCCAGCATGATGGAGCACCAACAAGGCAAGAGTGATGATGAAGTGCCTCGGAGATCATTACATTGAAATGTTGGATCTGTGGCCAGGCAACTCCCCGGATCTTAATCCCATAGAGAACCTGTGGTCAATCTTCAAAAGGCGATTGGACAAGTAGAAGTCCACAAATTGTGATCAACTCCGAGCACTAATAAGGAAAGAATGGATCGCCATTAGCAATCAACACTGTAAATATTGACGCTTTGCATACATTGAATGTTTTTGCCAATAAAAGCCTTTAAAACTTATGAGATGCTTATCATTGTTTCCAGCATACCATAAAAACATGTGAAAAAATATCTACAAATACTGAAGCAGCAAACTTGGCAACACACAAAATTGATGTCACTGCCCACTTCACAAATGGGAAAACAAGTAAACAGGGGTACATCTGAAAACAATTGTGGCTCCTAACAGAGGACCAGATTTGGGAAAACATCTTTCACACTGACAGACCTCTAATGTCAAATGGATTTGGATCCACAGTAAAAGTTGAAGTGTGAAAATGTCATCAGTGTGTGTGTGTGCATGTGTACCTGCTGTCCAGTGACGCCCTCGTAGCGTCTTTGTTCAATTTTTTCCCCTTTCCTCCAGATTTCCTTAAACCACTATCAGAAACAGCGTGCATTAAACACAACAACAATCCATAATGAACTTAGAATAAGGAAAAATAAAATAACTTCACAGTAAACCATTAGAGGCTCATTTATTGGTTTTGCAAGATGCTATGGAGGATATTACAGATTTTTTTTGCACCAACCCAAAATCTGGGAATCTTCTTTTGCTTTTTCCAGCTGCATCATTAGACTCATCTGAAATAAACAACAGAAGTGTGTCAGATCACAAACACAGACAAACATCTGATGGCAAGGCTAATTTGCAATTTCTTGTCGTAGTAATGAGAAAACTCTTTGGAGCAAAATCACTTAACAGTTGGACTACTTTCACATGCCATTTCAATACAACATTTCTAGTGATCATGGCAGCCAGGCTCATTCACACCATACACGATAACTGTAAATATATTAGCGTCCACACCAGCGGACGATAACGTTCTGTTAATTATATGCTGAGTTTTGTAGTCTGCTCGAGCTCTTAAAGCAGGATAGATTCTGATTGGCTGTCATTGTTTTTATCATTCATCATTTTTATCATTTTTTTTAGAACAAATATTGTTCTAAAAGTGATTCCAACGACATTGTTTTTCTGTGCCATTATAGTTGCTATTCTTTTATATTTAGAATGATTTTTAGAACTATATCGTTATAGTTATCGCTTGTGTGAATGGGCCTTAAGACTTAAGAATTCAGCCATTATTTAGGTGCATTTCTGTGCATATTGTCCAATCCAAACTGTGATTGGCACAAATTTTGAAATGTTTTTGTGCTTTATTTAACATTCCTTTCATGAATTATGTCAGGAAACACAGTCAGGACGTGCAAACAAATGCCACTATCAGCAGATGCAATTCGAAAAGGTTTTTTTTTTTTTTTAAGAAATTAACACTTTTATTGAGCAACGATTAAGATTTTTTAAAAGAAATTAATAATTAATATAGACACATTATTGTCACGTTTGATCAATTTACATTGAAATTGTTACCAAAAATACTACTTTAAAAGTTCAAAACATATTTAATTCATCAAAAAAAAAAAAAAAAAAATCCAGTGAAATTCCATGGTTTCCACAAAAATACTGAGCAGCACAACAATCAGAAATCAACAAATTGTTAGCATATTAGAATGATTTGTGAAGGATCATGTGACACTGAAGACTGGAGTAATGATGCTGAAAATTCAGCTTTGATCACAGGAATAAATTACACTTTACTATATAATCAAATAGAAAACAATTTCTTAATATTTCACAAAGCTACACACTCCATCAATTAGGGTTATTAGAACTGTTGCCAAACATATAACATGCTAGAAACATCATAATCACTGCAATGATCTAATCATTGACTCTTAAGCATTTGCCTATTTAAATACAAAATGCTACTTTTTTTTGGCCGGGCAGTGTAGATTACAACTTGTTTATCAGCTATTTGGAAATGGTTCATCCAATCAGAATTGGGAGTCAAAACTATCTGTATAATGATTACAGAACAATAGGTCTTTATCATATTGCTGTTGATAGGTGGAAAATAGGGATCCAAAATCCAGCTTGTTACCTTTGACCTCTTTGCCCTTGCCTTTGGACTCTCTCTTCTTTACATTCCGCAGGAAGCTGGAGGGGGAAGAGTCTTTGGGGGGTGAGAGGGCGGGGCCCTGTGGATCCCTCTGCACTGATTGGCTGCTGCTCGTAGCAGATCCTTCATCCTTTGGGTGGTTTGCAGGGGAAGATATGGCCACCGGCAGGGACAGACTCTCCTGGATTGATCTCCTACGGGGCGGTGGAGACTCGGGACTCAAAGACTCGCTCTCATCATCACCCTGAAAAAAAGACAAGGTCCAAGTCATTAAGTTATCGTCCAAAAGAGATGTACTGGATTTTTACAGCAGTCAACTGCTTATGAATATCTTGAGCTCTTTGTGACCTGTGCACATGCCGTCGGTGAGCTGAGCGTCTCTTTCAGTTTACTGCGGGACGGTGGCTGGCGTTTGGATCTTTGAGCCAGATGGGCCCTTGCACGATGGGCGCTGGTGTCCAAACGCTCCGTCTCAGGAACCACCTCACTCCAGTCTGCTCCTGGAGAACAATTCACTAACATCACTAACCAACGCTTTTACAGATCTTTGGAAAGCTCTCCAATTGTCTGAATTACACGCTCATTCACTGAACATTTATTATACTATATACAGTATGGGCAGAATTTAAGACGCTCTGGTCCATTTGTACAGGGACAATTGAATTTCTGTATATCTGTGCCTGGCTGAGCTATGTTTGTCTGGATCAAAACATATTTAGTTCAACAGGCATATGAACATGAACCTATAAAAAAAAGAAAGGCGCGGTCATATTTGCCATTGCTCTGCAAAGTTTTGTGGGTGAAATCCAGTCATTTTAATAGGGCAAACAGAAGTTTTGTGTGAGAGCGAAAAAGTTCCCCATGCAGATTTCGCTCATGTTCAACGCTGAGGTCAGAAAGCTGCTTGCTTTGAAAGTGACTTCTGTGTGAACAGTACGTCATACATTGCTACACTATTGACAATGGACCTTTTTTTCCTACAAAATTTCAGTGAAGTGACTGCACCTAAAGAGTTTCCCCGCCATTGACGGAATTTTCTGGCTTTCCGTGTTTTCACTGTTATACGGAAGGGGGCGCTATTACGCATCTTCTGAAAGAGTACAGAATCCCCTGATCAAAACACAGGTGAAGAAGATGCAGAAACAAGCCATATAATATGTAATCATATGCATATGTAAAATAACGCGATCATCAACATGAAACAGCATATAAATCAAAACTGCCTAATGTTACTGAATGAAATGTCGACCCAGGACAAGCTATAGGACTGTGAAGGTTTTGTGGGGTTGATGGACTCGATCTACGCCATCTGTGTTTTGATCATCATACTGAATCCCATCTGGATGTAGTCTTTGACAAAAAACACGATTTTCTCAGCTTTTTGCTCAAAAACTTTTATGAAACACCCATATTCATTTGTTGATAAAAAAAAGAATGCATGAAGCTGGAATAAAACAGGTTTTTTTTTGTTAGTTTAAAAGCAGATTCTCTGTTCTTTCTTTTGATATATTGCATCTTCAGATATTCATACAACAAAATATTCTGGGGGCCATGAAAGTTTTGTGAAAATGATCAAAAATCCTGGGCTGGCTGGCAAGTTTTATAATAAGGGACAAGTCACAAATTCATACCCACAGACAAGCAAAACATCAACAAACATGTTCTTTTAAGACCCTACACACTATGTTTAACACAGGATTGATGTCTTTTCCATCCCAGTTCAAGGTGACTTTTAACCCTGGGTAAAGCACTTAGTGGTTAGTGCTACTTTTAACCTTTTGATTATGAAGCATTTTGCATTTGCAGCGAACAGACAACCAATCATATACTAAACTATGCTTGCCTCATTAAATATGTGCTTTGTACCACCAGTCTTGAACATTGGGAGGGGACAAAAACGTTTCTTAGATAATTTTTTTTTTTACCTAGGAGGGGAAGCGGTCACAAATATAATATAATTTCCTTTTTACTTTAAGAAATTTAAAGGGAATACGGAGTAGTAAAAGAACTAGAATTTATTTCAAAGTAATATATTTAAACTATTTGGAGATAGTATTTTCTATTTTAAAATATGCACACATTCCATCTTAATCATATGCCAAATATGCTGAAGATGGCTGTTAATGTTTCTTGTCTTACATTAAACAAGTTACGTAAATTATATAGGCAATTTTCAATTCAAAATGGCAAAATCTGAAAACAAAAACCAATAAAAAGAAGTTTGCATCAATCGACATTACTGTCAGTCATTCAACATTTCAATTGCAAAACAGTTGTCAAATATTAAAAGCTTGATTTTAAGCAATCTATTGTATAAAGCGCTATAATAAACGTGACATGACTTTACTAGAGTGCCGAATTGCAGAGCTCGCTTTTCTAATGCTTTATTAAAAATTCTTGCTGTTTTCTCAATTTTGTTGTGTTTATTTTGTTATTGAGAGGAAAGCGTGCAGCACATATTTACATATTCATCTGAACGTCGCTCTCAACGGTGTGGGCGGCGTCAGATGTGCGCTAACAGTATAATCGCTGCTCACGTATTTTGAACTTCGTTTTACCCCTGACCGTGAGCATATCGGGGCCTTTATCATAACGTGAGTTTCAACACACTACTAACTCACTCAACCAGGCCCTGCCCCTTTATTTTGCATGTGCCTTGGACGGGAATCATTTAAATGAGGAATTTTGTTTGTTCCTGAAAGAATACTCAAGACTACAATGGAGGCGTTTCAGGAAGTTCAGAAACTGTGCACTGATATAGAGAATAACTCCCTTTGGAGTGACTTTGTGCTTTTGCAACTTTGCAGAGCTTTTTCATGCTCAGGTCCTCTTTAAACTTTTTGTCATCCAAACATTGAGAGTGGATTTCACATGTGAAAAGTCCATTACATGCGTATTTAACTTAATAGTGCATATTTCTTGTTGCTATTCCTCAGTTTTTCTGTTTCTGTGACTGGCAATTGTTTTTTCAATCTTATAACTTCAGTATGGGCTCAGCATGACCTCACAATCAATGGATCCTTCTTGGAATCAGACAGCTATTAAAAAGCAACAAGAGGTTTAACTCACCCAAAAGAAGTGAATCTGCAGACTTGCTGCCCGACAATGAAGACTCATGATGACCACTGCCAGATTCAAGCTTTGCCAACTACACCGAGAGAGATTGATAGGTGGAAGTCAGAGAACATGAAAGCTTTATATGTGCGAGTTCATTTCTGTTGTCATATGTTCTCACCCTCCGCTGCAGATCCTCTATCTGAGTTTTATATGTAGCCTCACTCTCCTCCAGAGTTCTCCTTAACTCCTCCTCCCTCTGCTCAAACTCCTCCTCTCTACAACACACACACACACACACACTCCAGCCAATCAGAATGTTTTAAGCCCCACTCTAAAGGGTTAGTTGACTGAAAAGGATTCTCACTCTCATATCATTCCAAATCTGTATAACTTTCTACTGTGAAACACTGAAGGAAATGTGAAGACTGTTCATACAATGAAAACATACTGTGACTATGCCAAGTGTGTAAAGGACAATAAAGCAGTAGAAAACAAGTCCATGTAACTTGCAGACTATATTCACAGAGTTTTGATGACAGCTTTTTGTGAAGGAGGACTGAAATCTGTTGCACGTCAAACAAAACTATTGTGTACTGCTTCAGAAGACATTGATCATACTTCATGAGTCACGTGGACTACTTTTACTGAGCTTGTGTGTCATTTTTAAAAGTTCAACAGCATCTAATTTTCACTGTACAGAAATGAACAGCTTGGGCATTCTCACAAACCGCTGCTTTAGTGTTCCACAGAAAGAAAGAAAAAAACAATGACATGAGGATGAGTAAATGAAGACAGAATTTTCAGTTTTGCATAAAATAGTCCTTCAAGTATCTTCAAATGTTTTTTTTTTTTGTTTTTTTTTTTTTTAATTACCCAAGAAGCAAGTGTACTGTAGCAAAACAAACCTGTGTAAAAATAAACATTCTTTTTCAATGTACACCATCATTCAAAAGTTTGGGGTTGTTTATAAGTCTCTTAGGCCCTGTTTACACCTGGTATTAAGATGCGTTTTGGTTGGTCGGATCACAAGTGGATGACACTAAATACAGGTGTAAACGGGGTCTAAAACGCTTTGAGCTTGTCGACTTTCGACCACTTCCAGAGGTAGTTTAAAACGCATTCAACTGGATTGCTTTCGTAGTGTAAACCCTCATGTGGTCGAATGCGTTCAAACAGCCACAAAAGACCGTCTACTCTCCGCCTACTAACCTAATGCGTAAACATTATGGGAAGCACGCTAGCCAGACGAGATTTAAACTTTGTCGGCTGAAGACCCAAGTTTGGTTTGAAGATGAAAAACGTACCAAGCACAATGTTCTCTCTCTATTCCTGATTTCTAACACACACTCACAGCGTTCGGCGTGATCTTGCAACTCAGAGCAGAAACGAAAGCTGATGCTCTCTGTATGTTTTCCTGCCATCTCTGGGCGCATTCATATGTAAATTGCAAAGAGATTTTTTTTGTCCATTAGATCTAAAGATCTGAAAAGGACCATACATGTACCTGCCCATAGTCTCTCCCCTCGAAGACATCAGGACAGAAGTGGTTGAAAGTGGACAAAAGAGACAGATTACAACACCAGGTGTAAACAGGAATGTGTCTCCCTCGTCTACTTGTGATCCGATCAACCAAAACGCATCTTAATACCAGGTGTAAACAGGGTCATAGACTCAACAAGGCATTTATTTAAGCAAAAATAGTAAAAGCAGTAAATATTACAATTTAAAATAAACTTTTAAAATAAAAGGCAGAATTTTCAGCATCATCTTCAGTAGTTATGTTTCCATCCACTTATTTTTATGCGCATTTTGGAATATAGCATAAAAAGACGCTGGATGCAAACGGCAAGATGTGCATAAATTCTAAAGATGCAGATAAAACTTATGCGCTCAACTGAGTCGGATAAATTTTCTTATCTGATAATAAAACTGCAATGGAAACACATTTTCCGATAAATTCTTCGATGTGCATCAAAAAAGTCATGTGACTTTTCGATGGGACAGTATAACTGGACCAACCAGCGGACCAATCTCGTTGCACAGCATTTGAAATGCTGTTTTGGTTGTTCTGAAATGCCTGAGCAAAGTCTGTCATCATAGATGTTCGGTATAATTACCTCCCAGAACTGTCTTATACGACTGCGTTCAAAAACCTGCCTCAAAACTCAACATAACGCGTTTATTGCGTTTCATCTGCACGCTCTGAGAAGCAAGTAATTTATTATATATGACATGTATTATATACAAATATACAGTGGCTTCTCCTCCTGCAGCAACTTCCATTTTTCTTATATCTCTCTGATATTTAGCGCCAGTTTATCGGGAAGTGATGATTGTTTTCTCTTCGACTCACTGGATGGAAATGCTGCTTTATTCGCAAATGTTTTTTGCAATATTCTAATTTTGCGTACAAGTTAAATTCGCAACTTTGGATGAAAACATAGCGAGTGTCACATGATCCTTCAGAAAATAATTATAATATGCTGATTTGCTGCTCAAGAAACATTTCTGATTATCATCAGTGCTGAAAGCAGTTGTGCTGCCTACTATTTTTGTGGGAACCATGATAAATTTTTTTCAGGATTCTTCAATGAACAGAAATTTCAAAAGAACAGCATTTATTTGAAATGAAAATATTTTGTAACATTATAAATGTCTTCACTGACACGTTTGATAAATTTAATGCATCCTTGCTGAATAAAATATACATTTCTTTAAAACCCCAAACCTTTGAATGGTAGCGTATAAACACTGCATAACATGAAACTTAAAAGGTTAGGTAATATTAATAGAGATGTTAGTGCAGTTGTCTTGACTCACTTCTGCTGATAGTCTTTGAGCAGCTTCTTGGCTTTGCTGTATTTTTTATCCAGAGCTTCATATTGGCTCTGCGTGTCATTGAGCTGTTCGTTGATGGTTTTACAGAGAGCTTGAGCCTCCAGCCAGTTCTTCTCCATCTGAGCGATTCTCTCAGAGTTCTCCTGAACGCTCCTCTCTAACTGAGCTTCCCTCGCCTCCCACGCCGCACGCTCCTCTGACGACTCCCTCAACTACAACAGCAACCAAACATTACTGTCAAAACACAAGAGCTGCTATATGTTTGATAGCAATGGATAAGATGGTTCATAAGTTCGTACCCTCTCTTTCAGTTCATCTACTTCCGCCTCTGCAATGGTGTGTTTTATCTGGAGCTGAAATTAAAACAGAGTACACAAAAAATTAGGAAATCATTAATGGAAATCTATTAAAAATAAGTGAAATGAAAAGCACAAGATCTGCTACCTCTTTAAATCTGAACATTAGCTGAGTGGTGTCCATGTTTGATGGCAGGAACACTTCTTCACTCTCTGGCAGGTCGTACACTTCCACGTTCCTCCTGCCGAAACTGGAACCCAGAATGACATCCTCCCCCCCTTCATCCTCATCCTCGTAGTGCTCGTCCTGTGATGACATCAGAGACAAAGACATGATGCAACACAGAACAAGAAACAACAGTGCACAGTTCAGAAATAAGTTATGAATGAACAAATATGAGCTGAATAATTTTCCTCTTATTTTACTGTAGCTGGTAAAACATTAACCATTTAGAATTCACTGGCGAAACGTACCTGAAACAGTGGTTCAACAGGTACAAACAACCCTATTTCGATTTTGAATAAACTCACAAATCTGTTTCCTCATTCAGCATGGTGCATTTTTACATATTTTTTGCATACTTGAGAACATTCAACACAAAGCAGCTCTGGAGCGATTACAGCTGAAAAAGTCTGAAGATGCTTTAACTCGGCTGTGCAGTATTCCAGTCTAAGTGGCCGTTCACACGTTTTTTTTCTTTCCACTGCGCTACTTTTCCGTTGTTTTTCTATATAAACACACACTAGATGGTTCTGACCATTGCGTTCGCATCTTGCATCTTTTGCAGCTTCTCCTCGTTCTAAAAACGCAGTCCCTTGCGGGGACATTCACACAGAACGTGTTTTTGGAGTTAAAAATCACAAGAAGCAGGTCAGTGGAATGAAAAAAAATGCAAGGTCTAGCAAAACATTTTTTATAATAGTTGAACTTTTAACTTGAGCGGCACATTTTTAGAATGTAGTCTCACGCGTGAGATGCTGCAAAAGATGCAAGCGCAACTGTCAAACACGTCCATCTAGCGCATGTTTACATAGAAAAACAATGGAATGCAAAACGGCATGGTCACATTAGCGAAATTTTGTTGAAAAAAATGGTCCATTGTCAATAGTGTAGTGATGTATGAAACCACTCACATGGAATTCACTTTCAAACCAAGCAGTTTCTGTTGGTAAAAGCGGTGAATTCGCATGAACAACTTGAACACCAGCGAAATCTGTGTGGGGAACTTTTCTGCTCTCATGCAAAACTCCAGATCCAGTGGAACTCATATTTAAAATGACTGGATTTTGCCAAGCAAAGGTAAATATGACTGCACCTTCAAGACACCCTGTGGTGAAAAACAAGTTTTTAAATGTTGTTTATACAGTGGGGAGAACAAGTATTTGATACACTGCCGATTTTGCAGGTTTGCCCACTTACAAAGCATGTAGAAGTCTGTAATTTTTATCATAGGTACACTTCAACTGTGAGAGACGGAATCTAAAACAAAAATCCAGAAAATCACATTGTATGATTTTTAAATAATTAATTTGCATTTTATTGCATGACATAAGTATTTGATACATCAGAAAAGCAGAACTTAATATTTGGTACAGAAACCTTTGTTTACAATTACAGAGATCATACGTTTCCTGTAGTTCTTGACCAGGTTTGCACACACTGCAGCAGGGATTTTGGCCCACTCCTCCATACAGACCTTCTCCAGATCCTTCAGGTTTCGTGGCTGTCGCTGGGCAATACGGACTTTCAGCTCCCTCCAAAGATTTTCTGTTGGGTTCAGGTCTGGAGACTGGCTAGGCCACTCCAGGACCTTGAGATGCTTCTTACGGAGCCACTCCTTAGTTGCCCTGGCTGTGTGTTTCGGGTCGTTGTCATGCTGGAAGACCCAGCCACGACCCATCTTCAATGCTCTTACTGAGGGAAGGAGGTTGTTGGCCAAGATCTCGCGATACATGGCCCCATCCATCCTCCCCTCAATACGGTGCAGTCGTCCTGTCCCCTTTGCAGAAAAGCATCCCCAAAGAATGATGTTTCCACCTCCATGCTTCACGGTTGGGATGGTGTTCTTGGGGTTGTACTCATCCTTCTTCCTCCAGTTTAGACCAAAAAGCTCTATTTTTGTCTCATCAGACCACATGACCTTCTCCCATTCCTCCTCTGGATCACCCAGATGGTCATTGGCAAACTTCAGACAGGCCTGGACATGCGCTAGCTTGAGCAGGGGGACCTTGCGTGCGCTGCAGGATTTTAATCCATGACGGCGTAGTGTGTTACTAATGGTTTTCTTTGAGACTGTGGTCCCAGCTCTCTTCAGGTCATTGACCAGGTCCTGCCGTGTAGTTCTGGGCTGATCCCTCACCTTCCTCATGATCATTGATGCCCCACGAGGTGAGATCTTGCATGGTGCCCCAGACCGAGGGAGACTGACCGTCATCTTGAACTTCTTCCATTTTCTAATAATTGCGCCAACAGTTGTTGCCTTCTCACCAAGCTGCTTGCCTATTGTCCTGTAGCCCATCCCAGCTTTGTGCAGGTCTACAGTTTTATCCCTGATGTCCTTACACAGCTCTCTGGTCTTGGCCATTGTGGAGAGGTTGGAGTCTGTTTGATTGAGTGTGTGGACAGGTGTCTTTTATACAGGTAACGAGTTCAAACAGGTGCAGTTAATACAGGTAATGAGTGGAGAACAGGAGGGCTTCTTAAAGAAAAACTAACAGGTCTGTGAGAGCCGGAATTCTTACTGGTTGGTAGGTGATCAAATACTTATGTTATGCAATAAAATGCAAATTAATTATTTAAAAATCATACAAAATGTGATTTTCTGGATTTTTGTTTTAGATTCCGTCTCTCACAGTTGAAGTGTACCTATGATAAAAATTACAGACTTCTACATGCTTTGTAAGTAGGAAAACCTGCAAAATCGGCAGTGTATCAAATACTTGTTCTCCCCACTGTATGTCTATGTGGTGTTTTTAATATGCTTTCAGACAAACCATGTGGAAATTCATAAGTCAACACCATTGAAAATATGAAAAATCAGGTACTTTTAGCAATATAACAGGTGAGCTATGTATATGATGTATATTACCATGTTATGATGAACTATATGCCTTTCTCCACTGACCAGTTGTTCAAAGTGTTTCTAAGGATACTGATTTTTAGAAGGCAGACTGAGATGGAGAACGGGAACATGGTTTGTGTAACATTAGCAAACCATTATTAGCTGTTTGATAACATAGTAAAGAAAAAATATATTAATTACCGTTATGTGTCTGACGTTGTAAAGAGTGATACCATTGTGAAGCGTTTACTACAGAAACTTGAGTAAAGTTAAGCGAGTGGGTCTCTGAGCTGGCGTGAGTGAATGGAGGCGGGGATAATTTGCATATTAATGGGTCCAAGTATACTAGATGAAGCAAGGGTGTAGAGTTACATTCAAACTAATTTTTTTCACAGGGAAAAAAAAAAAGTTTAAATGTGTCATTTTGATGATCAAAGATGAGTTTTACGGGATAAAATTATTGACTATAGGGAGTATCTTCAAACCCTCTGACAAGATTCAAATAATGGATGGACCATGATGTCAAAGTTTAGCATGGTCCAGTTAGTCCCTGCTGGTAGATGCCGTAACTATACTAAATCGTGTTTCTTCATTGACATCACTGAGAAGATGTGAGCAAACTGGTACACTCTTATAAACTTTTACACTTTAGGAGTCTTTAGGAACTACTATAACCAATAATTAACATCAACAATAACATACACATGTAAACTACAGAAAAAAGTAACTGTATACTCTATACAAAACGATCACTCCAAACTTGTACAATGCATACACACTGATGTAGGCAAAAAGGCCCATGAGATGTGCTTGACTGACCTCTTCAGTAGACTGCTCGTACGCGTCGTCCACCTGCTGCTGCTGGTGCCGTTCCTGCTCGAGGGTCTCGCTGATCAGCCGTGCCACCTCACTCTGAGTGCCTGGCTTCTCTCGGCCAATCAGAAACCTGCACGGGGGTGAGTGACAGGTGAGCAAGACGGAAACAAGGATGATTAGGTGTGTAACGTATTCTGATCTGCTGATCAGGTAGAGAGGAAACAACGGAGCCTGTGTGAGTGTGCATATTGTTTATTTGCATGTGGTGAACTCATAACCTTCAGCCCAGAGTCTACAGAGAAATATGAGCATTAAGAGCATTAATGTTTTTCTTTTTAGGCAATTGCTAGAGAATAAATAGAGCACAACTGTAAAGTCATTCTTGGTGTGAACAGGCCTTTACATTTAGGAATTTAACAATTCTGGTTCCTTAACGTTTTCATTAGTGATTCTTCTGTGGCCGGATTCACAAAACATTCTTAAGAATAAAATTCTTCTTAACTGCTTATTTTTTTCGAAGCAGATAAAGGATCTGTTGTTGATCGCTGACTTCTTTAATGTTGCAGTGACTAGAGAATTTGTGAGCACAGGTATTTTTGCTGCTGACTCACAGGTGGATGTGTCGGAGAATGTAACTGCAGGTAAAAACTCTGCTTCAGGCTTTCCAATCCACAGAATCTCATCTTGATCCAATGATGGCGATTAAGTGATTTAGTTGGAAGCTGAAGCTTTGCACAGGAAGCCTGTTCCGCTGCCACGCTCCAGAGCTCCCTCTTCCCTCTCATGTTTGGTAATGCGCAGTCGCAATCTAGCACTGTTAACTTTGAACCGGTGTAGTGACCTACTCTGTGACCCACCGAATTATGTGAACCTAGTAGGCACTGTAGTGACAGTAGGGTTAGGATTGGGATTAGGAGTAGGTCAGATCAGCTCAATACAAAGCCTACTATGGTCACATAATTTGGTGGGTCACAGCATTCTGTACAACACTGGTAAACAGGGCTTGACATTAACTTTCTTGCTCACCAGACACTGTGGCTAGTGGTTTTCCAAAGTTACTATCCACTCAGCATTTTCACTGGCCACAATTTTGACATTGATACCATGGGGAAAAAACTGCCATATAGATATTTTTTTTTAATTATCTCATAATTTGCCAGCAGGTATATTATGCTGTCATTTTAAGACCTGACGCACGGATCCATTATACTGTTACACATGCGTTTTCTTTCTCAACTCTTTACGTTCACTTAAAACATAATGCATTTATGTGAATACTCGCCAAGACCACCATTTTAACATTATTTTGTGCGCAATAAGCAGTGAAAAAGAACTTAATTTAGTTCTGAGAGGTGGCTTTATGTGTGCACACTTTGGGTGTGAGCACAAAATCTGCGGGAATGAGTAAAATGATGCGCAATATGCAGTGGCGGAACTAGACTTTTATACATGGGGTGGCCGGGGGGTGGCCAAGGCTACTTTAGGGGGTCCATAGATCGTGAAAGAACATCATGTGTAATACTTATTTGTCTTCATTGTTTTGACCGATGTAACGTCTTCTAATAAATAAGCAACCACAATGTAGATACCAGTGAAATTTCACAATTCTCAATTCCAACTGATATTCCACAGCAAAAACTACAAGCCTAATAATATAAATTTAAAACATTATTGAATAAAAGTGAACAGTTAGCAGTAAAGTAAGAACAGTGCTAAGAATTAAGTGCTTGAAGTTTCAGGTCTAACAGTAATTCAGGTACAGAAATTGAATAAATCAAATGTAATAACATTGCATAATCTTCACTGTATAAATTAAATATAGATTAATGAATGTTAAAACTAGCTACAAAAGTTATTCAATCAAGATCAGTGGGTGATTTTTTTTTTCTTTTGTTCTTTGATTAGCTTTAATGACAGACTGAAGGAGGTAGACTATAGGCTGCTGCGGTCACTTTAAGACCAAATATTGAATCTAATACATAGATGCGCATCCGATTTCATTTGTCAACTGCTTACATTCGGTTAAGACATAGCCGACTGTGTTAACTATGATACTCGCTATTTTTGGCAAACCTTTATGCGTATTTGTTCGTTCAAGCGCAAGAAGCGCTCTCTGTGTTCGCACTATTGATGAAGCGCCATATGCCACAAACCAGACGCGTCACGCTCTCATGTTCAAGCCGGCAATGCAAAACAGTGAATCTAAATCACCATACAGGCAAAAAAGTTCACTTCAAGAATGAAAAAAGTGGCATCGATGTGTTTGCTGTAAGAACTGCACAAACGGAAACAAAAAAGCACAATCTATATTAGCTATATCTTTCCATAAACACAGACTTTGCACAGAAAGAAAAATACTGAAAAATGTCTATACACACTCTTCCACCCTAGGGTGAAGTCATTATACATTAAAGACAAATTGTGTCATTTAATGGAAAACTATGTGAATGGCGCTGCAGGATTTTGCACAACCCTCGTCAGTTTGGCAACCAACGTTAATATTCTCTTAATATTTAACGTTAATAGCCTACATGAACAACGTGCAGCGCCGCCGCATGTCAAAATAAATGCTTTTTTCAATAGGAGGTGAAATGGAAATAGTGATCTAAATTTTGGGGTGGCACCGGACACCCCTCTGGTTCCGCCACTGGCAATACGTGCAATTCCACGCCGAAATTCAAGCCCTGTAACACCAACAATATTCATCCGGAGCGAATGAAACGTGTCAACGATGTGTGTAACTCTCTGTCGGGAGAGATGAGAGAGAAAGAGAAAGCATAGCTAGTATCGTGTATCTATTCTGCGGAAAATGAGTATTGGAAGTGTTTTAGATTTTTCTATACATATCGATTCTGAAATATCTATATTTTTTAAAACTATAACACTACATTGCACTTTGAGCCTTTGAACTGCCTTTGAACACATTGCTGCTAAATTGAGGAGGCCAAAAGACAAGTGGGGACACAAGAGGTGTGTTCTGCACTTCCAATTGAACAGTCTCTTGATTACGAGACTGTCAAAGCGTCAGTGTTGAGAGCTTTCAAATTAGTTCCTGAAGCTTACCACCAACGCTTCCGAAATTTAATAAAACCAGCCAAACAAGCGTATGTAGAGTTTACTGGAGAGAAGAAATTACTTTTTGAGAAGTGGCGTCTTTCTAGTAAGGTCACAAGCCTTGAGCAGTTGAGCAAGAGCTCATCTTACTAGAAGAGTTCAAAACATGTGTACCTAAGAACAGCTGTTCACTAGAATGAGCAAACTGAAAACGCACTCTCTGAAGCTACAGTGATAGCAGATGAGTTTGTGTTTACCTACAAACATCAGTCTGCAGGCACTGAGAAGTCTAAAAGGGAAATGTATGTTCCGACAGATAGTAGTAATCGTAAGTGAATGCTGGGCAGCAGATGAAGCAGCTTAATTTGGCCTACCCCTTAGAGACAGGCCAGACTTTTGAGTAGCGATTAAGTGCTCTCTGGCAATTTTCAGGGACTTTGTTTCCTGATCTGGGTCAATAGATTCAGGAGGAGTCAATTCAGGTCTGAGTGGGCTCATGGGGGTGGGCCTTCCACTGGCAGCACAGTTTGTACACCAAAAATGAAAAGGAGGAACTAGACCTGTAATCAGATCAGATTTAAGGTGGACCATATGCAACGCCACCGTGGACCAGCACATCAGTACCAGAGTATCTTTTGTCATAAGTCTATTGTCAAACGCTCTGATAACAAGCATGTTTGCTTCTACTGCTTGAATTCAGGATCACATAATTTCCGACTGTATAGCGTGGAAACAAATGCTGCTGCATAGTTTAAAAATGTGGGTTTTGTTCAGGTTGTCTCAGTCCCCGAGTAGAAAAATGAAGCCAAAATATCCCAGTAATGGTCACTGCCAGTTACGTTGTTTGGAGCCCGGGTCTGTGCAGTAGTGGAGCCGTGGTATCAAGATCCCGCCCACACTCCCTTAACTAACTCTCTCAGTAAGTCCATTTCAATTTTAAGAGACACTGGTGCAGCACAATCTCTTATTTTAGCTGATGTTTTACCGTTCTTGGCCAAAAGATACTCTGGTACTGATGTGCTGGTCTACGGTATCGAGCTAGGGTGTGTGAAGGTGGCATTGCATATGGTCTACCTTAAATCTGATCTGATTACAGGTCCAGTTCCTCCTTTTCAATTTTGGTGTACGACCTGTGCTACCAGTGGAAGGCCCACCCCCATGAGCCAACTCAGACCCGTCTCTAAGGGGTAGACCAAATCAAGCTGCTTCATCTACTGCCCAGCATTCACTTGCAAGAATAGGAAAAGCTGTTTTAGCATACATTCAGACCCATTGTACATGTTAGCAGGGTTGTTTACTGTGTGTATTCCTTTGAAGCACAAATTGGTCATTTTCAGGGGTCTCGATCTGCTTGTTTGGTGCACACCAGGGTTCAGATGGCAGCGTTCACACTTATTCAACTGAGCTGCACTAACAGAGCAATTGCACCAGAGTTCATTTGGAAGTTGGGTCTCGGGCCGCTTGTTTGGTGCACACCAGGGTTCAGATGGCAGAGTTCACACTTATTCATGAAAACAGAGCAATCTCAAGTGTGCCAAGCGTGAACGTAAAAACAACAGCTATGCTACAAACCCGATTCCAAAAAAGATGGGACACTGTACAAATTGTGAATAAAAAAGGAATGCAATAATTTACAAATCTCATAAACTTATATTTTATTCACAATAGAATATAGATAACATATCAAATGTTGAAAGTGAGACATTTTGAAATGTCATGCCAAATATTGGCTAATTTTGGATTTCATGAGAGCTACACATTCCAAAAAAGTTGGGACAGGTAGCAATAAGAGGCCGGAAAAGTTAAATGTACATATAAGGAACAGCTGGAGGACCAATTTGCAACTTATTAGGTCAATTGGCAACATGATTGGGTATAAAAAGAGCCTCTCAGAGTGGCAGTGTCTCTCAGAAGTCAAGATGGGCAGAGGATCACCAATTCCCCCAATGCTGCGGCGAAAAATAGTGGAGCAATATCAGAAAGGAGTTTCTCAGAGAAAAATTGCAAAGAGTTTGAAGTTATCATCTACAGTGCATAATATCATCCAAAGATTCAGAGAATCTGGAACAATCTCTGTGCGTAAGGGTCAAGGCCGGAAAACCATACTGGATGCCCGTGATCTTCGGGCCCTTAGACGGCACTGCATCACATACAGGAATGCTACTGTAATGGAAATCACAACATGGGCTAAGGAATACTTCCAGAAAACATTGTCGGTGAACACAATCCACCGTGCCATTCGCCGTTGCCGGCTAAAACTCTATAGGTCAGAAAAGAAGCCATATCTAAACATGATCCAGAAGCGCAGGCGTTTTCTCTGGGCCAAGGCTCATTTAAAATGGACTGTGGCAAAGTGGAAAACTGTTCTGTGGTCAGACGAATCAAAATTTGAAGTTCTTTTTGGAAAACTGGGACGCCATGTCATCCGGACTAAAGAGGACAAGAACAACCCAAGTTGTTCTCAGCGCTCAGTTCAGAAGCCTGCATCTCTGATGGTATGGGGTTGCATGAGTGCGTTTGGCATGGGCAGCTTACACATCTGGAAAGGCACCATCAATGCTGAAAGGTATATCCAAGTTCTAGAACAACATATGCTCCCATCCAGACGTCGTCTCTTTCAGGGAAGACCTTGCATTTTCCAACATGACAATGTCAGACCACATACTGCATCAATTACAACATCATGGCTGCGTAGAAGAAGGATCCGGGTACTGAAAATGGCCAGCCTGCAGTCCAGATCTTTCACCCATAGAAAACATTTGGCGCATCATAAAGAGGAAGATGCGACAAAGAAGACCTAAGACAGTTGAGCAACTAGAAGCCTGTATTAGACAAGAATGGGACAACATTCCTATTCCTAAACTTGAGCAACTTGTCTCCTCAGTCCCCAGACGTTTGCAGACTGTTATAAAAAGAAGAGGGGATGCCACACAGTGGTAAACATGGCCTTGTCCCAACTTTTTTGAGATGTGTTTATGCCATGAAATTTAAAATCAACTTATTTTTCCCTTAAAATGATACATTTTCTCAGTTTAAACATTTGATATGTCATCTATGTTGTATTCTGAATAAAATATTGAAATTTGAAACTTCCACATCATTGCATTCTGTTTTTATTCACAATTTGTACAGTGTCCCAACTTTTTTGGAATCGGGTTTGTAGATCGCTTTACATGTCAGGTCTCTTCTCATCTATTTGGAGGGTGTTTAAGGCCAAATTAAGGTGTGACGTGGGAGGTGTGAGGTGGTACTATTTAAGCGAGCCGTACCGAACTGTACCATGGAAAAGCGCCATAACTACACTGGATGTGAGGTTTTTCCATCCTTTTCTAAAACTTCTAACCCATAACAGAAGACTTCATATTTATGTAACTCAGCGGTTCTCAAACTTTTTTGGTTGCACCCCCCTCTAAACCTTAAAAAAAAAAAAAAAAAAATTATATATATATATATATATATATATATATATATATATATATATATATATATATATATATATATATATATAAATAATAATAATAATTATATTATATTATATATATATATATATATATATATATAAAAAATAATAATAATAATAATTCGGGTGACCCCCCAACCCCCCACCTCTGACTACCAAATAATTTCATGAAAAATTATGAAAATGCAAAGATTTTTTTAATCGGAAAAACCTGTACGTCTTTCTCGCCGATACAAGGAGCGTAAAATTCACAAAAGCAGCTTGTGATGCCGTTCGCTGAAGAGGTGCTGTTCTACGTTTAGGATCTTGGGCTTAAGTCAATGGTCTGAAGAAGAAAGATTCTGAGGAATTGCCATTTGGTGCCGCTTTATAAGGCAGAGAGCCAACCGCCATTCATGTACTCGAATGCCTTTGTCACGGCTGTTTTTGTTTTATGTTTTCTTTTTCCGCGGATCTCCCGTGCACCCACTGCAGTACCTGCACACCACACACTTTGAGAACCACTGATGTAACGGACAGAGCAGGACTGACCTGACAGTTCCCTTCGTGTTCTTGAGGACGGTCGCAGCAAAGTGTTGCGTCACACCAACCAGACTGATGCCATCCACCTCCACAATCTGATCATTCACCTGAATCCTGGAACAGAACATCATGAAGTTTAATGAATTACAATGACAAAAGTAATATTGATTTCATATGTCTCATTAAGTAACTATTAATGTATACTTAGTTACAAACCAAACAGCAAACTGTATTAGTGACAAACACCTCAAACCAGTGTATTCAAATGTTACTTTTAAAAGTTGCACATTCTTGCAACTTTTAATGCCATACATTGCAATTGCGTTTTTGTTTATTACTGTAGCACTGACATCCACATACACTACCAATCTACAGTTTGGGATGATCAAATATTTTAATGTTTTTGAAAGAAGTCTCTTATGCTCAGTTTGCTCACCTAGGCTGTATTTATTTGATCCTAAAAATAAAAGTAAAAATAAAAAGTTATATTAAGAAATATTATTACAATTTAAAATACCTATTTTAAAATGTAATTTATTTCTGTGATTCAAATCTGAATTTCATCATTACTCCAATCTTCAGTCACATGATCCTTCAGAAATATTCTAATTTGCCGATTTGCTGCTCAGATATGATCAATTTTTGCTTAATTATTAATAATGATTTTGATTATCAATGTTGAAAAAATTGATTTTTTTCAGGACTCTTTGAAAAGAAAGTTCAATAGAACAGCATTTATTGAAAATAGAAATCCTTCATAACATTATGAATGTCTTTACTGTCACTCTTGATTAATTTAATGCATTCTTGCTGAATAAAAGTATTAAATTATTTTATTTTTTATTTCTTGCCACAGACTTTTGAATAGTAGTGAATCACAGTTTAAACAAAAATATTAAGCAGCACAACTCTTTTCAACATTGATAAGAATAATAAAATGTTTCTTGAGCAGCAAATCATCATATTAGAATGATTTCTGAAGGATCATGTGACACTGAAGACTGGAGTAATGATGCTGAAAATTCAGATTTGATCACAGGAATAAATTACCTTTTAAAATATATTCAAATAGAAAACTGGTATATTAAATTGTAATAATATTTGCACAATATTTTTACTGTATTTTTGATCAAATAAACAGCCTTATTGAGCAAATCAAAAACATTTAAAAAAAATTCTGGTAGTGTACTTGTGTGTGTTTGAGTAAAAAAAATCTAAACAGTTCAGTTGCTGCCTTAAACGTTTAAGTACAATCAACTGGGCTGTATAATTAATTCATTTCAACTTAAGTTGTATTAAACTGAATTTATTAACAAAAAAAGTTACTTTTTATAAAACTTATAAAAAATGTTGAAATTGCTTAACTTATTTTTATGAGCTAAAGTCATGTAAAAACATGTTGCCATGACTTACTGATCATATTTTTACAGGCCTAAGATTTGGCAGCATACTTGATGCTTTGAAATGCATTTGTCAGTAAATGCATGAAAAAAAATTAAATGTAATTCAAAAAGTAACAATTCACTTTAATATCTGATTACAAAACCCACACCGCCCTCAACAAAGCTTCAAACCACACTGTAATGTAATCCTCTAAAAGTTGACACCCTGACGTTAATCATGTTAAACATCTGGATCTTTTCATTCCATGTACTTCACACTGTTGTAAATGTGCTGCTAAATGCTGCACTGTGACATGTGAAATACATGCTAAGCACATGTTCCTGACACCATGAATGAGTAATCACACCTCTCTGGACTGCACTTCTCACACCTAATCTGCAGTCTAACTATACATCATAACATGTTTACGACTGACACCTCTGAGGCCTGATCCCCAGCTGGGTTGCTTTTTCCAAACAGCATTGAGTATTTCAAACAGTCTGCTTTAAAAAGCCCTTCAGCAGTTGGCAGTGGGTGCTGAGATTCACAGGGAAGAGGAAGAGTGTGTTTTCCGTGCAGTGACAGAGACATAAATGCAGTGTGTTTGGACAAAGAACGTTCAACAGCCAATCAGAGAGATCAAACATGTGTGTCCTGCTTCAGCTGCCCTCAGGAAGACATGCCCACCACTACTGCAGCTGCAACATGACCCGCAAACTGGGTTAAACAGCATGCATGCCGTTTAATGTTAATGTTTTTGAAGGAAGTCTCTTATGCTCACCAAGGCTGCATTTATTTGATGAAAAAAAAACAAAACAAAAAAACAGAAATATTGTGAAATATTACTACAATTTAAAAATAACTGTTTTGTATTGTAATATATTTTAAAATGTAATAAAGCGTTTCATATCTACACGACAACTGCTCCCTCTGGATCAGCGGCAGCGCAAACACACTGAATGTTCCGGTGTGATTGTCAAATGTTTAATATACACAGGCGAATCGTTGTCATTTAGGAATGAGTGGGTGTTTGAATCGAGATTGCAAATGATTAATCTTGCAGCTCTAATATATAATATATATATAATAGAGGTGTGCTCCCACTTTTCTAAGCAATCAGACCTGTGTTTTTTCGTGTGATGGATGAAAAACAGATGTAAAAACCCACAGTAAACCCCATGTAAAGGAGGCTACATGTGAGGTTCCAGATGTGTCACAGCTGGTAACTAATAATTACTGCCCTGATGAGTAAATCACTGCTTGTTGTGAGAAATTCTACTGTACCGGTCTGAACCTTTAATCTTTTGATTAATCCAAAGATCTCACCTCCCATCTCTCTCTGCGGCTCCATCCTGCGTGATGGTCTTGACGAAGATGCCCAGTTTCTCCAGACCCTGGTCTGCCCCAACACCCATCCCTATAATACTGATCCCCAGCCCTTTATCACCTAGACACAGAGACGTGAGAGCGAGAAAAAAGACAGACAGGGTTATCTACAAAAAGGCCATATTACACGTTTATTGAATTAGAAAAATCAGTTCAGTTTACTCTTAACATTCACAGTTCCTCCCCAAATAAGTTGGAACATATATTGGAACTAGGGCTGGGTATTGACACAAATTTCACAATTCGATTCAATTTCGATTGACAAGTTTGCAATTCGATTCGATTCCGATTAGATTCGATTTGATTCAATATCGATTATTTTGGATATATATCAGGTACAATACATGGCAAATTTTCTCAAGGAAAACAAATCTCTTAACTAATGCTGTAAACTATGGGAGTCAGTTGTAGCCTACTATAATATTGAAGGTAAAATTTAACTGATTTGTATACAAACACTTAAATTAGCCTACACTCAATGATGTTTTTTTATAATAATAAAGTTATAATATTAACTTTACAAATTACATAATCATTTCTACTCCAAATCGTTTTTTGAAATATAAAGGCTGTCATAAAAACATGCCATATTTATTCATACATGCATTAAATATTGAAGAATATTAAAAATTATAATGAATATGTGATATGGGGTATATTATCAAAATGCTCCTCTCTAAAGTTAATTTTTCTAGCTGACTAACGAGTTTATGGACACTGGATATGGTTTTTCTGAGGTAAATGTGACGTTATATGACATTTGTTTACAGGCTGTTTTATTGACGTCTTTCCACGGTTGAAACACTGATTGAGCGATTCCAACATGATGCGGATTTCGGTAAGTTGGACTATCTTTTAACACACTTTATTCAGATGCTCATTCATGCTTATTTCGCGCTGTAACTGGTATTAAGGCGGAAGAGAAGATCAGTTCACGTGCGCTTGAGCTTCTCGATCTCACGTCGCAGCGCCAAAACGGTATTTATGTTTTGAATTTCATAATAAAATGGACATAATTTGAAATCTGAGACTTTGTGTCATATCAAAAGTAACAAAGCACAAAGATTATTTCGATTTAATGGATGGGAGGCGGGCTACAATGTTCTGTTCATTCATCTGAAAACAGGATGACTAATCGATTCTTGGGATTTAAGAATCGATATCGGTTCGTAAAAATGAGAATCGATTAAAATCGAGAAAACTATATTTTTTACCCAGCCCTAATTGGAAAAATTAAAAAAGTGTTTTGTTCAGAAATTGTTACACCAACAAGTTAAAAAAAAAATGAAATCATTGACCTATGCTCAAAATTTGGCCTTTGTTAAGGCAGTGCGTCATATTTCAAGGCCTTATACCCACTTTAACGAATTTAAAGAAAATAATTACAAGCAATAGGACAAAAAAAACTACAATAGAACAAAGACACAAATGAAAAAGACCTACCTGAATAACTTTAAGCACAAGAAATAAAAAAAACTACAATAAAACAATGCAGGTTTATTTGGCTGCGGTCACTTTAAGAGCGAATGCACAGATCTAATATACTGATACATAGGGCTGGGTAAAAAAAAAAAAAAAAAAAAAAAAAAAAAAAAAAAAATATTGATTTCTCGATTTTAATCGATTCTCATTTTTACGAACCAATATCAATTCTTAAATCCCAAGAATCGATTAGTCATCCTGTTTTCAGTTTATGAATGAACGGATCATTCTAGCACGCCTCCCATCGGGGAAAAAAAAAACAAAATCGCAATAATCTTTGTGCTTTGTTACTTTTGATATGAAATAAAGTCTCAGATTTCAAATTACATCCATTTTATTACGAAATTTTAAAAAATAAATACCGGCGCTGTTTAATGTGGTGTGACAGATCGCAGTAGCGCCTCAGTTCAAGAGAAGCGGCAGCGTTTTTATGACTGCCACCATTTAAATGTTTACATTTCAAAAACCAATTGAAGTAGAAATATGATCATGTAATTGTAAAGTTAGTATTATAACTTTATTATTATAAAAAAAAAAAGAGTGTAATTTGTTTATTTAAATCAGTTAATTTTAACATTCAATATTACAGCGATGTAGTACCAACTGACACCCGTGTATAGTTTACAGCATTAGTTGAGAGATTTTTTTTCCTTAAGAAAATTTGCCATGTACTGTATCTGATATATATCCACAATAATCGATATTGAATCGAAAGCTTGTGAATGTAAATCGAATCGTGAAATTTGTGTCAATACCCAGCCCTACTGATACACATGCTATTTCTTTCTCAACCATTTACGTTCACTTAAGACAAACTACTGTGTTTATGAGGATATTCGCAAAGATGGGCATATTGACATAGAAGTGTGTGTATTTGGCTGTTCAAGAAATCTGTAAAAAGAACTCTAGGCGCCAAGTTCAGTACTCGTATGAGCAGTGGCTTTACGTGCGTGCTCAAAAACGCCTCTCAGACAGTGCATGCATATACAGAAATGAGTCCTCTTTCGCTGCTTATTGCGCTTGAACGGTTTAAAATCACTTGTTTTTAAACTGCAATACTTAAAACGCATTCAAATGATAAGCTTTCGAGACAGAACGGCAACGGCATGTGAGTGTAACCGCGATAGAGACGATAGTCCAAAATCTGGTGCAGAAAAATCTTGTATGACATTACAAGTTGATTTATAACAGCAACAAGAAAAAAAACTCAACAGAAGTGCAGAACTCAAATTTAAACTGTTTTGACTGGTTTTTATCAATAAATCAATCCCAGAAAGAGTCAAAGTATTTTGTGAAAGACATCCTCACCTTTCTCTATCTCCACAGGAAACACATCCATCTTCTCCACCCGTTTCTCCAGCTCATACTCCGCAGACGCCGCCACAGGATCCACATCGTCATTCCTCCGGTCGTAGTCTTCATTAGAGAACGTGCTGTACACCTGAGACCCCACAAACACAACATCAATTACAGCTAATAACACACAATAACTGTTCATTTACTTTCATAACCTTGAAGACTGCTTATTATGTGTATTTTTAAGATGAGACCCCTTCCTAGAACACAGGTCAGTACTTCAGTTATTGCAAAAACAGTGGACATATCACTGAAACCAAAACATCCAAGCTGTAATCAGTTTCTCTACAGTCTTGCCAAAGAAGGGCTTCCTCTCTGCTATAATATCAGCCTGGTGAAAGCAGCCCTTGTCTGCTAAAAAGAAAATAATTTCAAAACAATTACTGCGCACACACAAAATCATTTATTACAGATTTACTCATTCTTTATAGTCAATTTTAGTCAGAAGGTTGAAAAAAAAAAAATTGACATCCGATTAATCTTTTCAGTGGTTTTACAAATTTTTTATTATTTTTTTTTCCAGAATTTAGTTTTTCAGCCACAGACAACAAATTCTTACAAAAAAAAGAGAAAGCCAGAACAGAAAGTTTGAAAAAGTTTGAAGTAATTTGAAGTTTAAAGTATAGTTTTAAAGTTTAAATCATGTTAACACATTGCTAGCATGATTTAGCACATTGCTAACACATTGCTAACACGTCACTAGCATGAATTAGCACATTGCTAACACGTTGCTAGCATGATTTAACACATTGCTAGCACGATTTAACACATTGCTAACACATTGCTAGCATGATTTAGCACATTGCTAGCATGATTTAACGTGCTAACAAGATTAAACACATTGCTATTATATTTTAGCATGATTACATTAGCTTGAGATAGACAGACAGAGATATACACTACCAGTCAAAAGTTTGGACACACTTTCCCATTGTCTTTGATGGGAATGTGTGTCCAAACTTTTGACTGGTAGTGTAGACAGACAGACAGACAGACAGATAGATAGATTTACTAAAACATCTTCATTTGTGTTTGGAAGATGAACGAAACGACACAAGGGTGAGCAATTGATGAGAATTTTCATTTTTGGTTGAACATTCCAATTAAATTCTAATTGTGTAGAATTGATTAGATTTTATTCATAATTTGGTTAAGTTTACTTCACCCCAGAAATGTATTCATCCCACATTTCATTCAAAAAAAAATTAAGTATGCCTTATTTTCTTTCATGAAGCATGTCATAATGTGAAATATCTAAGCATGAGGGCAAATGAGATTTGAGAACTATGACGGTGGTAGACATTTTCAATAAATATCGACTTTGGTCTTCCCTCATATAAAGGACTAACGTTTTGTTTATTTATTTTGGAGCTTGAAGTCCAACTGTCCCCTTTTATTTTTGTTTGACAAGCAATCCTCTAGACATTTTGAAATAATTAATAATTTGTGTTCCACAGAAGAAAGTCACTCACACAGATTTGGAACCACAAAAGAGTGAGTAAATTATGATTTTTTTTTTCTAAAAATATGCCTTTAAATAGTATGTGATCTTTTTTGGATTAATGGAGAGAGTTAAATGTGTGTGTGAAATAGGATGGAGTGAAAGCGGATTAAGCCGGATCACTGTGAGAGAGAAACAATAAAACTTTGGGTTTGAGTAAAATGATCTTACTGGCTTCCGCTAATTATATTTTATCAGTCTGAGAGTAGAAATTTGAGGGGAAACTTAATATAAAATGAATCCAACTGTAGACAGAGTTAAACTAGACTAAATTAAGTGTTATTTTGTTGAGAGAGACACAGAACGGGCTCCAAACTCTGAATGAACAAAGTCGAAGCACAAACCCATGCCAGCTCTCTCTTTCACACACACACACTTTTTCCACCAAGGCTCTGTAGATCTGAAGAGAAACTCAGGTACGTATCTCATTAGACTCAACTCATTCAGTGTAGAAGAGGGAATGAGATCAGTCCACTGATTTGGACTCTCTGTGAGGTGTGATTTAACCTGGTAAACATTTCCTGTGTGTGGAATACCTGGAGCGTGTCGGAGCTTGAGCAACTACACATGAACACAAACAAAGCAGGCCAACAGTAGTCAGTCTGCTCATCTGAGTAAAACTTTGATCAGACAGGAAATTGATGTTTTTATCATCATATAATCGGTCTGAGAACTACAGACTTTTACTAAGTAGGAAAGACACAGAGGGATACCATCATCACTAACCGCTCTCTCTGAGGAGGTTTAGAGGGCTTCTCAATCTGAACAGATCTGCAGTTTTATGGGAAAATAACATTTCTGAGGGGTCCAAAGTATTTCGCAATTTGGGTTTATATCATTGAGGGTTGTGGTTTGAATTAAAGATGCCGATTCAAAATTAGGAGCAAAAAAGGAGTAACTTTATTTCAGAGAAACAACTTCATCGCTGCACAGAAAACGGCACTGCAAACGTGCTGATGTAATACATCAGAATATATCAGGATGATGCCAAATTCACAGGAGGGCCAAAGTCAAATAACTGCACAGACTGAGGCAGATTCACTGGTTTCATTCTAGAAAGCTGCATGTGTTCGAACAATGTTATATTTTATTAATACAAACATTTTATCTTTAGAGATTGATCAAAAAATATGCCACTTTACTATGGAAGCCCGTTTCCGTTTTTTAATGAGAAACTTTCTCGTAATAATGACTTAACATCTCATAATAATGACTTAACATCTCATAATAATGAGAAACTTTCTCGTAATAATGACTTCTCGTAATAATGAGAAACTTTCTCTTAATAATGACTTAACATCTCATAATAATGAGAAACTTTCTCTTAATAATGACTTAACATCTCATAATAATGAGAAACTTTCCCATAATAATGACTTAACATCTCATAATAATTAGAAACTTTCTCATAATAATGACTTAACATCTCATAATAATGAGAAACTTTCCCATAATAATGACTTAACATCTCATAATAATTAGAAACTTTCTCATAATAATGACTTAACATCTCGTAGTAATGAGAAACTTTCTCGTAATAATGACTTAACATCTCATAATAATGAGAAACTTTCTCGTAATAATGACTTAACATCTCATAATAATGAGAAACTTTCTCATAATAATGACTTAACATCTCATAATAATGAGAAACTTTCTCATAATAATGACTTAACATCTCATAATAATGAGAAACTTTCCCATAATAATGACTTAACATCTCGTAATAATGAGAAACTTTCCCATAATAATGACTTAACATCTCATAATAATGAGAAACTTTCTCATAATAATTAGAAACTTTCTCGTAATGACTTGACATCTCATAATAATTAGAAACTTTCTCGTAATAATGACTTAACATCTCATAATAATGAGAAACTTTCCCATAATAATGACTTAACATCTCATAATGAGAAACTTTCCCATAATAATTAGAAACTTTCTCGTAATAATGACTTCTCGTAATAATGACTTGACATCTCATAATAATGAGAAACTTTCTCATAATAATGACTTAACATCTCGTAATAATGAGAAACTTTCCCATAATAATGACTTAACATCTCATAATAATGAGAAACTTTCCCATAATAATGACTTAACATCTCATAATGAGAAACTTTCCCATAATAATTAGAAACTTTCTCGTAATAATGACTTCTCGTAATAATGACTTGACATCTCATAATAATGAGAAACTTTCTCATAATAATGACTTAACATCTCGTAATAATGAGAAACTTTCCCATAATAATGACTTAACATCTCATAATAATGAGAAACTTTCTCATAATAATTAGAAACTTTCTCGTAATGACTTGACATCTCATAATAATTAGAAACTTTCTCGTAATAATGACTTAACATCTCATAATAATGAGAAACTTTCCCATAATAATGACTTAACATCTCATAATGAGAAACTTTCCCATAATAATTAGAAACTTTCTCGTAATAATGACTTCTCGTAATAATGACTTGACATCTCATAATAATGAGAAACTTTCTCATAATAATGACTTAACATCTCATAATAATGAGAAACTTTCTCATAATAATGACTTAACATCTCATAATAATGAGAAACTTTCTCGTAATAACGACTTAAGTCGACATTGATCTGCCGCGACCCGACACAGGATGAATTGTGAACACATTAAGGAGTAGGCCTATTTTAACTGTGGTTTTAGCTACTAATGATTAAATTATTGCCTTATTATCTTATTATCTGAATGGCATTGAATAGCCTATCTCTGAGCAAACACGCTCTTGAGAGGATTTTAAGCAAGAACAAGCTTTGGCGCAGAAAGAACAGAACAGAGGTGGCAACATTCATTGAACAACTTCAAACCTCTGGCCAATGTCATGATTATTGATGCGCACACACACGTTGGTTGGATGGTGGTGTAACCGACAGGGAAACAGTGAGTTCTGCTGCCGAACAGTTGCAACAGAAATATGAGGTTGTGATCGGGCAGCAGTTTTCATTCAACAGTAAATATAGCTTATACTCCTGTAAAAATGATATTGTATGTTTCAATAAATGGCACACGTGACAAATTCAACCAGAATAGCCTATTTAATCAATATCAGAATCAAAAGGAGCTTTATTGCCAAGAAATTTGTGCAAACATGTGCAAATTGCGCATGCGTGGATTAAGTCATAATTACGAGAAAGTTTCTCATTATTACGAGATATTAAGTCATTATTATGAGAAAGTTTCTCATTATTATGAGATGTTAAGTCATTATTATGAGAAAGTTTCTCATTATTATGAGATAAGTCATTATTACGAGAAAGTTTCTCATTATTACGAGATGTTAAGTCATTATTATGAGAAAGTTTCTCATTATTATGAGATGTTAAGTCATTATTATGAGAAAGTTTCTCATTATTACGAGATAAGTCATTATTACGAGAAAGTTTCTCATTATTATGAGATGTTAAGTCATTATTACGAGAAAGTTTCTCATTATTACGAGATGTTAAGTCATTATTATGAGAAAGTTTCTCATTATTACGAGATGTTAAGTCATTATTATGAGAAAGTTTCTCATTATTACGAGATATTAAGTCATTATTACGAGAAAGTTTCTCATTATTACGAGATATTAAGTCATTATTACGAGAAAGTTTCTCATTATTACGAGATGTTAAGTCATTATTATGAGAAAGTTTCTCATTATTATGAGATGTTAAGTCATTATTATGAGAAAGTTTCTCATTATTACGAGATATTAAGTCATTATTACGAGAAAGTTTCTCATTATTATGAGATGTTAAGTCATTATTACGAGAAAGTTTCTCATTATTACGAGATGTTAAGTCATTATTATGAGAAAGTTTCTCATTATTATGAGATGTTAAGTCATTATTATGAGAAAGTTTCTCATTATTACGAGATAAGTCATTATTATGAGAAAGTTTCTCATTATTACGAGATGTTAAGTCATTATTATGGGAGAGTTTCTCATTATTACGAGATGTTAAGTCATTATTATGAGAAAGTTTCTCATTATTACGAGATATTAAGTCATTATTACGAGAAAGTTTCTCATTACTACGAGATAAGTCATTATTACGAGAAAGTTTCTCATTATTACGAGAAAGTTTCTCATTATTACGAGATATTAAGTCATTATTACGAGAAAGTTTCTCATTATTACGAGATATTAAGTCATTATTACGAGAAAACATCTCGTAATAATGAGAAACTTTCTCGTAATAATGACTTAATATCTCGTAATAATGAGAAACTTTCTCGTAATAATGACTTCTCGTAATAATGAGAAACTAAGTCATTATTACGAGAAAGTTTCTCATTATTACGAGATATTAAGTCATTATTACGAGAAAGTTTTTCATTATTACGAGATAAGTCATTATTACGAGAAAGTTTCTCATTATTACGAGATATTAAGTCATTATTACGAGAAAGTTTCTCATTATTACGAGATGTTAAGTCATTATTATGAGAAAGTTTCTCATTATTACGAGATGTTAAGTCATTATTACGAGAAAGTTTCTCATTATTATGAGATGTTAAGTCATTATTATGAGAAAGTTTCTCATTATTACGAGATAAGTCATTATTATGAGAAAGTTTCTCATTATTACGAGATATTAAGTCATTATTACGAGAAAGTTTCTCATTATTACGAGATATTAAGTCATTATTACGAGAAAGTTTTTCATTATTACGAGATAAGTCATTATTATGAGAAAGTTTCTCATTATTACGAGATATTAAGTCATTATTACGAGAAAGTTTCTCATTATTACGAGATGTTAAGTCATTATTACGAGAAAGTTTCTCATTATTACGAGATGTTAAGTCATTATTATGAGAAAGTTTCTCATTATTACGAGATGTTAAGTCATTATTATGAGAAAGTTTCTCATTATTATGAGATGTTAAGTCATTATTATGAGAAAGTTTCTCATTATTACGAGATAAGTCATTATTACGAGAAAGTTTCTCATTATTATGAGATGTTAAGTCATTATTATGAGAAAGTTTCTCATTATTATGACTTAAAGAATTATATTTTTTTTACTCAATTGTGGCAGAAACGGGCTTCCATACTTTACAGTAGACTAGTGTTGTCAAAAGTACCAACCACGATACCAAGTCGGTACTGAAATTTTAAAAATGTGACGCTTTGAGTGCTGTTGAGCTGGAATCGTAAACCCCTCTGACTGGCCATTGTGTTCACGCGGATGTGTCTGTGATTGGCTGCAATGATCAACGTACGGGAGTGTTTGAAAGCACACGGAAGTGTTTGAAAGTGTTTTGAAAGCGGGAGCGTTTGAAAGCACAAGCAGGCGTCGACCAGCGGACCTGTAGGCTGATAGACGCCTGCATTCAAACGATCCGTGTGTATCTGTGTAAGCGCTCTGTGAAAAGCGTCATTGATGTATATTTACAACATGTTTGTCAAGAGCTGATCATTGTAGCCAATCACAGACATCCGATGAGCGCGTAAACACAATGGCCAGTCAGAGGGGTTTACGATTCTGCTCAACAGCACTCAAAGCGTCACATTTTTAAAATTTCAGTACCGACTTGGTATCGCGGTCGGTACTTTTGACAACACTACAGTAGACATCAGTTTGATTTAAAAGGAAAGTCTTATTGGGTTTTTTTTTTCTCGCTCTTTTCAATAAGGGTGCAGAATATTGAAGCTAAACTGAAAAGCAGATCATGATTGTGATGTCAAAACCATGCTTCATAACCATATGACCACACACATCTACATATTAATTATGCATCACTTATTCCACATTCACTTGGTGAGTCCTGATGAAAGATGAGAACTATAGAGAGCAACAGTGAGCGTCCACTTTTTCAGAGAGCGTGGGATTTTTCCCATAGGGATTTTAAAAAAGTCTTCATAAAAGATTTTATAAGTCATGAACTAAACCAACCAGCCATGAGGAAAATCACAAAACTTCAAACTTTGATTTGAAGCAAAAAAAAAAAAAAAAACTGAAAATCAGGCAAAAAGACAAAGTTACTTGGCTTTAATGAGGGAAAGAACTACAATCCCATGAAGCATTGCAAATGACAGATTAAAAATAGGTTTAAATAATGCAGGTTGAACAAAAGCATATACCATCAATTAGCAACATCTCTTAAGCTCACAGTATGTCTGTCTTTAAAGGCTTATAAGTTATTAAAAATCAATGCCCCTATTTCCCCAAATTATTTTTATAAGGGATTTTTACCCTTTCAAGAACTCAACTGTTGCACTCTATTCTGGTAAAAGAATGCTTAATTAATCCTAGCAGAGGCCATTTACATATAGAAGTCTTAAAGGTACAGTAGCAAAAACTGTCTGTTTAATAAATGACAACTACTTCTGAAGTATGAAATCTTGATTAACATCACTTAGTGGACTTCAAAAAATAAAATTCTGCAAAAGTGTAGAATATGACATCTCTAAAAACTGTGTGTGTGTGTGTGTGTGTGTGTGTGTGTGTGTGTGTGTGTGTGTGTGTGTGTGTGTGTGTGCGTGTGTGCGTGTGTGCATGAGTGTGAGTGTTTGTGTGTGCATGCTTGTGTGTGTGAGTGTTTTTCTATCCCGGTGGGGACTTTAACCTGAATGCACACAGACCACAGATTCGTGTCACAGTGTCACATAAGGAAACACGCTTATAAATAATACAGAATGTTTTTGGGTTTTTTTTGAAAATGTAAAAATGCCTGTAGTTTTGTGTGATGGGTAGGTTTAGGGGTAGGTTTAGTGTGTGTGTGTGTGTGTGTGTGTGTGTGTGTGTGTGTGTGTGTGTGTGTGTGTGTGTGAGAGAGAGTGTGTGTGTGTGAGAGAGAGTGTGTGTGTGAGAGTGTGTGTGTGTGAGTGTGTGTGATGGGTAGGGTTATTGTAAGGGGATAGAATATACAGTTTGTACAGTATAAAAAACATTACGTCTATGGAGAGTGCCCACAAAGATAGTGAACCAGAAAAATTGTGTGTGTGTGTGTGTGTGTGTGTGTGTGTGTGTGTGTGTGTGTGTGTGTGTGTGTGTGTGAGACATGGAAACTGAACAGGGTTGGGTTGGAGATGGCAATATATAAATTGATGTAGTCCAAAAACTGGAAAAAACGGTTCAGCTTCCTGACCTTGAACATAATCTCCAATCCACACGACTAGACGTCTCTCTGTCTACACACACAGTCTCCTCTCTCAACCACAGGGACTAACTTTCCCAACCAATAATAATTGGTCTTAACTACAAGCTAAACAAAAACATACTGCTTTTGTAACATATTTTAATGTTTGAATGAAACTTAAGACATTAAGACTTGCAAAGACTACTACAATAAAAAAAAAAAAAAGGAGAAAAATAAAAATAATTTAAGGACAATCTGAAATAAATTTATAACCACATTGACTACAACAATACAAAAATACTGTGTTTGCAATGGTTCACTGAAATGGACAGTACAAAAAGAACTGATTCATGGTAGGGCTGCACGATTATTGGAAAAAAACCTGACATTGCGATATTTTGTTTTTCTGCGATATATATTGCGATATGAAAACAATTTCACCAGATGATTTGAATAGCTCTATTTGTAAAGAATTAATCATTCTAGGATTATTGGGGTGATTTTGTAGGTGAATCAGAGTAAATCTGCATAGAAAATAATCAAATTACAAGGATCGATAAATACAAAATAAAGATACAAATGAAATAAACAGTGATTTATGTTTTTCAGGTGAATCCAACAGTATTCAGGTACAGATATTGAATAATCAAATGTAAAATAACACTGAATATAATTAATCGTTGTTAAAGCTACAAAAGTGATTTTCTCTTTGTTTTTTGTTATTTGATTAATATTAATGACTGCTGTCACTAATATTAGGCTGCTGTCACTTTAAGACGAATGCACGGATCCAATATAATGATACACATCAGTTTTCTTTCACAGTTGTTTACAACATAAACCCGACTGTGTTTACGAGGAGGATACTTGCCGAGACGGCCATTTTGACTTAATTTTGCGTGCACATGTCAGTTCAAGCACAAAAAAGGAGAAAGAGAACTCTGTGTTCATGTGCTGTCTGCACGACTATAAAACGATATATCATGCAGCCCTAATTCACAGTGAGTTTAAGCAGAGACCATCTCAACACTTTCGCACTTGAGATCTACTACTACTACTGTGGGCTGATGTGCTAATAGTTCTTGTTCACTTGTTTTTAGGTGATAAGTCACTGAGTTTAGTGGTGTTAATTGTAACCAATCACAAATTATTTAAATTCAGAAGTCCATGAATCATTTCAACCGATTCATCAAAAAGAACCAGCTCATAAGTGTTTGCACTCTATGTTTAACAATGCAAGAGAAAGTCTTGTAGCCATTTAACCACTGCTTTTAACTTTTTCCTTTTAATTCAGACTGCATACACACTCCTCACAGGACTTCTAAACAACAGTCTGTGTCGGCTGGGCGGCACATTAGATAGAAAAGCTCAGCATGAACGTTCACGGAAGCGACTGAACAGAAAATGACTCTGTCTGCTGGACTTCAGAGGCTTGTTACACTGAAAAAAAAAATCTAAATCCAAACAATAACTTATCATTAAAACAGGATCAAATTCTCTTGAGAAGACTTGTTCAAGAGAATGTATCTTAAAGTTTATATTTGCAAATGGAGAAACAATAACTTAATTCAAGAAAACAAGTCTTATTATCCGGTCCAATTTTGCTTCTCCAGTAAATGTATTTATATATATTTTTTTTTTTTCCTGGAAAGCAAGACAACATACTGATTTAAAAATGACTTACACCCACCAGAGAATGAACCTGTGAACATCCATCTAGAAAAATAATAAAGAGACAGAGAAACTGCAATGGTTGCGTGTTAATTAACTGTTGAAATTATGAGAGTGTGTGTGTGCGTGTGTGATGAATGGCAGGCCTGCGCTGACCTCACACTGCTCTGTGGTTACACTTGGCCTCTTTTTCTTCTCTTTCTTTCTGTCTCTCTCCCATCTCTCCGGTTGCCATGGACGACGCCAGCAATTCAAACAATGTTCCTTTTCTTTGCTGAAACCTGATCACTCATGGTCTCTGAGAGTGAGAAAGACAATCTCTGCTGTGCTGTTCACACCTGCTTCAGCTACACTATAACACTCAAACACCTTCCTGTCTGACTTCTGACCTCCTCTCTCATCCTCGTATTGAGAGCAGTTACAGTTTGGGAATAGCTTACCAAAAAAATTACTGTTAATACTATTGTTCCAAACCTTTTATGTCCCACGGAAGAAATAAAATAGGTTTTAAGTATGATATGACTCATGTTCTAAATCCAATACATCCATCATAGTCATGTGACAGCTTTGTGTGAGAGACAAGATTAAATTAAACGTCAGGGCTCCAGACTGCGACTACCGTTGCGACTACATTTTGTTAGAGGCTCCACTGGTGCCACCACCACACTGCCCAACTAATAAGAGCTGCCATTTCTGTTGCATATGAGAGACATGAAACGGCAAACAGAATGAAAATGGAACAAAACCACTTTGAGCTGTGCAGCGTGGACCGTTTATCAGCTCGCACCAATACTAGACAGTGCAGCGCGAGCTCAGAACAGGTATTCATTACATACACAGCGCCAAGAGATCCAGTAAGTACACAGCGCCAAGAGATCCAGTAAGCGTTCAAAGCGTTTGAATTCACCGCATAATTAATAACATCGTTGTGAGATTTAGTGGGAAGCATTCAAATTAAAAACCCCAGATATCAGATCAAACAGCGCTGATGTGGAAACCAGAAGAAACATTGTGTCATGAACGGACAAGTTATAGGGCTTTTCAATCCACAAATCACCAACATTCACCATGGATTTAATGTAGCAACTCTAACTGTAACCATGGTATTGTGGCAGAAATAGTTGAATAATTTTTTACATTATTCATCTCATCTTTTGAGAGTGAAATTCAAGCACTTTTCAGGGTTTTTTTTAAGTGCTTCACACTTTTTCCAGCACTTCAAAGCTCTAAATATTATCCAATTTTAATGTTATTTTTAATGTGATGATTTGTAAAACTAAAACTTTAAAGATGTCGTGAAACTAACACTTTGTGGCAAACAAAAAATATATTAAATTACCACTATAACCAGTAGATGGCAGCAGAGGAGCACTTGTTGACTTATTAGCCATTTCCACTCCCTAATAAATGGAAAAAAGTAGGAAGTCAAAGTCTCATGAAAAACAAAAACTTTTCTTCAAATTGTGACTGAATTACACAAAGTAAGTAAAGTAAAGAGTGTATAGAGTGTCTATGTTATAATTACTGGAGCTGTCGGCCAGTTCAGTATGATACTACAGAAGAACAATCGTTCATTTAATAAGTAGAATATTTATTTTTTCCCTATAAAATAGGTTTTTGCATGTTACCATTGTTAACAAAAGTTAATTTTATCTGCATCTCAATTCAAGCTCAGTGCTTTACTGTAAAATTTCCAAAAAAAAACAAACATTTAATATTATTAGTAACTGCACTTATTAATGCAAAACAATAGTAATTTTATGATTAAATTAACTTTATGATTAAAAATCCCCCCAGCGCTACTAAATCAGGTGCTGGAGCCACCATCTGTAGAACTTGGTGCCACTGCTCTGAAGTATTAGTCTGGAGCCCTGAATGTCATTATTTACTGATAATCTTCCTCTCCAGAGAGCTTTTAACCACTGAAATAAGGCTGGGCGATAAACGAGATCATATCGAGATTGCGATAAAATGTATGTGGATAAGACTGATAACACTGTTGAGAGACACAGACTCAGGTAATTCACACACGCATAATCAGTCTATCAATCTCTCTCCAATAACTGCATTAGTCTGCATATCAACGGCTCAAGCCTCCGTTACTAGCTCTAAAATGTCATTTTAGAACAGAGGCTTGGGATGAGATGCGTAAGAAATTAGACCTACACACAAAAGTTTGACTTCCGGAGGCACATGCCACGTCAAGATCAGTCACCAGCCATCAAGAACCAATGATGTTTTGTATTAACATCATCCAACCTGCCATGACGCACGTATAAAGCTTTAAGATGCTGCGGAAGAATGCATGAGATTCGAGAACTACCAAGGAAGACACTGCGATTTTTAGTGATTAGCGAATTTGGACACGTTTCTCACAAAAAGAGACTGCGGTAGATGATAGGAATCATCAAAGAAAATCACATGGAGTGCTTTTTTGATACTTCCCTTGATACCTGTTTGGGGTTTTAAAGGCCTTGGTCACTGAATCCTATCATTGTATGGAAAAGAGCAGTGTGAACATTCTTCTGAAAGTCATGAGTTTGGGGCGACATGAGGATGAGCAAATGGAGACAGAATGCTTTATGTCTGACCACTGTGCATGTGGTGTCCTGATATTTGTAATGTGGGTAAATTAATACTCATACTGTACATCTGCTTCACATTTACATTTACACAGCTCCAGTCCAGAGAAAGTCTGGAATCCCACACCAATCTCCCCTGTATGTCTCCATCTCTCCCTTCAAGTCTCCATCTCTCCCTTCAAAATCACTTACTGTTCCAACTCCTTTAAGCTACAACAGAGAAGTTGTGTGAGGTGAAGCAAACTCAAATCCTGGTCCAAGAAAAAGAGGAAGATCTCAGCAGGGATTGGTGGAATAAGTGATGAAGATAATTTAAAAATATTATTTCCTGATTGAATGCTTTTTTAAAACAACCAATAGCGTTTAGTTTATATCACAGCTCAAGCCGCATTTGACAGCTTATGACAGCAACAGTCTAACAGATTTCCCTTTTATATTTAAAATGAAACTTAAGAAAAACAGTGAACATAATCATGCTGAGGATGTGTAGTTTTAAAAGTGTAATTTATGTTGGTGCATATCTCTTCTAGTCGTCAGTGCAGTCTAACTGTCTCCTCCATATCACTTTCAAATATAGCATTCTGTGCAGAATTCAAACGGGTCCGATATGTTTTCTGGTCTGCGCAGATTGTGTCTTTGTCGTTGTTTTGGTGCACACTAGCTTATAGAAAACAGTAATGCTAACATATTCATACTAAAAGCCAAAAAACTTCCATTTTGGTTTCATGGGGACATAGGATTGTCATTGTACGCGACAACATGTCAAACAAAGTGACTTCACATGTAGAAGTTAAATTGATCTAATGTTTAAAATATTTAATAATATAAAATGTCTGTAACATTATTTTTTTGCGCCACTGCTTTGGCAAAGCATTTGTCAGGCCAACTAAAAAAAATGCAAATGGCCTCGATGTAATTAAATATGTAGTCTGTTGCTCTGCGTGTTTCAGAGTGAAGCACGGCACTGTGTTTATTTACACGCGCATAGCTCGTGATCCAGTATTATCAACACCTCAGAACTCCATATCTGTATGTCCTGTGAGTTTAACATGCATTTGGGAACACAACATTTTCCAGTTCAGCTGTATTACAATAGTATAGAATATTTCCCTCTCACATTTAGTCTCACAAAATCATGTGGAAAACACTGTTGATTTGATTTCAGTTTGTTTGCACCAGAGTGTGCTTGAAAAAGTGGTCTGGGGTACAATTCACTGTTGGCATGAACGCAATCAAAACGTCCTAAATCACAAAAGTGAACTGCTATTGATGATGCAGGCATCACACTTGTGAATTTCTATAGCTGCTGGTCTCTGAATAAATTGACTTCCATATGAATTTCATCTCTTGCCAAAGGAACCAAGGAACCAAATCAAGTTTGAAAGCTTTATTTTTATTTCTACTCTCAGCCCCCCTTCAGATCCCCTCATAGGGAAACCCAGTGTACTAACTACCTAATACACATTAAATAGTTTGCTGTATGCAATGATATTTCAAAAGTAGTATTCTATATTGTCACTTGACCTCACTATGTTGCATGTACTTCAGTTTAATAAATCTTTTTCATTGTTAATATAATTTATGATCACTCTACTTCTCAGCAAATTTCTCAGACTTCATTGAGGAAATTTGCAGAATTTCAATCATTTCAAGCTTCGATTTAAATTTCTCCATACAAACACTGCAAAGTAATTTACTTCGTAAAACGTCTCATCTGGGTTTAATTATAGATAAACTGAAAGTAAAGATCTTTCACTGTCATTTACTTATAAACTACAGAGAGCGACTGCTGTGTGTGTTCACAATAATATTTCCAATCAGCTCTGAATGTTCTGATCAGTTTTTAGAAAATCACACAAAACAGAAGGAAACTGAATGTCAAAATAAAGCGTTAAAAATATTAAATGAATATCTGTGTGTAAATTAATATGTGTGTTCCGTAGAAGAAAGCAAGTCATACAGGTTTGGAGCAACATGAGGACGAGACAAATTTCCTTTCTGGGTGACTATGCCTTTAACACTGACAGCCCTAGTAAAAATGTCTTAACTTTTGGCAGTCAGATCAAATGATGAGTCAAGAAGGAGCTGATATTACTTCCAGTTCAATAATCACAGTGTCAAGTCAGGCACAGTGCATTGTGGGATACAGTACTGCACACACACAGCGTGTTCTGGTTGTGTACTGGACATTTGGCCAAATATAGCAGATCATCTGAAAATGCCATGCACACTAAAAACTTTCATAGTAGTATAGTAGTGCACTATTTTAAACCTACCTCTTGATTAGGATGATTTTTTCTAAAATATGTTCAATTAAAGTATTTCAGAGAGAGACACAAAAAGAGGGAGTTTTCCTCATTCCTCAGGTGATGGATAATCTGTCACAGAAACATGAGTATTCCCGTGTTTACACCACACCCGTGTGTTTGTTCAGACTTTTGTGTAGCTTTGAGGAGAGGCTATTGAACTTCCTGGAGTGAACGGTGAGAGGTGGGGCGCACGGCAGGTGCACTTCATAATCACACGTGACACCACACACACACACACACACACAAACTATTGCTGCCTACAATGCCCCAACCAGGACACGACAGCACACAAATGCACATTCAAACACAGTAAACAGGAAGAACACACCTTGTGTTGCTAAATATAACAACAACAGACGTGTGTGAGGATGAAGGAAATATCCTGACTCGATAAAATAAAGAGCAACAGACACAGAGAGACTATACTTATGTTCATTATCACTGGCGCATTTAGTCCTATTTTATCATCTTTAGTTTAATTATCATTACTTCCTTTTCTTCTTTTTTTTCGTTAAATTTGTTATAAGCACTATTTTTTTTTCCATTATTTATTTTTCACCCTCCAACAAAACTTCCAATTTACCACCTGTAGGACATTAAAATGCTTTTAAAAAATTACATAGACTTAGGGATCCAAGCCAATTATACCATAGAAATTTAAGGCCTTTTCACACCAAGGTGAATAATCAATAATCATAATCGATAATCTCACATTTTCTTCAGAAAACGTATAAAATCTCATTTCGTTTTTGACACTTATTGTCATGTTATTTTATTTCTTAATATTAGTGGTTCAACGGATCACAAAACTCACGGTCTGGATCATACATTTTTTGAGTCAAAGATCGGATCATTTTTCAGATCAGCAAGAAAAAAATAAAATAATTGGGGGGCAAATGTAACTTAGCCTTCCATTTATTAATTATTATTAAATATTACTATTAAAGCACACTTTAATAGGCTAATTCAATACCACTGCAAAAACTGCTAGCCTAACTAATAAAGTTCAAACATTATTAAGGCAAGTGAACAGTCAGTAAAAAATAAGAAAAAATACACTAAATTACAAGCATAGATAAATACAATATAACAAAGTTACAAATAAAGTAAGTAGTATTCAGATATAAATTAAAATATAGATTAATCTTTGTTAAAGAAATGTTTTGTTTGATTAACATTAATGACTCGGACAACAGCAGCATTTATAGGCTGCTGTCACTTTAAGAGAGAATGCACAGATTCAATATAATGATACACATCCAATTTCTTTCTCAACTGTTTATGTTTACCTTAAGACATAACAGACTGTGTTTACGAGAATACTTGCCGAGACGGGAAGCCTCTCTATGTGTGTGTGCATACCAAATTGAGTTCTCTTTTTGCTCACTGGTTCTTGCGTAAGCTCAAACGTGCTGCGTAACAAGAATGAACCTCATTGGTTCTTGCGGAGGCTCAAACGTGCTGCGTAACACGAGAATGAACCTCATTGGTTCTTGTGGAAACTCAAACGTGTTGCGTAACAAGAATGAACCTCATTGGTCCTTGCGGAAGCTCAAACGTGCTGCGTAACACAAGAATGAACCTCATTGGTTCTTGCAGAAGCTCAAACGTGTTGCGTAACAAGAATGAACCTCATTGGTTCTTGCGGAGGCTCAAACGTGTTGCGTAACACACAAGAATGAACCTCATTGGTTCTTGCAGAAGCTCAAACGTGTTGAGTAACAAGAATGAACCTCATTGGTTCTTGCGGAGGCTCAAACGTGTTGCGTAACACACGAGAATGAACCTCATTGGTTCTTCCAGAAGCTCAAACGTGTTGCGTAACAAGAATGAACCTCATTGGTTCTTGCGGAGGCTCAAACGTGCTGCGTAACACAAGAATGAACCTCAATGGTTCTTGCGGAAGCTCAAACGTGCTGCGTAACACAAGAATGAACCTCATTGGTTCTTGCGGAGGCTCAAACGTGTTGCGTAACACACGGGAATGAACCTCATTGGTTCTTGCTGAAGCTCAAACGTGTTGCGTAACAAGAATGAACCTCATTGGTTCTTGTGGAAACTCAAACGTGCTGCGTAACACGAGAATGAACCTCATTGGTTCTTGCGGAAGCTCAAACGTGCTGCGTAACACGAGAATGAACCTCATTGGTTCTTGCGGAAGCTCAAACGTGCTGCGTAACACGAGAATGAACCTCATTGGTTCTTGCGGAAGCTCAAACGTGTTGCGTAACACAAGAATGAACCTCATTGGTTCTTGCAGAAGCTCAAACGTGTTGCGTAACAAGAATGAACCTCATTGGTTCTTGCGGAGGCTCAAACGTGTTGCGTAACACACGAGAATGAACCTCATTGGTTCTTGCGGAGGCTCAAACGTGTTGCGTAACACACGAGAATGAACCTCATTGGTTCTTCCAGAAGCTCAAACGTGTTGCGTAACACGAGAATGAACCTCATTGGTTCTTGCGGAGGCTCAAACGTGTTGCGTAACACACGAGAATGAACCTCATTGGTTCTTCCAGAAGCTCAAACGTGTTGCGTAACACAAGAATGAACCTCATTGGTTCTTGCGGAGGCTCAAACGTGTTGCGTAACACACGAGAATGAACCTCATTGGTTCTTCCAGAAGCTCAAACGTGTTGCGTAACACAAGAATGAACCTCATTGGTTCTTGCGGAGGCTCAAACGTGTTGCGTAACACACGAGAATGAACCTCATTGGTTCTTCCAGAAGCTCAAACGTGTTGCGTAACAAGAATGAACCTCATTGGTTCTTGCGGAGGCTCAAACGTGCTGCGTAACACAAGAATGAACCTCATTGGTTCTTGCGGAGGCTCAAACGTGTTGCGTAACACACGAGAATGAACCTCATTGGTTCTTCCAGAAGCTCAAACGTGTTGCGTAACAAGAATGAACCTCATTGGTTCTTGCGGAGGCTCAAACGTGCTGCGTAACACAAGAATGAACCTCATTGGTTCTTGCGGAGGCTCAAACGTGTTGCGTAACACACGGGAATGAACCTCATTGGTTCTTGCGGAAGCTCAAACGTGTTGCGTAACACGAGAATGAACCTCATTGGTTCTTGTGGAAGCTCAAACGTGTTGCGTAACACACGAGAATGAACCTCATTGGTTCTTACTGAAGCTCTTTATTAACTTTTTGTTGTTTTTGCTAGTTGCATAGCTGTCAATGGAGGGACAGAAATTGCGCCGATTTCATTAAAACGATCTTCATTTGTGTTCCGAAGATGAACGAAAGCCTTACAGGTTTGGAACGACATGAGGATGAGTAAATGATGACAGAATTTTCATTTTTGGGTGAACTAACCCTTTTAACTTTGCAATTAATCTGCGAATCACATGCGTTCCAAACCATGGGGTCTGGTCCGTACGGATCACGGATGAACTACGCTCTGTTTAACCACTTGTTAATATAGCTCAATTTGCACTATTGGTACTTATTTTTATTTTTGCCATGACAAAACTAGTTTAGACCATTAGACAGCGAGTGGATCAGGGCAGAAGAGTTTTATAGATTAAACTCACACTTGAACTATTTTACACACAACCACAAAAATAACCCTGTCTTTCAGTGAGAACATGAGACAGACAACTGTTACTGTCCAAACATACTAATCTCAACTTTTAAAAATACGCACCAGCACCACCAACAAATGTTTAAAATATAATCACATATGGAATGCGCAATAGTATTTGTGGTGTGAGTATTTGAGATGCCAGCAACTATGAGTTACACCCAGAATACATACTCCAAACACAGTAAAGCTAAGCACTAATCTACCACCGTGTCATTACCGCAGTGAGGTGTCAACACCCACCAACTAACTATGTGCTGTCTGCTCTTTACTATGGCCCTAGCATAGCATCTACCATGATCTGATTACAAGTGGTCAGCAGAGATGGATAACTATTGACACCTGCTAGTAACATCTCACTTGTAAAGGGATTTCGAGGGAAAGATCTCTCTCAGTGTGTCACTGCATGTTGATAAAGCACCAAAAAGTGGTTACATTGTTGCTTCAGATATATTCAAATGTATGCAATGCTAATCATTTATTATTAAAGTCACCATGAAAATGAAATGGACGATTCTTATTTATGTAATATTGGTGTATTTATTATAAATGATTTATCCGTGCACTTTTTTTTTAAATTAACGTGCCCTCGTAATCTTTAATAAAAATAAAGAATAAATTCTCTTCTCTTCAGAATGACATCTCTTCTCTGATGACGAGGGCGTATCACTCACATGAGATTGAACAATAGCAAACCACAACCATCCAATCAATTCCCCACGGACAAAATCAAGTCCCGCCCTACATTTTGTCTTGTTCGAAAAGCCGTTTTACTCATATATACGTCACAATAGGGGAGAAAAGGCCGTTTCATGCCGACTTTAAAGCTTCTGTATAAGCTTACGTGCTTCATATGTGCTGTCACTGCATGCTAATGCCAGGCAATCCAAAGAAGTTTGATGAAGTCTTGTTAACATCTGGGCTAAAATAACATGGTCAGACAGTTATTTTAAAGTCACATGTAACCTGTACTGTTTAAAGTCCTTGTTTTAGTACAGGGAATGATTGACAGATGAGTAAAGCCTTTCACTGTAGTCCGGGAAGCATCAGGATGCATTACACTACAAATACATTTGGCTCAGGTGCGCAGACACTCAGACTCTTTGGACTTCTGTACCTACCTACAACATTACATACCACAATCTACACAGGAAAACTGATTAAAAAACTAATGAAAAAAATAGAGGATATTTGATTAAAACAATGGACCTCATTCACTAATCAAGCATACACACAAATTTGCGTGAAATCTGTGTACAAACTCTTACACAATTTTCATACTAACATTTATTCTAAATTATGAAGAAAAAAAAAATGGTGGCCTATACTAATTGCGATTTTCAGAACACATTTGGCATTATATTGTTTGCGGAGGATAATGAAAGGTAGTAAAGGAAAGCCCTTATATGGAGATGGTTTGGGTTTTATGTAAATTACTATCGTACATGTGGTCGCTCATTTAGAATACTCCTAATTCATTAATGGGTTAAGAACAAATTTATGTGCATATGCATTTGTTATGAATTAGGTGGACATTTTTCAGGAGAAGTTCAGTGTGTGTATGAATGTGAATAATCCATGCAGATATCAGTTAAAATGCCGCTATTATGCTTTTTTGAATATTACCTTTCATGCAATGTGTAAAAAAGCTGTAGAAGCAAAATGTTGTCAACATGATGCACTTTTGAGTCGCAAAAGCAAACCCACTTTGATGCATTTGCAAAGGATGAGGGCTTGCACTGGAATTGATACGGCAAAACTGATGCCATCCATCGTAACTGTTTGTATCACTGTGTTTTAAATGCTGAGTAAAAATCCAGAGCAAAAATCTAGAGCTGAAATTCAGATATTTTAATTTTAATGTTTCATTTCCAACACGCGCTGTAAGCAGTGGACCGATCACAACAGACTGGGCCATCTGACCAATCAGAGCAGTAGTAGACCAATCACAACAGACTGGGCCATCTGACCAATCAGAGCAGAGTAGACCAATCACAACAGACTGGGCCATCTGACCAATCAGAGCAGAGTAGACCAATCACAACAGACTGGGCCATCTGACCAATCAGAGCAGAGTAGACCAATAACAACAGACTGGGCCATCTGACCAATCACAACACAATAGGCCATATCTGACCAATCAGTGCAGAGTAGACCAATCACAACAGACTGGGCCATCTGGAAAGGGCCAACTTCTTTTGGATGCTACTGCTCTGACCAATCAGAGCAGAGTACACCAATCACAACAGACTGGGCCATCTGACCAATCAGAGCAGAGTAGACCAATCACAACAGACTGGGCCATCTGACCCATCAGAGCAGTAGTAGACCAATCACAACAGACTGGGCCATCTGACCAATCAGAGCAGAGTAGACCAATCACAACAGACTGGGCCATCTGACCCATCAGAGCAGAGTAGACCAATTACAACACACTGGGACATCTGTCCAATCAGAGCAGAGAAAGCTCTTAGAAAGGAGGAGTTTAGAGAGATCAAACCGTTTCAGACACTGTGAGAAAAGAGCTGATGCTGCAGTGTATATTATAAGAATTCAAGTGTTTTTTTTTTTGTTTTTTTTTACCTTGGATGCATGTAAACCTGTTGTAAGAGCCCTCCAAAACAAAATTATCAGCGTTTAAAACAGCATAGTAACAGCACTTTAAGGTCTATATTAAATGTAAGTTTAACTTACAAGAATGTGAAATTTATATGAATGTTTCAATTTATCAAAATAAATTATGACTTGGCTTGCCGTATTTTTGCTCGTCTCTTTTTAGTAGACTCTGATGATCATTTTCTTTGGTTGTGCAGCATTCATTCCCATCAAACTTTTTTTTTTTTTGCCCAGTTTCAAGTTTTAGATGAAGCCTTTCATGACAAACGGGCAGACCACATTAAAATAATGCCATTAAAAACACAGTTAATCTTTAGTAATTCCTGGGATAATTCACATAATCCTATCAGGTCTTTGTACATATTTGCCAGAGGCATAACAAGCACCAGTAAGAACGTTTGGCAGCGTTAGCAACAGTAACTAAGGGGGCATGGCTAGCGGATGTGCCAATCCCACACAACAGATAATAAACGTATTATTATGATCTCCTTTATGGGCGTAAAATGATTTGAAAAATACTACCGTCAACATTTAGAAACCTGGCTCTCCCTAATGGATAATAGTGTTAACTACCTTAGTGTTTACTTACTGAATAGCCAGTCACAACAGAAGTATTTACATATAGAAGTCTTACAGTACAGTAGCAAAAACAGCCATTAATTCAAAGTCAGAATAGTAAATTAAGACTGCTGTTGCAGAACCTTGTCAGTGGATTTGGTGTAGAATGTGACCCTTTATAGATCACAATGCCTTCAGGAGCTACAGAGACATCAGTGATCAAGGGAGTTATTCTACTCTGTCTACACAGTCTACTGAACAAAGAGTCTCTCTTTCTCTACAGGACAGTCTCGGGTTACTGTGAGACCTGGTTCAGAGTCTTGCCGTGCTCTGGCCCGCCTCCTCCCCCTCTGGAACACGGGACTTCCTTGGCTCAGGCTGGACTGAAACAAAACTCAAGTTGCCAGACAGTTTCTAGTGCAGCCTGACTCCAGGAAACTGCAAAGCCAATCAGACTGGACCTTGCGATTGTCAGAAGACTTTTGCGTGCAATATGCATTGCAACTGTTCATAAACAGTATGAGGCTGGCAATGTGTCCTAACCAGGTGTGACAATTTGAGCTCTCTCTCTTCCATATTAATGAGTTTCCGTCCCAGCCAGCTGCTACTGTGACAACAGTTTTGTCTGTGGCTTGGTTTCTATATCTGGAGCGATGAGCTGGGTGGCCCAGCCTCCAGGAAAAATGTCATTGGTGCAAAACCTTCTATATTAATTGGAAAATGTGTTCTGATTGGCTGTGATTGTAGGGCCCTATGAAATTATTGTTTTTTTTTTTTTTTTCTGGATTTCGCTTTAATGGTTAAATTAAATTTTAGCAATCAAAAAGTTGATCAGATCTTGAAATCATGAAACTTATTCAATTAAATAAAAATAAAAAATAGGGCCTTATGAATGAAAAATTCTGTTTTATTTTTCCCCCAAATTCTGTGTTTTGCATTTTAATTTTACTGGATTCCAATTAAATGGTTTAATTAGATTTTAATAATTAAAAAAGCATGTCTAATCAATTGAATTCAGTTTAATAATAGTTTTTTTAATAATAGACCCCATTTAATTTTTTTTCAGAATTGTTTTCGGTTTTAATTTTTCTGGATTTATGATATACAATTTATTATCAAAAAAATGAATAAAAAAAATGAAGGCATAAAACATCAGTCATTTAATTTAAATCTTAATCTTTTAAAATGTAATCAAATGAAAATGTTATTCTTTTTATTTTTGGCAAAAGTTAATAATTGTATTATTATTATTATTATTATTACTTTGAGAAGTACATTCTAATGTACATTAGTAATCTGTCACAATTTCTTTAAGTTAAACCAAACTTTTATTTTGATGGTTTGTCATGAAACTAGTGTCTTATATACACACAAACTCATCAAATTTCATGTTATTTTCCATTTTTATAACTGGATTACACTATTCCGTATCTCGGAAATCATAGGCTTGCGTCTGGTTGTGCGGCATTTTCACTTTCAGTGTTCACAGGACAGTGCTTATAGAACATTTCTTGTGTCACATCTGGTTAGGACACATTGTGAGGCTGACAAGATGCATATTAATTAACATACCACAAAATAGTCCACTGCAGCACTGTTAAAAACTGAACTTGTCGAATGTTAAAAGCATAGACTACAAAGTTTTCCTACGTTTTCACTCCAGATTATAAACTTTATCATCAGCAGATAAATCACAGTTGTGTGAACCTCCAAAAATACTTTCCTGAATCTGACAGACAACAGACTTCTGGTGTAATTTGTATATTTTTAAATTAAGTCATAAAAGACCTATCCCAGCCGAGAACACATTTAATGACTGAGTACGGGGGTTGTAAAAGATCATCCCCCAAAAAATAACTGTACTTTTACAGCAGTCCACAGACCATTGACCAGAACGTCTGCAGTGTGTGTTGATGTTGGCTAGAGAGGTTCACAGGACCGTGTGAACTGCCAGAGTAATGTCTGATTATTCTGTGTTTGTCTGTTAAAGCGATAGTTCGCACAAAAATTAAAATTCTGTCATCATTTACTCTGCTTCACCTCGTTCCAAACCCATTAGACTTTTTTTTTTTTTTTCATCTTTGGAATACAAATTAAGAGATGTTTAATGAAATCTGAGTGACGTCTGACCTTTTTTATGATGAACAGATGTAGATTTAGGCTTTTATACAATATACACAGACTGTACTGTACTTGCCTGACAACTCTTGCGGTTGATTCAATATGTTTGTGCAGCATGTGAGAAGCAATGAGGTTTGTTTCTGTGTGTCAAGCAAGTACGTTTCTTTGAGCATGCATTTACCATATTTGATGATCTGTGCGTTGACCAATGTTTAAAAGTTAATATAAGCCTAATGTACATTGTAAACCCTAACACTCAAAATAATTAATTGGTTTGAGTAGAGCCAACTCAAATTAAACAAATGAGTTCAAACTAATTAACTTTTATGAGTATTTAGAACTTTATTTTTCTCAAAACTGACTCATTGTTTTGAGTTTTATGAACTTGTTTCTTTTAATTTAGACAAACTTAAAGGGTTAGTTCACCCAAAAATGAAAATTAGCCTATGATTTACTCACCCTCAAGCCATCCTAGGTGTATATGACATTCTTCTTTCAGACGAATACAATCGAAATTATATCAAAAATGTCCTGGCTCTTCCAAGCTTTATAATGGCAGTGACTTGTTGGGTCATTTTTGAAGTCCATAAAAGTGCATCTATCCATCATATAACTGCTCCACACGGCTCCGGGGGTTAATAAAGGCCTTCTGAAGCGAAGTGGCGCATTTGTGTACGAAAAATATCCATATTTAAAACTTTATAGACTAAAATAGCTAGCTTCCGGTGGTCAGCGGTATGCAAGTGAAAGAGTAAAAAGTTACGGTGAAAGAGTAACCCTTGCCCCTTGACGCATGCGTATTGACGAATGCAGAAGCGCAGAGGATAGAGCAAAACAAAACACCGGTCATGAATTAGAGTCTAAAACAAAAATTTTTTAAAGAGAAATGGCGGATGATTTCGATATAAGAGAAGAGGGGCTTGAGTTTGTTGCCCAGCACTATCCGCAAGAGGCATCAAAGCTTCCGATACTCCTATTACATCGCGTCAGGGGTTACTCTTTTGCCGTAAAGTTGAGCTGCGTACCGCTGACCGCCAGAAGCTAGTTATTTTATTCTATAAAGTTTTAAATATGGATATTTTTCTTACACAAACGCGCCACTCGCTTCAGAAGGCCTTTATTAACCCCCCGGAGCCGTGTGGAGCAGTTATATGATGGATAGATGCACTTTTATGGACTTCAAAAATGACCCAACAGTCACTGCCATTATAAAAGCTTGGAAGAGCCAGGACATTTTTAATATAACTCCGATTTTATTTGTCTGAAAGAAGAATGTCATATACACCTAGGATGACTTGAGGGTGAGTAAATCATGGTCTAATTTTCATTTTTGGGTGAACTAACCCTTTAAATTTAACCGCAACTGGGCTGGGATTTCTATTTCCCAGCATGCTTTGCCATGACACTCAAAAGGGACAGTAAATGCCAAAATTAAGTGTTATGATTTTTTTTTTTTGTGCAAGATTAACGTTAAGTGGGAGATTTAGTAGTGTGTAATGTTTTGTTATGCTAGTTTAGAAGAGGTTTTGTTATGTTGGGTTTTTTTGTAGGGTTACCATCATGGTGACGAGTGGAGCATGAGCTTGGTTTGAAAACAGATATACAGTATGTTAAATGTATTATATTGCTGTCCTCATTCAGCAAGTGCTATGCTAATGCTACCAAAGCATTGTGTAACCAATTAGCAAGGTGGCATTTATTGAATTAGCTAGTTAAAACTAGTCAAGTTTCCACTACTAAAAATTTGAGATTACATGATATTTTTAAGTTAAATGTATGTAATTGAGTAATTAGCTTACTCAAATATTGAATTAGTTACTTAAATATTTCAACTGATTGCCTCAATTTTTTTGAGTTTTGCAAACTTATTCGGGTTTACAGTATAAAATATAAAGTGATCGTCACTCTTTAAGAAGACTTGGATTAAACTGCTTGACTCACCTGGATTTCTTTTTATGACGTCTTTTTGAAGCATCAAAGTTTTGGGTGAATTGGCTTTCAATGGCGGGTCAGGTTTCGTATGTAGGTTTTAGTGTCTGCGAGTGTGTCACTGTAAACCCTAATGCGCAAAATAATTAATTGGTTTGAGTAAGGTAAACAAATTAGTTCAATCAAAATAACGTTTATAAGCATTTAGAACTTTCTTTTTCTTTTAAGTTCTCAAAACTGACACATTTTAAGTAATCTGAATTGTTTCATTGTTTTGAGTTTTATGAACTTGTTTCTTTTAATTAAGAAAAATGTAACAAACTGGGCTGTGATTTCTATTTCCCAGCATGCATTGCCATGACACTCGAAAGGAGGGTAAAAGTGTTATATAATGTTTTTTTGTGCAAGATTAATGTTAAGTGGGAGATTTAGTAGTGTGTAATGTTTTGCTATGCTAGTTTAGAAGAGTTTCTGTTTTGTTGGGTTTTTTGGGGGGTGTTACCATCATGGTGACAAGTGGAGCATGAGCTTGGTTTGAGAACAGATATATGTTAAATGTTCTCTATTGCTGTCCTCAACCAAGTTTACACTACTAAAAATACTTAAATTGAGATTACATGATAATTTTATGTTAAAATGTATTAATTGTCTTACTCAAATATTTCAAATTAAGAGCAATTAAAACGTATGAGTACAAAATAAAACTGCCAGTTCTGCTTACTTAAACTTTGAATTTCTTAACTTAAAAATTGATGTAACTGATTACCTCACATTTTTTGAGTTTTGCCAATTTATTCGGCTTTACAGTGTATGTGTGTGTTTGTATGGGAGAAAGAGAGTGTGCTTTCCATTGATAAAACAATTTATTATCCTATTGTTTGTTACATTTATTTGTTTGGTCAGTGTCGTTGTGGGTTTTGGTTCTTTTCTGTAAGGAGCTTTGAAATGACTTGATTTGGTGAAGTGATATGGAACTGTAATGCGGTCAAGACCTGCTGGAACTACTTTATCTGTGCATAAATCTCAAATCCCAATCCCAATCCCAAATTGATGAATATTACCCATTTTTAAATGGTAAAAAAACAAATATGGGTCACTTTGCACAGCTGACACGTATTGTATTTAAAGGGGAATATCTGATAAATAAATAAATAATATTGAAACTAGAAATGTAGCTTGTTTCCCTCTATAAAAACAATAATTGCATTGAACATTCCCGTCTGAGTGACAAAAATACACTGTATTGGTTAAGTTGTGGCACATTAACTTGTTTTTAGTAACTTGTTCATATAAGATTCTATATTTGAATCCGTTTCAGAGATATTTGGAAGAAGGGATTATGTTGATTTTAACAGCTTTTGAAGCCAGCAAAAGTTCAGATATGCAGTATCGTACCTACAGGAAATCATAGCCTTCCAAGGAAAGTGTGTTTGCTCTCCCCACACATTGTATTCACTTCAATAAACCAAGATTTGCCTCACCTGGATTGTTTAAGTATTACAATTTCCTATTGTTATAACATGTGAAGCAGTCATAGATCGAGTAGAATCCATGGATAAGGGGCGTATTTGGTGGAATCACTGATAATACCTTAAACTTTAAAAACAATTTAAGGGCTCTCACACTTGAAAATGTAATTCTAAACCCCAGGTAAATAGGATCCTGTGTTATCTTATTTTATGTTTCACACTGCTTACACTTTACCCGGAGTTAACAGTTAATCCTGGTTATTCATAATCTGACATAACCCTGGGTTACTGTTATTATTTGAATATATGTGGTGCAGTGTATGTTCTACATGCAATTGTTTTGATAGAGGGAAACAAGATACAGTGGGGAGAACAAGTATTTGATACACTGCCGATTTTGCAGGTTTTCCTACTTACAAAGCATGTAGAGGTCTGTAATTTTTATCATAGGTACTCTTCAACTGTGAGAGACGGAATCTAAAATCCAGAAAATCACATTGTATGATTTTTAAATAATTAATTTGCATTTTATTGCATGACATAAGTATTTGATCACCTACCAACCAGTAAGAATTCCGGCTCTCACAGACCTGTTAGTTTTTCTTAAAGAAGCCCTCCTGTTCTCCACTCATTACCTGTATTAACTGCACCTGTTTGAACTCGTTACCTGTATAAAAGACACCTGTCAACACACTCAATCAAACAGACTCCAACCTCTCCACAATGGCCAAGACCAGAGAGCTGTGTAAGTACATCAGGGATAAAATTGTAGACCTGCACAAGGCTGGGATGGGCTACAGGACAATAGGCAAGCAGCTTGGTGAGAAGGCAACAACTGTTGGCGCAATTATTAGAAAATGGAAGAAGTTCAAGATGACGGTCAATCTCCCTCGGTCTGGGGCACCATGCAAGATCTCACCTCGTGGGAGAAGGTCATGTGGTCTGATGAGACAAAAATAGAGCTTTTTGGTCTAAACTCCACTCGCCGTGTTTGGAGGAAGAAGAAGGATGAGTACAACCCCAAGAACACCATCCCAACCGTGAAGCATGAAGGTGGAAACATCGTTCTTTGGGGATGCTTTTCTGCAAAGGGGACAGGACGACTGCACCGTATTGAGGGGAGGATGGATGGGGCCATGTATCGCAAGATCTTGGCCAACAACCTCCTTCCCCTCAGTAAGAGCATTGAAGACGGGTCGTGGCTGGGTCTTCCAGCATGACAACGACCCGAAACACACAGCCAGGGCAACTAAGGAGTGGCTCCGTAAGAAGCATCTCAAGGTCCTGGAGTGGCCTAGCCAGTCTCCAGACCTGAACCCAATAGAAAATCTTTGGAGGGAGCTGAAAGTCTGTATTGCCCAGCGACAGCCCCGAAACCTGAAGCATCTGGAGAAGGTCTGTATGGAGGAGTGGGCCAAAATCCCTGCTGCAGTGTGTGCAAACCTGGTCAAGAACTACAGGAAACGTATGATCTCTGTAATTGCAAACAAAGGTTTCTGTACCAAATATTAAGTTCTGCTTTTCTGATGTATCAAATACTTATGTCATGCAATAAAATGCAAATTAATTACTTAAAAATCATACAATGTGATTTTCTGGATTTTTGTTTTAGATTCCGTCTCTCACAGTTGAAGAGTACCTATGATAAAAATTACAGACCTCTACATGCTTTGTAAGTGGGCAAACCTGCAAAATCGGCAATGTATCAAATACTTGTTCTCCCCACTGTATATTTATACTTTCAACATAATTTGTTCTTCTGGGATTCTTCTTTTAATACAATAATTATTAGCTGTATGCAAAGTGACCTACATTTTGTTTTAATACTTCTAGAGTTACAGGCACGCAAACTGGAAAAAGAATATTTATGGCACTCAGAGAGGAATGTTCTATGCAATTGTTTTGATGAAGGGAAACAAGATACATTTCTAGTTTCAACACAATTTGATCAGACATTCCTGTTTAAAAGAAAAAAAAATATCAGGTAAATGCAAAGTGACATGTTTGGTTTTTGAAATGAGTACAATTTACTCCTGGAGCCACATTGAAACCCCTATATCTTTGGAAATTAACCATATAGTGCATTAAAATTAAGACCCCAAAAGAAAAGTTTAAGAACCAAAATCTAAAAGGATATTAAGATTTCTTTACTACTTCTTGTTCTTGAACTGTCACCGATGGCATATAATGCAACAAAAAAAAAATTGTCAACACTGTCAAAAAATATTTTTCATGATTTGCTATCAACTTTTTTTCATTGTCAAATCAACTTTAATAATTAATGTGGTTCAGATAACAATATTTAGAATTTTTGTTTAATGAACTCAAAATTAAGGTAACCAGCTAACTTACTTTAAGTTAAATCAAAAACATTTTTTTACAGTGAACTGATTTAACTAATAAACCTACTAATCTCTGTGTAAACATAAAATAATGATGCTGCCATCTTTCTAAAGTCATTTTGACCCCCTCCAATTTTTCATTTTGTGATTGGTTATAGGGATGTCACGATACCAAAATTCCAGTAGTCGGTACTAATACCATTAAAATTGTACAGTTCTCTGTACCAATTTCGGTACCACAGCAAAATCTGTTGGAACTATTTTACTATTTTATGTAACTATTTGAAAAAAATATTAAATTCAATTCAATGAGTTTATTATAAGAAAATAATACAAACATTTAAAAGCTACATGCTGTTTAAAAGTAAACATTGTTTATAAAAAAAATATCAAGGCACACCTAATAACAATTATTAGTAGTATAGTAGTAGTAGTATTATTATTACATTGAGACATAGCTAAATCTACTGTACAACAATAGCCTAATATATTTCTGTCAATTCCTTCAAGTTAAACCGAACTTTTATTTTGACAGGTTGCCGTTACCTTTGAGTGTCTGTGTGTTTATCATGGTGTTTATGATATGACGATAGTTTTTTTAAATGAAATGGTAAATGCTCATGAAGTGACTCTCAGAGCGGCTCTGGAGATGAAGTCCATGCGTTCATGTCCTCATATAGTGACACGATAGAGGCTGAAAAGACAGCGAGTGTCACGTGTGTGTGTGTGTGTGTGTGTGTGTGTGTGTGTGTGTGTGTGTGTGTGTGTGTGTGTGTGTGTGTGTGTGTGTCAAATGAAACCATGCGTCTGCGCCATTCATTCACACAGAGACGCAGAACATGCAGGATTAATTTTTAAATAGTCTTTTGCGGTTTAATATTCACAGACACTAGTATATATTCGGCTACAGTCTGGAGCCCTGCGCTTAGATAAACACGGAGGTAGGTACCAAATATACTCGGTACTACCGACTTGGTACCGAAGTACCGGTACTTGTGACATCCCTAATTGGTTATTGTGTGATTTTTGGCAATACCTTGCTTTTTGAATTTTTTTTTTAATACTGATCATTTAAATTTTAAAAAAATCTCCAATATTGAAAATGGATTTGAAAAATTGTGCATATCCAGGACACAATTTTTCCAAGTTTAATCATGCTTGTATGATTTATTTGTATATTGAAAGCTGACTACACTGAAGACAGCTATACAAACATACTGCATAGGGCTTAGCATTGATATCGCAATGTGCACATAGACTCTGTGATAGTCACATTGCAGCATGTCAAGTATAAGGATCATAATTGATACGTGATCTGTACGGACCAAGCACCATGATTCGAAACGGACGTGATTCTTGGAATAAAAGTTTAACCCTCACAGAGTGAAATTTTATCATTTGCACGTTTTAGGTCCTGTCAGTTTAAACATTCAAGTGATTTCAAACCATCTGTGCGCACAAAGATGCGAAAGAGAAGTCGATTCAGAAGTCAACTCGCGTGCCGTTTTCACGTGAACACCAAATTCAGTTCTCTTTCTCGTCTTTTTGTACTTGAATGGACACATACGCGCAAAATTGTCAAAATGCCAGTCTCGGCGAGTATCCTCATCACTTATGTCTTAAGTGAAAGTGAACAGTTGAGAAAGGAAATGGATGTGTATCATTATATTGGATCCGTGCATTCACTCTTAAAGTGACAGCAGCCTAATAAACCTGAGTCATTAATATTAATCAAACAACAAAAGACTAATTAACAAAGATTAATTATATTTAATGAAGACTATGCAGTGTTAAACTACAGCCAGAGGACAAAATCTCTTTCACTCTGACGTAAAAACGAAGCAGAGCTCCCGTTTCCTGTCTCAAATCTACCAGAGATGCAAACTGCCAGGTCTTTATCATGTTTCATTCACACACAACATCACCAAACCGGTTCATTAAAAAAAAATTAAAGGAGTCTGACCAGTCATGTGGTAAACATTTGAATTCCTAGTTATGAACCCACATCGACAGCAACAATGCAGACACTCTGTAGCTCAACATGTTAAGACCAATATCAAACACAATGGTGGAAAAATACCTCCCTCAAGCCAGGACAAGACCTGTTTACACAGTTACACACCTTCATTTCACAATCACACAGAAATAACTGAATGAGAGTGAGGTTGGTCCTAAAAAGGTTTAGACAAAAACGTTCATCGTTTATTAGTCATAGTGATTTGTACAAACCCCTAACCCAAAGTATTAATATAGGACCAGAATGTTATACATATAGACCTTAGCCAGGGTAGACGCCATTCTGAATTGTACGTGGATGAGAAGAGGCTGTGAAGGATAGACTTACAGTCTTTACAATGGCATGCACTGTATAAAGGTCCTGTAAATTTCACAACATTTGGGCCAGTAAGCAAACACCAAGAAACCACCCAGAACAGCCTACCAACCACACAGCAACATGCTAAGATGTGTGAGTGCTTTTAGCATGTTGCTGTGCAGTTGCAAGTAGGAGTGTGTGAATCACAATAAAATAGCAATGTGAGAATGCACTATTTCTAAACCGAAGAGAGCACAATTTTTCCGCCAGTCCCTTCAGTGTTCAATCTGAATGTGGAGCGTCTAAATCTAGCGCTAGAACAGAACACAGTGGGTTTACCGTTACACCATGGAAGAAAGCACAGAAACAGGGAAGGTGAATTCAGGGCAGGATAAGGACTTGGCCAAAAAAAATAAAAAATTAGGGGAATATTTTGCAGGACCTGTCAAACTATTGTTGCGTCAAAACAGAGTAGGGACCATTAACAGAGAACGCGTTTTTTTGTGGTTAAAAACACGTAACGCATTTGTCTACAGAAGCATTTTTTTTACACCATTTCTGCCTCGCAGAATGCCATCAATGCATGAGATGCTGCAAAAGACACAAGTGCACCGGTTAAATGTGTCTGTATAGCGCAAAAACAATGGCATGTTCCGAACCAGAGTTGCACTACACACTATGCAATTATAACATACTTATGCACCATGTACTCATCCATGTATAGTGTGTGAATTTTATAAGATCATTTTGTCATTCACTGTCAGAGTCTGATAGCCCCTCCCCCTCCGCTACGTAATTAACCCTTCTCCTTCCCTCGCACTTTGTAACAAATCCTTCCCTCGCAGGTCAAAATTACCAGACGCCCTAAAATTATACTTCTTTTTTTTTTTTGTCCAGAAAGCTTATTGCATTTTGATATTTTTTCTATTTTTAATGCAAATAATTTGAGTTTTTTGGGGTTTTTTTTTTTATTTACCTTTAAATGACTAGATTTTATCAATAAATAATAAAAGAAATAGTCATTTAAGCACATTGTTTCAACTGAAATTCAAAATAACTAACAATTTCATGCATAACCCTTATAATTCAGCTCAAAATATCTTACATTGGGTGTCTTTGCCGACCTCTTGTGAAAAAAATAATAATATAACATGATATTTCATGACTCTTGCCACTAGATGGCCTTATAGCTCTATATGGAGCAAATGAGCTGTTCCCCTGGGTCCTAAAGTCAGTTTCTCTTCAATATGCATTCAGATGCACATGTAGACATTATAAAATCATTTTTTGGTAAAGTTTTAGCATTTTTAGTTTTTTTTTCTATGTGTACTGAAGCATTCCTCATATTCATTCCTATGGGGGTCAAATTGAACAACTAGGGTGATGTTACTTTTTTAAATTTAAACTACAAAACTCCTCGAATCCAGTCAATTTTTTTTGTGCATTCGTGGTTTAAGTGCGACAAAAGTCCAAGGGTCTTGGACCACTCTGATGAACTCTTGATTTTTAAAAAAATATTTAAAAATGAGTTTCGGGTCACAATGACCCAAGGGAAGGATGAGGGTTAAAGCTGCGACAGTTGAGTGCATGAAGTGTGCAACATTCCACACTTTGGCTGTATCCGAAATCACCCCCTATACCCTTAAATAGGGAATAATTTGAGGGGACAGCCATTTGTAGTGGTGTCCGAAACCATAGTGGACGTTATTGAGTGCACTCATTCAATACCGCAATGCACCGCAATAAGCACCTAATGAATTCCTGCGTCTGACCAGAGGACGGTGCCCGCAGCTCAATCATCCATCCATTTTCCAAACCGCTGGTACAATGTGGCTACAGTGCACTTTTTGTGCATGTGGAATTTTCAATGTGAACACACTACGCACACTATTTATTCAAAAAAACCCATCATAGAATAGTGCATAAGGACACGAACTGGGACGCACCTCAGGTAAACAAAAAACAATACAGGCATTTGCGAACTGCACAACACACGAAAAGTTCAAAAAGGCATAAAGAAATAATGCTGTCGCAGTCACCTATCATTTATGCTAAGATTTTCACTATTTCTGTCACCAATGGAGATTGGGTTGCTTAGTTGGGGACAATTATTAATTATATTTATATAGTGCAGACTATGTGGTGTTATTTTACATTTGATTATTCAATTTCTGCACCTGAATAGACTTACCTGAAAAACAAATCAATGGTTATTTCCTTTGTTCTATTGTATTTATCTATGCACCCTAATCATTACAGAATGATTCTTTCCAAATAGAGCTATTCGAGTCAGCATACTGCAATAGATATTGTAGAAAAACTAAATGTCAGTTTTCAATATCATGCACCCCTACTAAAAACCCACTCAGAACACCAACTATGTATCAACTCCCTGGCAACCATCTAGAAAACCCTTGCAACTGCATAACGATTTGTTGAAACCCACTTGGAACACCTTAGCAACTACGTATAAATTCCCTTGCAACCACCCAGAACAGCATAGCAACATGCCAAAAATCATTCAGAACACTTAAGAAACTATGCAGCAATGCCCTGGCAACCCCTAACAACATCCTAGCAATGTGGAGGTGAATTTTGCACAAGTAAGCAACACCAGTTTTTGTTTTCAATGTAAAGTTCTGATAAATGTCTCACTGAAATACTTCAGTTAAACAGATTATAAACAGAGAGAGATGAATGAAGATTGCACAGAAGTAAGGGTGTTTCCCTTCACACTCATCTCCAGCACAACTGTTTTGAGCGCAGGAGTTTTCAGAGGACAGAGGCAGAACATCCCAGGCGCTGGGACACCTCGGGAACAGCCGACGGCTGGGGTTTTGTCAACTTGCTGACACCATGGCAGTGCTCGGTTTATTTATTTTTTTCTAACAGCCCAAAGGAAAATGGAAAACAGTGTTGTTGATCATTACCAGCGAATGTGTGAAAGACATTCCAGAGCTCAGGAATGCATTACATGGAAATTATTAACTTAAAATAGATTAATAGACATTAAGCATCTGAAGGCCTGATCAGACAAAAGAGCAGCGTGGCAAAGTAGATCAGGACCATATGCCCGTGGCAGGCTGCCATAGGACGGGGCCAGACCGTCTGAGCATAGTGATTCAGGGACAAAATGAGATCTGAGCTGTGTTTGTGCATGCAGTAAATCTCACAAAACATGTCCAGGTCATTTAATTAGGGTTGGGAATCGAATACTTGTTATAAAATTAAAATTTCGATTCCTCTTATTGATTCCTTTGTGTGCATTTTAATACGACTTTAAACCATTCAAGACTCGCACGCTTTTGTGCTGCACACACACACACACACACATCCAAAGCATGTACACGGAAAGCCGCCTCTCATACTGAAGTTCTCTTCCGCATGTTTTTGCACGTGAATGGAAAAATACAGACAAAAGCATATCAAAATATCCTCGTAAACACAGTCGGTTATGTTTTAAGTGAACGTAAACAGCTGAGAAAGAAAACGCATGTGTAACAGTATAATGGATCCGTGCAGCTCTTAAAGTGACAGCAGCCTAATAAACCTGCTGCCGTCTCTAACGTTAATCAAACAACAAAAGACAGAAAATTCACTCGCTGTTCTTGACTGAATAACTTTTGTAACTATATTTGTGATGTATATTTTATTTATAAAATGCAGTGTTATTTTACATCTGATTAGTTTCTGTGCCTGAATACCTGTTTATTTCAATCGTATTTTTGTTCAGTTGTATTTATTTGTGCGACTGCTAGTTTATTTGTTCTTTTTAGTTATAATTTTTTACTTCTCTTTAATAATGCTTGAAATTTATATTAGTTAGGCTAGTTGTTTTGCTATTTTTAAACTATAGATAAAAGTTCCTTGTGTAAGTGTTCTTTAGCCTGTTGATTTTTGTTCATGGGATTCAGCTACAATGAAATGTTTAGACTTAGAATAAATGTGAATGATATCTAAGTTGTTGTTTTTTTTACCTAATTGGAATCAAAATTAGGAATCGATAAGAATCAAAATCAATAAAATTCAAATGATACCCAACCCTATATTTAATCCCATAACAAAAAAATGATACATGAAATATGTTGCATGAAAGCCATTTGTGTATCATCAAAATTAAGCACATTTTTCACTTAAAGGAATAGATATTTTTAAGACGACATCTTGGTAACCAAAAAGTTACAATTGACTTGGACATTGTAGACATTTTTCAAAATATCTTGATGTTCCACAGCAGAAACAAAGTCATACAGATTTGGAAAGACATGAGAATGAGTAACTGATGGGAGAATTTTCATTTTTGAGTGAACTCTCCCTTTATATTCTCATTAAATAATCACATTATTAAATAGTATTTTACTTTAATTGTATTCTACAATTCAGACATGTTCTTAACAGGACATTCACCCATCAGGCCTTTTTAAAAAAGGAAGGCTGTTCTAACAAGCTTTGCTCATAAAACATGGATCTATGCCAACATATTTTTCTGTTCCATTAACCATCCACATTTCAGGTCAGCCCTCTGTCCCTCATTGAACCACAATGTCAACAATATTTCTAAAAATATTCCCCTTTTCAACCCCCAAACAAATGTTCTGCAATGAGCCCTTCTGTTGCCCAACTGTTGTCAGAACTTTGACCCCAGACTCACAGAGAACAGCTTTCCTGCACAGAGAGCCTGAAATGTCCCCAAAACGTCTCCTTTCCAAAGCTACAATGATGTGTCTGACTGCTCACAATTTTTTTATTTATTAACCTAGATTTACTGTTTTGTCACCAAGATATTGCTTACCCGTATCGGCTCGGTGGAGAATCTGATTTTCCTTCTTGGAGACCGTTCCTCATCCTCAGACAAACCAGGAGCTTCATCATACTCCTCATAGACCTCATCTTCATCCTCCTCATCCTGCTGGTCCTGAACCGATTCCACGTCCTTATCATCCAAAAACGCAGCATTCTCAAAACTATAAAACACTGGAGAAGTTTTCCCACATTCGTCTGGATCTTCCTGCTCGCTGTCTTCATCTTCATGACAGTTATTCCTCTTTTGCATGATCTCCTCCTCCTCTTCTTCTTCTTCTTCTTCTTCTTGATTCGGTTCCTCTTTCTTCAGCTCTGATGAGACACATACATCCTTCTTCAGCTGTTTGTCCTCTGTATGGTTTTGAGGTGATGACACCTTCAGAGAGTTCAGATCGTCTTTTGATGACTCAGATTTAAGTTCCCTTTGCAGCTTCACCTCTGACATAACATCCTCCAAATCTTCTTCGTCATTACCCTCGCTTTCGGAAGACTCGTTCTGGACCACGACCAACTCAGCCCGCACCATTCCCACACCAGCAGGGTCCAGACATCGTGTGGCCTGCTCATGAGACGGACTGTGAGTTACGTGGCTCTCAGTTTTTGGTTCCTCAGGCCGTTTATAGAGACTGCTAGTTGAGGGAGAAGATTTGAGATCGTTTGCAGGAGGACTGCTAAGTTGGGTTGGTTTATTTGTCGAGGACTCTTTCACCAAGTCATTTCCTGAAGACGGAGAACGTTTAAATGGGCTTTGAGCAGTGGGCGAAAGAGGCTCGCCGGTGCTCCTGCTGGTCGGGGAGGTTGATTTGTATGAAACGGGGCTGATGGACTTGAACGGAGGGCTACCGGCTGCTGGCTCTGTTTTAGGCAAGAATGATTTGGGTGTGTCCGAGTTTGGGGATGTGGGTTTGTGTGCTTGATCAGTACCTGGGGAGGTGGGTTTCTGGGAACTCCCTCGTAGAGGTGATGCCAGCGAGTGCTCATTGGGGCTGCTCAGTTTCTCAGGGCTTTTAGCGGTAACTTGCATTGACTCGTCATTGTCACCATCCACAATGAAGTTCTCCAACCGCCTGGAAATAGGCCCTGCATTCAGTGATAGCCTATTGACCTGTTTTGAGTCCTCAACGTCCCTTCTTTCCTCTGGGGAACTCCTCACAGGTGACGTCGGGCTTTTGCTGACACTATTGCTGCTGCTATTTTCAGAAGATCCCAAGGACCTCCGGGCTCCACGCCCCTCCTCGGGCACCTTCCCCTGGGACAGCCGTGTAGAAACTCTGCCGGGCACCAGCCTCTCTGCGACGGGCTGCTCTTTTATCCCTCTTTCAAAGAGCTTTCTGGTCACTGAAAATTTCTCCGCCAAGGCAACTTTATCTATCTCGGCTTCTTCTCCCTTTGGAGTTCTATCCGTGTTTGGTGGTTCTTGGATGTTGGCACTACTGAGGGAGGTTTTGTTGGTGCTGACTGGGAACTTGGACACTGGCGACACAGGAGATGATGCATCTGTTTTGAGAGCAGGTTTTATCTCCTGACTCTCCTGTGATTGCTGGCCATCCATTTGCAAGAAAATATTCTTGATTTTGTTTATCCGGTTGCCAAACGGCCTCCCTCTGGTGTCCTCTCGAGGGTCGCTGGCTCCATTTGCATAAGATTTGGCCTCGCTGTCGGATTTGGTCCCATCAAAAGAGCACTTAATGGCGTGGAAGTCCGACTTGTATGCATTTCTATGCGGGGACGCGCTCCGCAGGGTGCGTTCACCCTTGATCATTTTCAATGACTTTAAAAACTTCCTACTTTAAAACTGTATTTTTAGGTCCGTGGTGCTGTATCCTCAACCGGACAATGGAACGAGCCCTTCAGAGTCACTCTGATACATTGTATCGAATCCCCGCGCTCATCTGAAAAGAAAAGAAACAATGTAACACTCTCAACTGAAAGGAACGTTTACATTTATAACGCGATTCGAACGCTCGAGCACGTTAAACGTTTGTTATTTCGGCGCTCTTTTGTTACCAGATAAAATCTCCCCGGCACTCATCCGCCTGATCAAAGAAACTTTTTCAACTCAGAGCAAAACTTTCCAACAGTGATTTGCAATGGGCTCCATTGATTTAGTGCTCAATATCTGACAGCGTCTCAGAATTAAAGATATTGTTCAAAGAGTCGAAGCTAGATTATATTTAATGTCCTTCAAATGATCAAGAACTACCTCGATTAGTGTTCAACCTCACCACCGAACCCACTAAAGCTTGACTCGCCGTGGAACAATAGCTCAGCATTAGATCCAACAAATGATCAAAATAAAGTTTCGGAAATCGAGTTACAAACAATTACAGCTTCTGCAACAATCAAGTCATGTAGTTCTCTTACCTCCACGGATATCTCACTGTCTACGGGCGCCGGTTCTTCTGCTGTGTGTAATTTAGATCCCCAACCATGTCATTTGTTTCACCGCCATGGTTCTCCAACGTAGTGCTATCCGATTCGCGAACGAATCGTTCATTTGAGTCGGTTCGTTTTAGTGATTCGATCTAAACGATTCAAAAAGCGTTCGTAAATCAGTCAGTGAGGGAGACCTTTGTTTGGGAGTAAAATTTTTGTGACACCATAAACAAGCAACATTTGACACACTTTTCGAGCAAGTAGGAAAATATCTATCTGGACAATTACATAAGAATCAACCAGGGTCTCAAACAGAATGAGACAATCAAATTAAAACAGATAAATAAACAATAAATAAATTAGACCTTATTCAGGGTATAGAGTAGGCTATATTCAATTTTATACAAAATTATTATTTAATTTAAATAACTTCTGGGAACACTGTTGAGCGGTATGACTGGTGAATTGTTTTATTGGAACCGGCTCGCTGAAATGAACGGACCGAACGAACCGATTCGCCAAATGAATCGAACTCCCTACGTCTCTCTTTCCTATTGAACTGCACACTTCACAGACCTGTCGCACCGCTGCGCGTTCCCGACGCTACACGAGCACATTCCAGGGCTGCTAATAATCCCAACCCCCTTCCCGACTGTGAATGTGTTAATTCTACTATGGCGACGGATTGGCTAATGAATATTAATTAGCGCACGGTGACGTGACTTGGAAACCTGCGTGGAGCGTCCAGTCAAGAATTATAATCATATTCATTCGCCAAACCTTCGCAATAGTATGATTTATTTCGTTTCCCGACCACAAGGTTGATTCAGCCCAGGTTAGGTCGAGAATGGCGTGGGAAAGAACCTATTCAGTCGCCGCACCTCTGTGTTCCTGTACAAGTTCGTTGATAAGTAAGATAGCTAATCGATAACCAACGAAACATTTATACGTTTTATCTGTTTTATTTTTAACAATAGGATCATTCCTGGGACTCGGTGCCTTTTGTGTCCCTAGTAAAGATCATGATCTTGCATTAAAATGTTGAACAATATTAATTTTAAACCTGTCTTAGTCATAAATATCATGCAAATATCATGCACCATGTGAACTCTTGAAGTTGATTAAAATTTTTTTTGAAAATTTTGTATATATATATATAATTATTACATTTATTTTAACAATTATAATCAAAGTTTTTAGCTTGTCCCTCAATGTATTGTCCACCCTGTTATTTTTGACTACTTTCCCTTTAAATGAAAGTTGGAAAAATTAAATGACATCATATCATATAAAGCAGTCTTCACTTCCTTGGAGGGAAAACAACTTGAGCAAGTGAGTGAGATCCTCGATTATTTTAACTGTTTATTTTTTTTTTACCAATTTTATCTTTCAAATTTAATATGGTCAACCTCATCCACCCTGTGTTCACCCTGTTAAGGGAAATATGAAAAAAGATAGTAGAAAATCATATTTTTAAAATTACAGTTTTAAAGACCATGCAATTCTTTATTTGATAAACTTAATATGTTGGGCTTGTTTATAGGTCAGAATGTCCACCCTGTTAAACCAGTGCTTTAAAACAGTGATTGTAAAAGTAATTTATGTTTAAAGTTGAAGAAGTAGTGCATTTAAAGTTCATTGGCAATGTTTTACATATTGTTTCCCATCTAAATCCAGTTCAAAATAAAGTAAAATTGTAACGTGAACGATAGGAAATCATCCGTCCATCCATTCTTTATACCACTTGTCCGCCCTGTTATCAGTTTGTCACAATAATTTCATAAAATGAGCACAAAAAACCACTAATAATTCAGTGGCAATTGAAATTTACTAGATTATCAATAATGTCAATTTCAATAAGCCTTTTAGGCATGACCAAAAGTTTCAGAATCTGTCATTCAAAAAAAACCATACTAATTGATTGACCACTGATCTGCTTATTATATTGATTATGGCCTTGAATATTACACAAGTTCATAGGTTCAAATCACAGTGCGAATTCTTACTGCTGTCACAATGATTTAATGATCTCAACTTGTGCTGATGAAATAAACATTTATCTTACTGAAAGAAACATTTGGTGAGCTCAGTCTCTGAACACAAAGCAAGTGAGTTTGGGTGTCAGGCTGATGTGGCAGTTGGAAACCCCTGTCCCATGTCTCAGCCCTCTTTCCCAGCTCTATTCACAGATGTCTGTCTGATATTTCCTCCCATTCTCTTGTCTGGAAGTGTGTGTGTGTCACTGATGTGCCTGCTTCAGTCAGACCTGCATTACAGGGGTCAATAAAAAGATTGAGATGATGTTGGAGTATGAGAAACACATATAATGACTAGATGGGGAACTAATTAGGGAAACAATTTTAAGGGCAAGTCTTTATATTGTGTTTTCCGGTGATACTATTAAGCATAACAGATGCTTTTGTTGTCTTTAGTGAGTCTGTGTGAGAATGGAGTCAGTTCCCTGCTGACCAAACAGCTTAAATTTCAGAAACTGCCAGTGAAAAACTACAGGGAATAAATAATGAAAGAAAAAGGGAAGTAAACTGAAAGCTGCATAGCAAATTATGAAAAATACAAGGTTGATGGAAAGTTAAAGATATTTTTTTATTATATAAACAATTAATTCAAGGTAATGATCATGAAAAGATTCTTATACAAAATTACAGTTATAACTCGCATAATATTTGTGTTTTCCTCATATGTCTTAGCAGGGATGTTGTGGTCTATCTGACCCCAAAGTGAGTTGAAATTTTCACTCAAGGGAAGACCTAGTATACATACCTGTGAAATATGAAAGGGCCAACATTCGGTTTCATCAAAAAGGAGCTCAGTAAGATCTTAAAAGGGAACTTATTTTGCCCTTTTTCAAAATCTTGATTTTGTTTTGGGGCTCTATAGAATAGGTTTTAATGCTTGAATGTTCAAAAACACATATTTTTCCATATTTGACATTTTTGCAGCACCTCTCTTCCCAGGGTGTGTCTCATTCAGTTCCCTAGCTCCCGAGCTCGTGAATCAGTATATCGTGTACACGAGTTCGGGCACTGGTAAGGACAGTAAAAGATGCTGGCTCACTACACATTGGGATACTGATGACTCTATTTCCGGCGACGTGACAACGTCCTCATTGTACAACATCATTACTGGTATTTATGAACAACAGCAGAGCTTATATCTTTCTGACATTACTTGTTTTTTAAAGTACATTATGATAAATACTTTGCTTGTTACACATACGTGCAACATTTCATTTCATTAATTTATTTTATAAATAAATTATAAATGTTAGCTAGATTGTGTTCATTACCTGTCTAACGATGTTAAATAAAATAATGGTTTCTTTTTTAAAAACATATATCGCGTGTCGTTATCGGTCATTATGTGTAGTGAGTTGGCTCAAGTGATTTGAGTTTCGTGCTTCAGAACTTCCGTTAAGGGAACATAGTGAGCATCGATGCACCCTGGGTTTTGCAGTGCATTGTGGGACTTTTTAGGGAGCAAACGTTTCAGTGCACTGGAAGGATTCTGCGATTGAGACAGCCCTTAAAATGGCCGACTCCCTGATCAGTGCCCTGACTAGTGAACTAGGGAGCTGATTGAGACGCACCCCCAGTCTGTCAGTAACGCTCTGTTTAGTTCCTGTCTCTATGAAACCCCTCCTTTTGAAAAGCGCACTGTGCTCTGATTGGTCAGCTGGACCAGTGTGTTGTGATTGGTCAAGCGCTTCAAGCGTGTTTGGGACATGTCCCGCCTCTTACCATAACCGTGAGTTTCAACCATAGACTGTAAAAAAATATGGACTTAGTGTCCGTGACGTTACCCGTAGGTTTCTGAAGAGCATTTTTGAAGCCTAAAGTGGGCGGAGCCAGCCGTCGCCATCTTGGCAGTGCATCACTCCCGGATAACTGAAAATGGGCAAAGAGGCGGGACGTGGGTGGAGCTGAGGTGACGTGATGAATAACAGACAGCAGACAAACGGCAATCCACCTGTCTCTCAAGTGGCCACGCCCTTAATTATGCAGAACTTTAAGGCTTAATATAATTTAAATGGATGAGTTATAAAAAAAATTCACCCCCCTCACAGTTGTCATGAAGGGCAAAATTAGCTCTATAGACCAAAACCACTTTTTGTACCAGGCTGTAAACATATTTTTTTCTGCTGTAAAGTTGGACATTTTAACATGGGGGAGATACAGATTTGACTCCCTTTTGGAGACTGTCTCTAGCGGCCAGTCGATGAATTGCAGTTTAAGTCACTTCCGTGTTGGCTTCAAGAGAAACTGTGGGAGGTTGCTGCTTGGATTCAACACACTATTAACTAACTCAACCAGGCCCCGCCCCTTTATTTTGCATATACCTTGAGCGGGAATTATTTTAATGAAGGATATTGTGACGTGTTTGTTCCTGGAAGAAAACTCAAGACTATAATGGAGGCATTTCAGTGAGTTCAGAAACAGTGACACTCCCAGACAGCAACACAGTGGAATCCACACATACCAGATGTGGGCCGGATCTGGGCTGACAGTCTGGGACTGATATAGAGAATAATAAAAAAATACAGCAACATTACACACTAAAGAAAGATGAACATGTAAAAAAAAAGCATAATATAGGCCCCTTTAAGCATGCGTCCGAAATTGCTTCCTGACCGTTAAAAAAGTGTGTTCTATATGGTGTGAATGTGTGAAAGACATCAGACATACTACAGCCATGATTTAGATTTTTTGTTTTTAATTATGATTATATTTTTGATTTTAATTATAAACATACTTTATCACAAGAAAAAAAAAAAACCTGTTAAATATAAAAGTTTTATGTAATCATTTCAGACATTTTTCCTTATATTGAACATTTTTGTCAGTTCTTTAAAATTGAGTCCAGAACTCTAGGATTTATCTATATAGAAGCCCACTGAAGTTTTCTTCTAATGTACTCGGCTCACATACTGTTTTTCACCCACTAGATGGTATGGAAGTAGTCATATTCGGATGGAGGGTTCGTGTTTTTAAGAGGAGCACGTTGAAAGAACCGTGTGCAGATCAGCTTTTTGAGTTTGAGTTTGTTTCGAAATGCAGAGATGATGACGTGTGCCAAGGGCTGTCGGATTACTGGCATTTCCTGCTCCCTCATTCCAGCTCGTCCTGGGTTGAGTTATCTGATGAGTACACTTTAGACAGGCCCTCCACCCTCCTCTGCATCTGACACAAGATAAACACAATGATGATTTACATCCTCACAGACACTGACTGTTATTTTATGAATGGGCTCGGCTCACTGATGACACTTTAAGCTTGCTATGATCATTTCACACAAAATTATTAGTACAGGTTGATAGAATCCTCTATCTATCTGCCTGCCTGTCTATGATCAAAGAAACAAAAATGAATACAAAACTTCACATGTAACAAACAAAGGGGGAAAACACAAGAAAAAAGAACATACATAATCAAATTAAATAAATGAATTAAAATAAATTATAAATAAACATAATTAAATTAACAAAGAAACAAAAGAAAACCGTTCAGCATATTATAATTTATGTTGGTCTTGGTCTAGAAAGACAGATCTGCTCTGATATGGTTGATCACAGATAATCATGTCAAGTCTCAAGTCGTCAAATCAAGTCACATTTATTTATATAGTGCTTTATACAATACATCTTGTTTCAAAGCAGCTTCACAGTAATAAAAAGGAAAATAAAACATAAAACAAACCGAAGGCGTGCGTAGGGGATGTAATCTCCTCGCCCCCCTGAGAAATCGGACTACCAGCGTGTGCCTCCCGATCAATTGCACGTCAACCGGCGAACGAAACGAGGCAATAGCGGCCACATAAACTTTTAACTTAAAATATCCAACACGGGACAGAACAGCGGATCGATATCGTTATCACGGCACCATTTCACAAACACTCCCCATTTTAGAGTGTAAAGGCACCTAGTGGAAGGCGCACGGGACTCTGCGAGTGTGTCCACTTGAGACAGCAGGTCCTTCCTGTGGGGAATTCGCCAAGGAGGGCCACTAGCATCTCTCTCAGGTCTGGAAACCAAGGCCGATTCAGCCAGTTTGGGGCAACGAGGATCACCGACATCTCTCCTCCCTGATTTTGAGGCAAAATCTTCACCATTGGGAACGAGACAACGATAAGAACAGCGGGCGGTGTGTGTTCTCGCACGTCGCAAATAGATCCACTTTCGCCCTCCGAAGCGGTCCCAAATCATCCGGACCGACCTGGGGTGAAGCCTCCACTCTCCATGAGGTATCTTGCTCCTTAAAAGCATGTCCGCTCCACGGTTCAGAAGACCGGGGATGTGCACCGCTCTGATGGAGAGTAAATGTCTATCTGCCCACAATAGGAGGCTCGCAGCCTGCTCGAAGAGGGCTTTGGAGCGCATGCCGCCATGGCGATTTATGTATGAAACCACAGACGTGTTGTCGGTGCGAATCAATACGTCGCTGTTCCAGCTGCGGCAGAAAAGCCTCCAGAGCTAAGGACACCACTTTCAGTTCCAGGCGGTTTATGTGCCACCTGCTTTGTAACTCTGACCACAGACCTGACGTCGGTAAGCCCTCACACACTGCACCCCAGCCCGAGGTAGATGCATCTGTCGTGACTACAGTGCTTCTTGTCACCAGTCCCGGGGAACCCCACGACTGAACATGTCTGGGTCGCACCACAGCCTCAGAGCGCTCACGCAGCTGTGTGTGACTACAATGCGCATACGACCCAAGGTCCATGCCTTCCACGGGACTCGAGCTTTTAGCCATAACTGCAGCGGCTACATATGCAGAAGACACAGGTGGAAAACCGATGAGAAGGCCAGCCCGGCCTGAAGCAGTCGATGAGATTGTCTCTATACACTCTTTCTCTCTCTCTCTCTCCACCAGCATCTCTGTCAGGTCTGGAAACCAAGGCTGATTCGGCCAGTTCGGGGCAACGAGGATCACCGACGCTCTCTCCTAGAGCATAAAGGCTCTTTATGCTTATATACCGCTCGCTCTGAGAAGAGAAATCGCCACATCTACGCACTTCGAGAATGTGCGTGAGGCTAAGGCCAGCCCGAATGGGAGCACTGAATACTGATGGGTCTCAGGTCCAGGAACGGACAGAGTCCCCCATCCCTCTTGGGCACCACAAAATAGCGGCTCTCGAGCAGGCTGTGAACCTCAAGACAGGGGCATTTCGAGGCAATGTTCCTCCGAGTCCTCAGGACGTGCACCGGTCGGTCAGCGCAGTGCACACAGTCCGACTCAGAGAAAGCAGCTTCAGCATGGGCCAGGCCCAGGCAGGCGATGCAGTACTCGTGTGCGTCCGGCGGGTCGATGGGGCCCGTGCAAAGTTGGCAGAAGGTAGCCATCGGATGCAGAGAAGAAGTCTCTGAGTGTCTTCTGTTGCGTCTTCGAAGATGGCAGTGTGAAGGAGAAGATTCTGACGCAATTGTCGTTCCTCTGCATTTTATACTGCCCACTGGCTCGTCAGTATTTGCATATTTGCGACAATTGGCCAGTAAATTTTACTGCCGTTATCCTATAAGGTTTCAGGAATACTGGAGAAGGGGAGGAGTTCCCACAGCGTCATAAGCTGACACAGTGTCGAAGTGACCGCTCTCGAAAGGGAACATATGCCTAGAGCACCTCCTAGTGGTCATTATATAAAATCACAAATGAAACTACATGAGACATTGCGGGATTGATTGTGGGATTGACAGCGAACTGGAGAAAGTGTTGAGAGCATCAAAAAAGGTTGGGTAGTTCTCGACTTTATGCAAATATCAAGCGAAAAATGCAGTCGGCAGCCAATTGCTGTGAGGTTCAGGTAGTGAAGTCTGTCTTGAGCATTTAAAAATATGTAGGTTGTGCTGGAATTTATACTGGATTTAGTGCGTAAATCATATTGTTTAAACATTGAGTGCTTTGCAGATGTTATATATGTTAAATATTACAGTTTGGATGCTTTCATTGTGATTATACTGGCTGTGTTTACAAAAGTTTATAAAACTGATAGAATATCTTCCCTCATTTGGGGCATTTGGAAACAAAGCTGGCCTATTTCCAAGGTAATCGCGCCATGTGCAGTGGAAGTTACGGCCAACTTTACTTCAGTACTGTGTATTTCTGTGTAAAACAAAGAAGGACGAAATCAAAAGCGACAATTCTTTTGCAGTATTTATTATAAAATGATTTATCTGTGTACATCATTTTTTTTAACGCATGAACCTTGTAATTTTTAATTAAAATAACTTCCCCTTCTTCTTGCAGCGACATCTCTTCTCTGATGATGTGTTTACTGGTGCGAGGGCGGGGCAACCTGTCACTCACATGAGATCCACCAATAGCAAACCACAACCATCCAGTTAATTCCCCATGGACAAAAACAAGCGCCTCCCTACATTTTTTCATGTTTGAGAAGCCATTTCCCTCGGATATGCATCATTATGTATATAGGGAAGAAAATACTATCGCAACTTCAGTTTCGTGCTGACTTTACGGAATATTGTAAGAAATGTCATACTTGACATACAGGCACAACACATGTGAAGTTAGTTGTGCAGCATGTGATGTTTTTAATTGCTTTTTTGGGCCACTTTATTATTGTGAATATGTCCATAAAAAAAAGTATACTGATACTGTTATTTTATGAAATTTATGTAGTATGTAGTTTTCTGTTGGAACTGTAAACTGTACTGTATGGTTCCAGTGCTCTGATGAATGAGGAGTATCTGTTTATTCCCATAATAAACACATCCGTTACCCACCTGCGAGTGTGCTCTAGTGCTGCGGTTTGCACACAGGAGGCAGCGTGGCACAGCACTGATTACATGCCTGCTGCACCATCACCTGGCAACCATGCTAAGCCCTAAAATGCAGACAGGCGTTTGTTTAGGACTCCTCTTTCTTCTTTTTCAAGTGTTCCTTTGTCATGGAAACCTTTCAAACATCTCCCCTCTGTCTCTGTCAGGTTCTGCTGATGTGATCAGTGATCAGTGCATTCTTGTGTTGTCAAAGTACAGCTTTAAAGGGTTTTGCCTCTGAAGCGTTATAGGGAATGAGCTCAAACTGCTCAAAATCGATCATTTACATCCACGAGTATTAAGTCTTGTCTTAACAGGGCAAGAAAATTCATTATTATCAGTCTGAAATAATGTTGCAGTTGAGTTGACTGATAATGTTTATTGATAAAAAAACGTATTTTCTTAGCACGAAAATAGGTACAAACATAAATGATTATAAACAGTTTGTAGAATGGGTCTATTTGGCTATTTCTTACCTTTTTACTAAGTCTGACTTCTCTTGAAGTTTGTAATGGAATTTTTCCTCTACTTTCATGTTTACATACTTGTAAGACTGGCTGATAAGAACAAGTCGTCACATTTTTTGGGTCTGTTTTCAACACACTGGAAGAGTCTGTGATCTTTAGTCCCATTAATGAATTTAAGTGCATTCTATTTTTATAATATTTATGATGAACTGATGATATGGGCTTCAGCAAACATTCATTGATGACAACATTTTCATTTACTTATGGATGACTTTAAACTTTCAAGTTCAAACTTTGTTTTTGCTAGTCATTACTCTTCCTTGCTCACATACACAATAATCTGAGTGTAAGCAAGTACATTTAAGTGAATTGAAATTCAAAGAAATTCAGTACTTAGGTCACTTTGGCCAATTGTGCTGAAAATTCAGGGTAATCGTGCAGTGCCATACCAGGCTCAAGTGGAAACATAACTGGAACCGTTCGGCCCGAAGGTGGAAAAGCGGTTATTGTCTGCTCTTGTGGGTATACTGGTGGAGCATGAGGGGATGCTAAAGTACCGTGAAGATTAGGCAAATTAGTCCGGTGACATAGGACTGCAGGCGACTCTCCAGTTCCTGCTGGATTTCGTTCTCCGCATATAAGCTTAATAAAGCCTGAACCTCGTTGTCGGTCCATCGGTCATATTTTTTAAACTCCATTGTTGATTCTAAAAGCAAACAACTCTTACTGCACGCACTGCAAAATGCTGCGTGAGCTCAACCAATCAGCATGTTCAGCGCCCAAGTCCCATTCCTGAAAGTTCCTGAACTTTGAAAAAGTACTACCTCGCGAACAGGGACTTTCTTGAGGGGGAAATGTTTACCCGGAACTTCATTAGACCCTGGTCACTGTGGTCGAAACACACTGAGTAGCACCCCAAAGTTTCTGCGGTGGAAAAGCGGCTAAAGGTGGATGCGCTGAACTCAGAGTCTCTGATAGATTTAGAGGAGTATGAAATGAGCACCATGTCTGTTTTGTCATCCTGCACCGAATTATTGTTGTCATTGATGTTTCTGCCCTGCCTCTTACTTCCACCTCCTCTTCCTGTTTCACTTTGGCCAAAAGGGCTGTTCCTGTGATATCTGCTTGTACTGTATTTTTTATGTGTCCAGTATCGGCCAAAAAGGCTGTTTCGTAACCCTCTGCCCGCACTGACCAGTCCTTCAGCCTCGTACTCACTCTCTCACATCAGCCCTTCGTCTCATCCTACACTGCCTGTTCTACACATTGTGGATACACCTTCGACTAATAGTTCGTCAGCTCGACCCTTGACTGTCGACCCGTTTGTTTTACCTAGAACCTCTAAGCCCGTGACTTCACCTCGGCCCGTTGACCTGTCGGTTCCACCGTGGCTCCTTGTCCCCTCAGCTCCACCTGGGATCATCATCCCTACAGGTCAGCCAGGCTTCCTCATCCATCTGGCTTCGCCTTGATCAGTCATCTCTCTGTCATCACCATGGACTTATGGGCCTACATTTGTGACTTGTCCCTCCACCCCTCCATCGGGTCCGCCTTCCCTCCGGCTTCACCTCAGTCCTCCGGCACCATGGCTTCACCTCAGCTGCTCATCCCAGGAGCTCCGACTTGGTCTCCAGGACCTTCTGTGTCGCCCGGTCTCTTTGGCTCCGCCTGGGTCTCCACCACCATCAGCTTTGCCTCGGTCAGTCATCCCTCTGGTTCTGCCTGACAAGTCTCCACCAAGGCCCCCTCGACTCCACCATGGGCTTATGTGCTGGGATTCCTGCTGGGGGTTCCTCCCTGGCTCCTCCTGTCCTTATCTCCTCCCTGGCTTCTGCCTCCATCATCTCCTCCATGGCTCCTCCCACAGTCTTGTCGCCCTGGTTCCTATGGTTGTTCTGTGGTCCGGTCCTGCACCCACCTCCTAATCCCTCCTCTATTAGACTCTTGTATTTTTATGTTCGTTGTTAATAAGGCATGGTGTCATGCCTTCTTGAAGGGGGGTGGGGGTTGTTACGGGTGATTATGTTTTATGCCTGTTTTGGGTGGGTTTTAAGTTCTGTTTCCTGGGTTTGAGTTTGTTTCTATGGTTTTTCAATGATGTGATTATGATTTCCACCTGTTATTCATTTTGTTACTTAGTTGTTTTGTTCAGTTCATTTGTCTGTTCTAGTCACTTTCACATGGTTGTTCTGTTCATGTTTTCTAGTTCTGAGTATTTCTAGTTTTTGTTTTGGATTTTGGGTCTAGTTTAATAAAAGCTACAACTGCTGCAATTAGATCCTGCCGTTTTTTTATCTTTATTGCAACCGAGGCTGACATGACGTGTTTTCTCACTCAAACACAACCACTGCCAAAACTATGGCCCGTCCCAAATGGCACACTCGCGGTCTTCCTACGAGTCCGCACTTTCATGACTTAACGCCGTTTTGACTGTTGGGAAGAAGTCTGCTGACCACTGCATATCGACCGCAAAGTGACAAATGGGACACCCTACGGACTCGTGGACTTAACGGACACGCGCACGCGGCAGCCATTGTAAGTCCACAAGACCGAAAGTGCATATGAAGCGTGTCATTTGGGACAGGGCCTTTATGTATACCTACAGGCCAATTTGCACACTTCAAAAAATTCAATGTTCAAAACCTAACGTAATACAAAATGCCAATTTGCTATATTTCTACAGTAGGCTAATACCATATTTAAATATAAATCCTCTCCCGTGGCCTCATGGGATAGTAAAGTGTCCATCGTATGCGCACTTCAGAATCTCGCCAGAAGTAGTAGGTCATCCGGGTACTTTTTGCCTACTCTTTTAAGAGTACTGTGAATTCAGACATATGTATTTTGTCACATACTGTTTATTGCCTACTATATCCACCTTATTTTTCAGGTAAGAGCGGGCGTGGCCATTTGTAATTTTAATGTGTCTGGCTTCTGGTGTCATTCGCTTCCAGTTATTTTTAGCTGTGCAAAACAGCTCGTTATGTTGCTTCATATTGCAACCTGGTATTTCTTACTAGGTGTGGAACGGTTCAAATTACTCACGGTTCGGTTTGTATCACGGTTTTAGTGTCACGGTTTCGGTATGGTTCGGTATGTGCTATGTTCAGGGTACTTAGGACATTTGTCAAATAAAAATAAACAAAATAAGAACAAATAATCAAATGATCATGGCTTTTCATAGTCGTGGTGCACGTGCTTAACTCAGAGTCAGTCTACTCAGAGTTGATTGAACTAACTCAATTAAGCTGTTCTGAAACCCAAAACAAAGAGTTCAAGTTTAAACTCAGAGTTGGTTGAACCTCCTTATTGAAACGGGCCCCAGGTCTGTCTGTTTTACACGTTGTTATTTTCAACAAACCATATTATAGATGCGATCAGATTTGAGATGAACCGCGGTGCAAGTGCGTGCCGAACCGTGGATTTTTTACCGAGAACCGTTCCACACCTATTTCTTACCATATTATTTTAATGTATTGTCTTAATTATAAACCCCCTATACCCTCATACACTATTCCCTACATTAGTCCACTAATATAGTTCACTTGAAGGAGTGAATGAAAACGAGAATTTGGACACTGAGTGCGCCGGAAGGGTTGCTGCTTTTGGCAGCTCCAAACTGGCAGCTCCAGTTGTAATGAAAAGATTTATCTTGTCGTGGAAACTAGCATGTATAAACCTTAATTAAACAATTTAATGATCAATTAAAAAGGAATTTATACCTGTATGATATTACGCTGTACCCACATTGGACCAGCAGTTTGGAAAATGGATGGATGATTCAGCTGCGGGCACCATCTTCTGGTCAGACGCGGGAATTAATTTGGCGCGTGACTCTCACAATGCATTATGGGTATTCTCTAGCCGTTTAGCGTACATCTGTTGTACACTAGTTATTGCGGTGCATTGTGGGATTGAATGAGTGCACTCGATAACTTCCACTATGGTTTTGGACAACACTACAAATGGCTGTCCCCTCAAATAGTGCCCTATTTAAGGGTATAGGGGGCGATTTCAGACACAGGCAGTTTGTTGTCATAGTTACTGATTATGCTGTGCACCTGTGTCTTGTTTAGTTCTCGTTATGTGTGTATACATGCCTTCAGTTGGATTCAGTCCTTTGTTCTGTATTGTTATGTTCCTTTGTTATTTCTCACACATTATGGAATGCCTTCTTTGTTTTATTTATTTTTTATTTTTAAGTTAAAATGCCGCAAGATCCATATCTCCCCACCTCTGTTGTTTTGGAAGGCAGAAAATATTTTTCATCTGTTTGCTACCATCCATTATACATTTAAAATGACAGGTTCAATCTAAAAGCATTGTAGGCCTATGTTTGTCTCTGGAAATAGCTTGCAGTAAACAAAGAAAAGAAAAATACAGTAACAGTAAACAATAGGTTTCATTCTTGCAGTAAACACAGACTTGCAGGTGAAAACTGAAATTGTCTTTTAAAGCCTCTGTACAATTTAGGTCTAAAAACTTTATTTCTTTTTTCAACTTCCAGCTCTCAAAGCCGAATGGAGGTGTTGCCACCTGGTGGACTAATGACTTATGATGTCACCTTCAGTGTTCACTGTCCATGTGACACTCAGTGCTTTAAATTAAAGTAATTACATTGCAACCTAAACCTTAATAACAGTTACATCAATAACAATCAACATAATAACATTCAATCAATCTCTTTACAGTGCTGGTGGTTTTGCAGGCATAACTGAGAACTCACAAACCACAGTTGAGCACAATGTTTGATCTTGTACAGTCAATGTCTTCTTTTGTCCATCTGTTACCAAGGATACAGTCAGAGGAATGTGGAGCATTGATGTTCAAAGCTCATCTTTTCTGTAAATCACTGTTTCTGTCCATGAGGAAAATTAGAACACTTACAAGTACATATTTATAAGTGGAAATGAGCCTGACCAACTGTGAATGGTATATCATTAATTAATACTCTATTTAAATATTTTGTCAGAAACTCAGTGTGTCACTGTACCCAGAGTCTGTGTCTGCCTCTCCCTGCAGGGCTGTTTCCTCTCAGTTGCTGACTGGACATCTTTATAATGAGACAGAGCTACAGTATGTTAATGTGCTTGTGTCTGGGACTGCAGAAAAACAGAGAAACACCCATTTTCCTAGAGTTACACCCACGTACCACTGGTTTTAAACTGCCCATTGTCAGGAAGGACATCATTACAACACTCACAGTCAACACTGTTTCCGTCTTGGTCTTGAAGAACTTGTTGTTTGACTGCAGGTTTGAGCCCAGCCGTCAATACAACACTTTCAGTTTTCTTCATAAATGTGATACGTAGATGTTGAATAAACACTGCCAATGCACTGTGACTTATGGGCCTGGTTTCAAAGACAGGGCTCAGACTAAGCCAAAATTAGCCCTTAGTTCAATTAGGACATTTAAATAGCTTTTATAAACATGCCCTAGAAAAAAACATTACTGGTGTGCATCTTGAGACAAAACAATGGCACTGACATATTTTAATATATGTTGCTTTAAAAGCTCAAACATGCATGTTAGTCTGGGACTAGCTTAAACCTTGTCTGTGAAACCAGGGGGAATTTTTTTTTTTTTTTGGCCAAATACTACTTTCTGTTTAAACTTCTCTTAAATTAACAAATATAAAATAAAAAAACATCTGAAAGGTCTTATTGGGTCATATATCATACTATATCAACAGTGTTGGGGAAAGTTACTTTCAAAAGTAATGCGTTAATATTGTGTTACTCTCTGAAAAAAGTAACTATTTGCGTTAGTTGCTTTTTACGAAAGTAGTGTGCTATGTTACTTTTGCGTTACTTTTTCTCATGTGGGCTGGGCTTGCTTGTTTGTTTTTAACAACAACAAAAAATTAACATTTTTGGCAAGTGTAAAGGCCTCTCACACCAAAACTTAAATGAATAAGCCTCAGGCTGAAGGAAATGCAAATTCATGCCTGTACACTAGAGGGCGCAGATCATTCTGGATCGCAAAAGGCAGGAGAAGAAAGTTTGGTCCTGTCCCAAATGGCACACTTCATATGCACTTATGGTCTTGTAGACTTACAATGGCCGCCGCGTGCGCATGTCTGTTAAGTCCACGAGACCGTAGGGTGTCCCATTTGAAGTTTTAGGTTTCAGAAGGGTGCTCGCAAACACCCCCTTTAGAGGTCGAACTGCACCCTCGATGCGCACTTTTGACTTCTACTTTTGACCTTTCCTACAAATATATACTATTCTAACAGATTTTTAATGTTATAATATTGATTTGATAATCTCTAAAAGTAAATTCAAAAATAAAAAAACTATGTTAGGGAGTGGAAATGGCTAATGAGCAAAGTGCTCCTCTGTGGCCATCTACTGGTTATAGTGGTGCATTTGTGTCTTTTTTATTTAAAAATAAAAGTGTTTGTATTTCACCAAGTGTTAGTTTTCCTACTCTGTGAAACTTTTAGTGTTACAAATTCAGACAATCTTTGAAGGATGAACAAAAAAATACTTTTGGTCATCACAATAAAAATTTTATTTAAATTGGATAATATTCAGACTTTTGAGCTTTAAGTGCTGTTATTATGTTATATACATTATATGTTTTGCCCTCCACAATTAAAACTCTCAGGTTTCAGTAAAAATGTCGAAGATGAACGAAAGTCTAATGGGTCTGTTACAACATGAGGGTGTGTAGGGCCTAAATGATGACAGAATATGTTAATTTTTTTTTCAACTTGGCTACTCTACCCGTTTGATGTAGTTGACTTTTGTTTATGTATGGCAAATATATGATGTTGGAATTTTAGACCAAAAAAAAAAAAAAACATTTGCGCAACGCGGTTAAACATACAAAACCATTGTAAATGATAAGTAGGCTACTTTTTACTCAAAACCTTTTAGCTCTTGTGACAACTTCCCTGTGTGACAACTAGCCCCGGTATATTTCCCCATGTTAGGGCGGCTGTGTGGGCGGCTCAGCATCGGTCAGACTCAAACTCGATCGCTCTCAGTAAAGTCACATGCTGCTCATGGTCAGGTGCGGACGATGCGAACGTTAGTTTTACTCCATGATTTCACCGAAGATGGTCGCGGCACACACCTCCAGCCACCCGTCTGCTTCTGCTGAGTGGATCATCTGTCTGGACAAGAGGTACCATCGTTTACTCTACACAAACTTCATCCTTCTGTCTTCATGTTGTTGTTCTGATCCACCTGCAGCAATCTTTTACACACCAGTGCCTAATGGAAAAGACATTCCAAGCACATCTGATTTGTTAAACCATATTAGAATATAAGTTTCATGTCATAAATGTCAAATGCTATTGTGAGTGTAATTGATGTAGCCTATGCATTCAGATGCAGCATTTCATTCTCAGCGCGACTGATTCTAGATGATAGATGGATTCATTGTCAGCTTCACGTGTTTCGCTGCTTTCACTGTGAATCTGATAGATGTGAGTGTAGTTTGTAAAGGGTTGTTTGTCACCTGGAAGAGGTCACTAGTGCTGCAGTGCTTGTGTTACTGCAGACGCTTTCTGCTGTGAAGGGCTTTAACAGAGACGAACTTAAAGGAATATTTCACCCTCATGTCACCCAAACCCTATGTATGCATTTCTTCCTTAAGTGGAACACAAAAGAAGAGGTTTAGCAAAATGTCCAGGCTGCTCTTGATACAGTAAATCATAAAATGAATTTGATTTGGTGGCTCAAGACTACTTACCAGCATTAATGAGGGAAATGACAATCAAATTTAAAATGACAGAGAAATATAAAACTATAGATTTATGTTGCTTGTGTATAATAGAAACCACATATTTCATGAGGAATTCCTTTGTTAAACAAATAGTTAGAAATAATGGAAGCACATTCTGTATGGCATCATAATAACACCATAACTAGGGCTCGAAAAAGGACTAAAATTCACAATTAAAGGGATAGTTCACCCAAAAATGAAAATTCTGGCATGATCTGCTCAACTTCTTGTCGTTCCAAAACCATACGACTTCTGTTCATCTCAAAACACAAATAAAGATATTTTTAATATTCTCAGAAATTCCTTGTAAAATCTACAGTACTTTACTGGCAATTTCTGTCAAGTTTTTACAATTGTACTGTAAAATAGCTTGCTTTTACTGTTAGTTTACAGTATTGCAAAAAATACACAAAAATGACTGTAAACAAACAACATCATACTGTAGTTCTACAGCGCATATGGGTGATTCAATAATTGGGTGTCCAAAGTCATGATTTTTTTTCTGCTTTTTTCAAATGGTTATATTTTTAATTATTTTTTGAATAATTTGTTACTCATTGTTGTGGATCACAAAATGTTACAGGCCATAACAATATAATATTTTCTGTAAAAAAGTGTCTTATATAGCTAAAAATTATTATTTCTTGTTGTCCGAATTAGTCTGTATTTTTTCCCATCAGGTATCATTTTGTAATCAAAATATTTTATTTTGCTTTTCTTTTGGTAATATTTCATTTATTTAATTTTATTTATAAAAGCCCTAAATAGTCATTTTCCTATTTCTGCCATATTAAATTGTTTCAAAATAACTTTTATCTTATAAAAATGTGTGTCCATAAATATCGCGTCAATTCTGTTACCGTACCACACTTTGCCTTTAAATGGGTGGAATTATCTCCCACAACTATGTAAAATAGAAAAAGGACTAAAATTCACAATTAAAGGGATAGTTCACCCAAAAATGAAAATTCTGGCATGATCTGCTCAACTTCTTGTCGTTCCAAAACCATACGACTTCTGTTCATCTTCAAAACACAAATAAAGATATTTTTAAAATTCTTTTTTATTCATCCATTAAAGGTGCAGTGTGTAGTATTTATGAGGATCTATTGACAGAAATGCAATATAATATACATAACTATGTTTTCAGTGGTGTATAAAGACCTTACATAATGAACCGTTATGTTTTTATTACCTTAGAATGAGCCATTTCTATCTACATACACCGCGGGTCCCCTTACAGTGAAATCGCCATTTTGCACCGCCATGTTTCTATAGTAGCCCTAAACGGACAAACTGCTCTACAGAGCGCTAGTCACTCTCTGCTGTCTCAGACGACGACATCTTTGTCCTGTGTCAGCCACCGTAGCTTCTCTATGTGCTTCGAAAGGGAGGGGTGAGTGGTGGGCGGTTGCAATTCGCAATTTCACCGCTAGATGCCGCTAAAATTTACACAGTGCACCTTGAAAAATTTCCAAGCAATCAATATTTTCAAGCTTCAAAAAGTACAAAAAAACATTGTAAAAGTAATGCACATGAATCGAGTGGTTTAATCCAAGCCCTCTGAAGAGATATGATTGCTTCATATGATGAACAGATTTAACATAGGCTTTTCTTCACATATAAACGCACATGCATAGAGCACATCAACTATGGCAAACGGAAGTTCAAACGTGCTTGCTTGATGCAAGAACCAATGAGGATTGAAAGCAAGTTCAGTTGATAAACCGCTCAATTTATATGGCTATTAAAATGTCTTTTTCTACTTTTTGATGAATGGAAGATTTGGTTGCGTGAACTCTCAATGGATGGACAAACATTATGAGGTAATATTAAAAAGTATCTTAATTTGTGATTTGAAGATGAACAGATGTTGCTTTCAGTTAAAACAGCTCAAACATGCATTTTAGTCTGGGACTAGCTTAAGCCTTGTCTGTGAAACTGTGATTTTAACAGTACTTTAGTATTTTACTCATACTGACTGTAGGCTCAAAGATGCACTAGTCCTCAAAACCTAAGACACATGCCAGTGAAAAGCAAGAAACAGTTGCTTTGTGAGGAGAGCAATCACGTTTATTTTCTAAAATCAAAATAAAACTGAACACTTCAATATTGCATTAAATCAAAGTCAACAGAACAGCCTCTTAACCGTCTACAAACATTCAAGTCAATTAAGCTCAAGTGCTTAAAAAGGCCAATATCCTTCAAAAAAAGGGTCTCTTCAATATAACGGATAAATAAAGTAATGTTAAGTAAAATGCAATAGTGAAAGCCTGCTTGCGCTGAACACTGGTTTCAGCCTCATCACCTTCTGCAGTCATGTCCTCATCTCATATATGAAACATCTGCGATTCACAACTACCTGCTAATGCACTCGCATTCGTGTAAAGCAGCCTTGTTGACAAGTTTGGGTGGGTAAGAGAAAAACGCACAAGATATACTGTAGTACCTTCAGTGACCTGTAGATATTGCTTCTTTTGATGCAGAAATAAACTACTGCAGAAAAAGGTAAGTTAGATACTCAGTAAAGCCAAAAAGATACTTAAGTACAGTAACTGATTACATGTACTCAAATACTTTACACCACTGTTTTAGGGTGAATATAATCCCTTTAAGGGGGACATATCATGAAAATCTGACTTTTTCCGTGTTTAAGTGCTATAATCGGGTCCCCGGTGCATCTACCAACCCAGAAAACGTGAAAAAGGACAACCCAGTAACTTTGTTTTGGTAAGCCTTTCTCTGTAAGCATGTGAAAAAACGAGCCGCTCAGATTTCGCTCCCCTAGTGACGTAGGAAGGGGATCTTATTATAATATGCCCTTTAATCTGCATGTTTCCACCAAGTGGCAACCTCCCCCAGTTTCTCTTGAAGCCAATACGGAAGTGACTTAAACTGCAATTCATCGACTGGCCGCTAGAGACAGGCTCCAAAAGGGAGCAGAATCTCATTGAGCTCCATGTTAAAATGCTCAACTTTACAGCAGAAAAAAACAAGTTTACAGCCTGGTACAATTTGTGGTTTTGGTCTATATAGCTAATTTTGCCCTTCATGACAACTGTGAGGGGGGTGAATTTTTTTATAACTCATTCGTTTACATTATATAAAGCCTTAAAATTCTGCATAATTAAGGGCGTGGCCTTTTTGAGTGACAGGTGGATTGCCGTTTGTCTGCTGTCTGTTATTCATCACGTCACCTCAGCTCCAGCCATGTCCCCCCTCTTTGCCCATTTTCAGTTATCCGGGAGTGACGCACTGCCAAGATGGCAACGGCTGACTTTGAGGCTTCAAAAACTCTCTTTAGAAACCTACGGGTGACGTCACGGACACTACGTCCATATTTTTTCACAGTCTATGGTTTCCACCCACGCAAGCGACAACGCTGTACCAGTTCTAACTCCATGGCAAAAGTAGACTAGAGCAGTTAGTCATAAAATGTCTCCTCTATTTAAACATTATAACTGTTCTGTTTTTGGCTGTAATAATAAACTCCCAGCATCTGAGCCACTGAGGATGCAGTGGATTCATTTCATTTGCGAAGGGAATGTGCCCAAGAAATTAGCTAAATTTGTATGTATGTGTGAATCATTGTACACTGGACTGCTTTGCAAATGAGGGTCAGTAAACGCAGGATTTGCACAAAAGTTGCTTCTCAAAGATGGATCAAATCCAACTCTTCATGATCCAACTTCATATCCAGAACATGTAAGTACCTTTCTGAATGTGCTAATGCGGCTAAAGCTACCATTGTCTCTTAGGCCCTGTCCACACAAACACGGGTATTTTCAAAACCGCAGCTTTTTCTATGCGGTTTGGCCGTTCGTCCACACGCAGACGCAATATCCGGACACTGAAACTGAACTTTTTTGAAAACTCCTGCCAGGGTGAACATTTTTAGAAACTCCAGTTGCAGTGTTGCCATGTGGACAGTTACGTCAAACCGGACCCGGCAATAACCTTTTTTCCAGGCTTCTGATTGGCCAACATGGCTTTACGGTTAGGGTTATATTGCCACCTGTTGGTTTGGCATGCTCTTGACAGCACTTCATAGCGTGTTTTTTTACATTTGATTGTTGTATTTTTTGTCGGTTTTGTTTGTAATTTAGTTTCTTTGTTCTTATTTTATTGCTGACTGTTTACTTGTCTTCTGTAACTGTTTTGAGGACATTTTACTTACATTAATTAACCTAGTATTAATTAGGGCCCGAGCACCGATGGTGTGAGGACCCTATTGGAATTGCTTGGTCTATTCTTCTTCTTCTCCGAAATGAATTGCATTTTTGAGGGCCTAAACATGCTCGAAAACTCATGAAACTTTGCACACGCGTCAGAAGTGGTGAAAATTTACATCTGATATGGGTTTCAGAATTAGGTGTGGCAAAATGGCTCGATAGCGGCACCTACAAAATTTAAATTAAGCGCTGTTCGCGCTATGTTTCACGTACAGGTATGAAATTCGGTACACACGTAACAGCCCAATACCTACAAAAGAAGCTGAAACCCAACAGGAAGTGAGATATTTTGAATTTTCTTTGTAAACTTTTTGCAAATTTTGCCATTTCCAGACATTGTACTTTAATCAGATCATCATCATATTTGGTCAGTCTAATCTAAAGGCCTTGGCGAAGTTAAATTGTGAAGATCTTGAGTTTTCCCTAAAGGGCGTGTCTGCGGCCTGACAAAGTTCGATGTTTTGCCATGAAAAAGGAAGTTGTTGTAACAATGTCCGATTTTCCCCAAACTTTACATGTTTTATTAGAGCCCTGGCCTGAATACATCTACATGTCAGTATTCAGTTACTGTTATAGCGCCACCTGCGGGCAACAGGAAATGGCATGTTTTACACTGTGATTAACTCCAATACAAATGACTGACGTAGTCCTCCTATTTTTATATACTTAAATGCGTATTGCCCACCGTGCTCTGTTTTCCTAAAGCCACTGGGTGGCGGTGGCATGGGTGCGAGGGCCCTTTCATCGCTGCTTGCAGCTTTAATTTTTTATTTGTAATTGAAAATTGTGAAATTTCACAGACATTTAAAATTACTCATATCATGAAATAAGACTTTGATCATATCACCCACCAATAATCGTGTTAAATAATCATGATTTCAATATTGAGCAAAATAATCATGATTATGATTTACCATAATCGAGCAGCCCAAGCCACTGGTCTCTGTATACTTTTCATTGTGTGAAGAACAGCCAGTGAATTCTGTTCAACGTTTCCTTTTGTGTTCCACAGAAGAATCTCATGCAGGTTTGGAATGATACAAGGGTAAATGATGACAGAACATTTTTGGGTGAACTTTGGATTTACACTTTTCATTTGTAATAATAGCAGTGCTGTGAGTCTATGGACTCTGCCCATGATCGCCTAGAAACAGGACATCTAGTATATATCCAACATTATAAAGCAGTTAACAAACACTGTTGTCTCGTTATCAAACACGAGACAGAGATTTGTGTGTAATGTGTTTATGACACACTCTAATGGGCTCCGACGGACTCTTCCTGCAATGAATGGCTCCATCTTGCTGTAGATCAATATTTACACATCTATAGCAGATGGACACAGGTCTGTTGAAATTATGCCCACACTCAACTCTCTCCATTCCTGTCTTTATCTCCTTTTACCTGCCATTGTTTTGATGGCGAGCTAGATGCATAACAGCAGCGTCCAGATGTCTTGAGTGGAGCTGTATCTGATTTTCACTGCAGTGGTTTCCCCTCTGACTCAGACCACATCAGATTGATTGCTTTTTGAATTATATGAACGTCATAAATTTAACTATTGAGGATGAAGTTAGTTGAGTGTTTAGTTCTGTGCTGTTTCAAAATGCAAATCTTGAAGATTGAGAATAAGGCGAGGAAGTCCATAAATGCCCAAGTTTAATTAACACCTGAAGTTAGGAGGTTGTTTAAATCATTAACCCTTTAGTTTGAGCAAAAGTACTTGCTACCCAGCTAACAGGGGACGTTCTCAGAACTTTGGCTACACTGTTTTAGTGTGAAATTACGGTATATTCCAGGTTAATAATTGCATCACAGTAATTTCACAGTAGACGTCTCTTGTATCTTAACTGCTCTCTCAGAAATTTCTTGTAAAATCTACAGTACTTTACTGGCAATTTCTGTCAAGTTTTTACAATTGTACTGTAAAATAGCTTGCTTTTACTGTTAGTTTACAGTATTGCAAAAAATACACAAAAACAAACAACTGTAAACAAACAACATCATACTGTAGTTCTACAGCGCATATGGGTGATTCTATAATTGGGTGTCCAAAGTCATGATTTTTTTCTGCTTTTTTCAAATGGTTATATTTTTTTATTATTTTAATAATTTGTTACTCATTGTTGTGGATCACAAAATGTTACAGGCCATAACAATATAATATTTTCTGTAAAAAAGTGTCTTATATAGCTAAAAATTATTATTTCTTGTTGTCCGAATTAGTCTGTATTTTTTCCCATCATGTATCATTTTGTAATCAAAATATTTTATTTTGCTTTTCTTTTGGTAATATTTCATTTATTTAATTTTATTTATAAAAGCCCTAAATAGTCATTTTCCTATTTCTGCCATATTAAATTGTTTCAAAATAACTTTTATCTTATAAAAATGTGTGTCCATAAATATCGCGTCAATTCTGTTACCGTACCACACTTTGCCTTTAAATGGGTGGAATTATCTCCCACAACTATGTAAGATACATGAAATGATGTCACTTCCCCTCGCTGATAAGATCTGAAGCACTGAAAGGTGTGTGTGCTCTCTGAGAAAATATTTTAATCTAAAAAGTTCTTTTGTAAAATGTCAAAATTGTTACCACAGTATCAGAAGGAAAACAGAATTTATCCCTGATCACACAGAGGGTTGTTTAAAAGTCTTTTAATCATGATTTCATTAGTGTCATGTGCTCTTAGCATTTATGATAACGAGTGGAGTTTTGGGCAAAAAAGTTTAAAATTGTCAATTCTATTACTGTCAAACTCTGTTTGGAAGAGTAAGGAAGAGGAAGAGTAACAATGTTAAAAGTATGTAACAGAATTGACAGTAACAGAGTTGACAAACAATACTATAAAGAAATGTTTTTTTTTCGTTAAACGTAAAAAAGGGAAGTAATTGTGTTTGGCAAGCACTGCATTATTAAAATTGAGTATGTTTTCAATAAGATACTGGAAACAATTTCTGTCAGTGAACAGTTTTTTTCCTTAACTTTTTGAAATGCCAAATGTATCGCCAATTATAGAATCACTCATATGTACTATGAAGGCACCCAGCATGCAATGCAGCATGAATAGATTATTCTGTAGAGTTATTTAATACGTGTCGGCTTAAACTGTGCTGCTGAATTTATTGTTTGGTTCACTTTTAGCAGTTTGTGTCGTTGCTTTATTTTGTAATGTCGGTTTATGTTGTGTTTTTTTGTTGAGTGTCACCATTGTTGTATTTTGTATTATGAGTATTGATGTCTGTGCATCATTAGGTGATGATGCATATAAGAAAAAAAATCTTGTGTTGCAAGATGATGTCACATCTTTCAAAGTACCTCAGCATTTGCTTCACTATTGTGAAAGATCCATCTACAAACAGTTATGAATTTGAAATAATTCTTTAGAAAAATTACCTGGACTAACTTAAAATCAGCCAATTAGCCAATTAATTTCATATTCTAGCTTGTCTGACTTGGCTAGGTCAAAAATTTGAATATGAATATACAAGGTCCAAGATCCCAAGCAAATGAAACACTAATCATTTTATAGTGACTTAAAAAAAATTACAGTGGTAAACAATTAGATTTATTAAGGTGGCATGGTTAAAGACAACTTTATCATGTGAATTTACAGTAAAACAAGAGCAGTAAGTTACTGTGATGTTATAAAGCATAATTCTGCTGTTTTTTCACAGTAATTTGTAAGAAAATGACCCAGCATGCACTTATTTCACAGTAAATTTCTGACTACAGTATTTTTTTTATTTTTTTTATTTTTTTTGTAAAATAATAAAAAAAATAAAATAATTTAATCTTGTAAATTCCTGGCGATTATTATTATTATTATTATTATATATATACACTCACCTAAAGGATTATTAGGAACACCTGTTCAATTTCTCATTAATGCAATTATCTAATCAACCAATCACATGGCAGTTGCTTCAATGCATTTAGGGGTGTGGTCCTGGTCAAGACAATCTCCTGAACTCCAAACTGAATGTCAGAATGGGAAAGAAAGGTGATTTAAGCAATTTTGAGCGTGGCATGGTTGTTGGTGCCAGACGGGCCGGTCTGAGTATTTCACAATCTGCTCAGTTACTGGGATTTTCACGCACAACCATTTCTAGAGTTTACAAAGAATGGTGTGAAAAGGGAAAAACATCCAGTATGCGGCAGTCCTGTGGGCGAAAATGCCTTGTTGATGCTAGAGGTCAGAGGAGAATGGGCCGACTGATTCAAGCTGATAGAAGAGCAACTTTGACTGAAATAACCACTTGTTACAACCGAGGTATGCAGCAAAGCATTTGTGAAGCCACAACACGCACAACCTTGAGGCGGATGGGCTGCAACAGCAGAAGACCCCACCGGGTACCACTCATCTCCACTACAAATAGGAAAAAGAGGCTACAATTTGCACGAGCTCACCAAAATTGGACAGTTGAAGACTGGAAAAATGTTGCCTGGTCTGATGAGTCTCGATTTCTGTTGAGACATTCAGATGGTAGAGTCAGAATTTGGCGTAAACAGAATGAGAACATGGATCCATCATGCCTTGTTACCACTGTGCAGGCTGGTGGTGGTGGTGTAATGGTGTGGGGGATGTTTTCTTGGCACACTTTAGGCCCCTTAGTGCCAATTGGGCATCGTTTAAATGCCACGGCCTACCTGAGCATTGTTTCTGACCATGTCCATCCCTTTATGACCACCATGTACCCATCCTCTGATGGCTACTTCCAGCAGGATAATGCACCATGTCACAAAGCCCGAATCATTTCAAATTGGTTTCTTGAACATGACAATGAGTTCACTGTACTAAAATGGCCCCCACAGTCACCAGATCTCAACCCAATAGAGCATCTTTGGGATGTGGTGGAACGGGAGCTTCGTGCCCTGGATGTGCATCCCACAAATCTCCATCAACTGCAAGATGCTATCCTATCAATATAGGCCAACATTTCTAAAGAATGCTTTCAGCACCTTGTTGAATCAATGCCACGTAGAATTAAGGCAGTTCTGAAGGCGAAAGGGGGTCAAACACAGTATTAGTATGGTGTTCCTAATAATCCTTTAGGTGAGTGTATATAAAACAAACATCAAAATTCAATGTTTAACGTTAAAATATATGTTTTTAATGTAACCTTCTCCCTTTACACACTTTGGTCAGTTCAAGAATAATTTGTGCAGTTGTATATTGTTTATTTGAAAGAATTAAAAGTGCAGTTTCGTATCTGTGCTTGTATTGTTCAACTGGTCGAGGTTGTTATGGGATTTAGAAAGTAATTAGTGATAAGTAATCCAATACTTTTTAGAGAGAGTAATTAGTACAGTAATCTAATTACACTGTTGAAGATGTAATTAGTAGCTAGTAATTAATTGCTTTTTTAGAGTAACTTACCCAAGGTTTTCTCAAAGTTATGAACAAACGTTCTTCCAGTAATGTAAACAGAACACTCATTCAAAGTTATCTGGTCATTAATAATGTTATCAAAAAATTTGCATAAAAATATAATTTATAAATCGTTCATGGAATGTTTTCCTGATTTAATTAGACGTTTATCTAACATTTTTTTAAATGTTACAACTTGTTTCAGAATGTTTAGAGGACATTCAAATGTAACGTTCCCTCAATGTTTGCCCAGTGGTAAAATGGAATGTTTCCTTCGTTTTAAAATGTTCAGAGAACGCTCAGAAATAACGTTTTCATAACTTAATGGGAACGTTAGCAAAACATTCTTAGAACATATTTTGCTAGCTGGGTTAGGAGAGAATCTGTGTTCAAACTGTGTTGTTCTGATGAATCCTTTGGGTTACACACGTTGGTCACGTTGACAGTGTTTTTTAGCTTTTGATGTAGAACTGTTTGCATAGTAAATGGATTTTTAGTCCCTGTTAAACACCCTCAGACACACACAGGCACATGCTCACATACGTAGCTTATTGTTTGCACAGGTGTGTCAGACCTCTAAGTGGACATGTGCTTTTTAGTAGAAGAAAGACTGTTTTTAAAACGGACATACTACTACACTAGACTATCCTTATATTTAAAATCTTTAGCATTAAATAAAATTTAGCTTCAGCTTCAGTTCGTTCAATGACTGTCAGATTACGTCACTGCAGTTGCGTGCGCACTTATGGTGACAGAAAAACAGTGGTAACGAGGAGGAAGATGTCCTTTGAAGCTAAACGCAGACGTTTATGGTTGCAAGCCATTAAATGGACTGACTGGACTGATAAAACCTGCGATTAAAAAACGATTACCCTACTATTAAAGTATGAATTTGATGTAAATAGAGCTACATAATATATGTGAGTTTATTTCACAATTCTGAGAAAAAAGTCAGAATTGCGGGATATAAACTAGTCAGAATTTTGAGTTTATATATATATATCTCAGATTTGTGAGATATATTGTTGCACTTTTGTTGGTTTAACTGTTTCTATTGTTCTCCTTATTTGTAAGTCGCTTTGGATGAAAGCGTCTGCTAAATGATTAAATGTAAATGTTGCAGAACTGCCACCAGGTGGTCTATAGACAAACAGTAAAATGGTCTATAGACATTGTTTTAATGGTGATTTCTAACTGGACTATTATTTCAGATAAAGGTCAGTGACATGTAAGAAAAGAGTATACAAGATGAAGAAATATCTAGTTTAGATAAAGATAAAGATAAAGAAATATCTATTTTTTTATCTAGATAAAAAATATAGTTTAAAAACTTGTGGCAAGTTCTCAGAAATGTACTCACTCAGTAATGTATTGATTTCATATGGTGATTTTGACAAACTATGCCATTTTAAATTTTTTCAGTGGCTCTAAAAATGTCGTGGTGTAAATATCAAGTAAACATCCATACACGAATACATGTGTCTTAATCATTATAAAAATAAATAAATAAAATGCATAAAATATATTTTTTAACAAATATAACATTAAATCATTATGTTTTTGGGGCGTTGGACCACATAACATTTTGCAACTTGAACTAATCTTGGTCAAGTCATCTTATATTTTAAGATGCTTAATTGATCTTGTGGTCTTTAACGGACCTGTGAGTGGTCTTTTCTATTATGTAATTTCCTGAGTTCCACAAAGATATTAAACAAAGATATTTTCATCATTGATAATTATAAAAAAAAATTCTTGGGCAGCAAATCATCATATTAGAATGATAGAGGATCATGTGACACTGAAGACTGGAGTTATGATGCTGAAAATTCAGCTTTGATCACAGGAATACATTACATTTTAAAATATATTACAATAGAAAGTAGTTATTTTAAATTGTAATATGTCAATATTATTATAAACAAACAAAAAGTCCATGAAAACTAAACTAAAGCAACAACTGAACGTGACATTACTCCCTTCTTCCGGAAGGCGGCTCCTGATGCCTACGCGGGACCACAGATGATATTGGCAGGTATAGGTATTGGCAGCACTAATAGCAGAAGAGACCATGGGGAAGCTGGCAGCGGATGAGACCATGGAGGCGCCGGTAGCGGATGAGAGCCCAGAGCGACCCAGAAGCTAGCCAGGAGGATGGTGACCCACAAAGGGAGCCAGGGCGGAGTCATGAGCCTGGCCGGCTGAGGGGACGCTAGGAGTTGTGGAGACCCAGGCAGTGTCCGATGGACCAAGACGTGAGGCGACACCGAGATCAAGGCGAAGCCACAGTGACAAGCGGCCAAGGTGGAGCCAGGGTGCCGAAGGACTGAGGCAGAGCCGGTGGGAGTGAGGACTGAGGTGGAGCTGTTGGAATGAGGAACCAGACAAAGCTGAAGGGGCGGAGGACCAAGGCGCAGCCGAAGGCCCAGATGTCCATTGCGGTGACTGACCAAGGTGCAGCCGGAGAGACGAGAGAGCCTGGTGGAGCCAGAGGACGACAGTTCCAGGAGGAGCTGAGGGAGCAAGGAGCTGGGGACCGGGAGACCCGAGGCATAGCAGCATGACTTGGCTGAATATAGCCGGAGGAGCCGAGGAGCCGAACAGGAACAGCAGAGCCGACGCTGAGGAACTGGACTGCTTACTTGGAGGAGGAGGAGGAGGGAGTTGGACACTGGGCGGGACCATCAGCGACGAAGGAGATTTGGAGCTGGGTGGAACCAGTGGTGATGAAGAAGACTTGAAGCTGGGAGGAACAAGTGGAAACGAAGAATACTTTGAGCTGGGTGGATCCAGACGAAGAAGACTTTAGGGCCGGGCGGGACTGGTGAGGACGAAGGAGAAGCTGAAGAACTCTTGGGGCTGGGCGGAACCAATCGAAGAGGAAGGGCTTGGACATAGGAAGTCATCAGGAAATTAATCACTCCAGACTGAGATAGACTAAACTCCGATTCTGGGAGATGGGGGTGACCGCCCACTTCTTCGTCCAGCTCCACCAAAACTCCCACTGGGAAGGATGTAGGAACCAGTTCACACACCTGGTCAGACTAGGTGACAGGCTTTGTCTCCGGGACGGATGAGGATGCAGGCTCTGGATTCGTTGCGGGCATAGGCTCTGGTACTGGGTCTGTGGTGGGCTCAGGCTCATTATTCGCGTTTGGTGTGGGCTCTGGATCTGGAATGGAAATGCTGCTGCTGTATCCATTTTATTATCCTTTCTGTGGTCTGGTGTTCTGTAATGTTCGGGCTGAGGAAGAAGACAAGGCAAGCGTAGCAGATCTATTGGCAGCAAAAACTTTACTTACAAAAACAAAAGAGAGTAATCCAAAATGAAGAATCAATAAAACAGTGTACTAAGGCACATTCAACATCAGACAAAGAACAACTGAAACTGAGGAACTAATGATCTAAACGAGGAACAGGTGGATGAAATGGGTTAGGTCAAACAATAAGTAACTATTACAACCAGAAAACATGCTTCGCAACCATAACAAAACTAAACTAAAACAACAACTGAACATGACAATAATATTAGGAAAGTTGTATTACCTTGACAGAAGAAATATTCAAAATTTTGAAATATTCAAAATATTCAAAAAGCATTATGACTTCACGGCAATCGTAAAAGTTTTGGCTATGCAAGGCTGATCATGTTGTTGTCACTTTGATCTGAAACCTAGAGATTCGTTGTACCTCTTAAGTTTGCAAGACGCGCTATGACTGCAGTGTTTTGCTTGATTTGCTGTGTTTGTGTGTGTGAGAGAGGTGTTAATTAGCTGTTACTGTCAATATCTCATTAATCTACGCTGCTTAAACCTTAAGCATTCACATGTGATCGATCTTAGTGCCATTCTGATGACTAACACTACCTACACTGTACAGCCATCCTTCGACCTGCTCTGTCAGCACTAGCTTTAGTCATCAAAATCCCATATCACCCCACCACTAGCTTTGTGTCACATATGCATCATGATTTGTGTGATATTGTGTGTCCTCACTGATTTGTGATGTTTTCCCTCAGTCCATGAATGATGTTCATTCTCTCTCTGAGCTGGTGCTGAATAAATCAGACCTGCTGTATTGCAGTTCTTGAACCGCTTCAGGCGACAGCAGCAGTCAGAGGTCCCTTAAACATTTATAAACCCAGTCTCACATCTTGATAGGTTCATTTAGCTCACTGTATGGGCACATATTATTGTATGTGCTCTGGTTTTGGTTTATGATCAGAACTTCATCAGTTTTGAGATGTTGGGCTGTTTGGCTTTTCATAATGTTTTTGTTTAGACTAGTGGAAAGAAAACACGCAAATTATTCTATTGTACTTTATCTATATATTTCCGTCTGTGTATTTGAATTACATTTCTTTAACCCCTTAACTGTCACCGCCCCCCCTAGCGGGATGCTTGGTGCTCTTTTTAGTTATTGTCTTTTTTCAAATCACATATTTTAGTAATCATCATAAATTAGGTATCCTTTGAAAGCTTAACTCAAAAATCATCATGTGGAAACTGTTTGAAATTGGACATTGCGTTACCATGGAAAGTGTACTTTAAAACCTTTTAGCGGGCTCCTCCCCCTAGTGTGCGGTGTCAAGTTTCATATTACAAAATTTAACTTTATAATCACAACTTTTTTCTAATCTTGACAAACACATATCGTCGGAAAGTTCTGAGTCTCAAGGTTTTGTGATAGAAGTGAAATTTGGACAGAAATTTATAAATTTATTACAGGAGAACGCATCAAACAAATTTCAGTGCAATGTGTGACACCCGGTGGCTATTTAGCGCCTAAACAAAATCTCATAGGAACTTCAATTTTTGTGATATTAACTTCAAATTTGGAACACAACTTGTTTAGACATATGGCTTCATTTTATAGCAATTTTTGAGTAAAAATATTTGGTAAGATATGTATTTCATATAAAATAAAAAATGTTTAGTAAAGAACATTTGATTTACAGTAAATGTAAACTTCCATAACTTTTTCATACTTTAATTTTTTGAAGTGTTTTCAGCAATAATAAGTCTTTCCTTTAAAACAAGACCAAACTTAGGTTTGTATTCCAAAGCTTTCTTGAATTGCAACCATTTAGGTTTGGATAGTGTATTTTCATGTCTATGCTCAAAAAGGGGTCTGACACTTTTTTTTTTCTTCTCCTGCACATAAATCTAGACTTCAGCAGCACTGTACTATACACCAAACTTTACAGTTTGATTTATGTGTATATTCTAAAGGTTTGTATATAAGGGTTTGTTCATATATAATTTGCCTGATTTTATCCAATATTTTATTCCTAAAAACATGGTGAAAATATATTTCTGGCTGTTTATATTATTTTCTGATTTATGGAGTGATAAAAAGAGATCAAAAATCCCTTATGTAAAAAACTTTGACTCCAAAACCAGAATTTTGAACCTGTCTATCCAATTTTCAGATTGCTATAAATGTGTGCAAATTAGTCCATAATAACATAATGCATCATTTGCCTATTCAAAAAAGCTAAAATGCAAAAAACAAAACAAAACAAAAAACGGCACATTGCTATTTCTCCTCCCAAAGAAGTTTAATAAACGGAACAGAACGTTCAGGTCATCCCTTTTCAGCCATTGAGGGTAACTGTAGATGTGGACCGTGCGCGTAATGCAATTTTACAACAAAATGTCACGTTTTTAGCCATCCTCATACAGGAAAACAAAATTAAGGGAGTTACTTTGTGTAACACTAAAAATGTCATTACGATTAAGTGTACATGGGAAAAACACAGCAAAGTTTTAAAACACGGATCGCAGAACACAGAAGTAATATACGATTGAATGATAAAAAAATCTTATTGCTGTTCATTTGAATTAATTTAAACAGAATTTGTGTACACTTCGATATTTGGGAATTCTCCTAAAGGTCTTAACTTGGATTTTGATCTCAAAAACTTTTTTGTAGAAAGTTTATTTGTTCATTATTTAATACGTAATATATATATATATATATTTATATATTTATTTTTCTTTTTTTTTATTTATTTATTTATTTTCATTGGATTTCATTGGTTTATTGGATGATTGGTTAATTTGCTGATCTTATTGACCATGTCAGGTGCGGTTGTTCATCATGTTGATATAAAAGTTGTTGATATTTGTTGTTTTCTTTGCCTGACAAACTGCTTGTGGTTGAAATGTTGCAATTTATTAAACTCCTTTGGGAGCAGAATTACAGGGTGTAATGTCTAATGTTTTGGTTTTGTTTCATGTCACGTTTAGATTTTCTGTTTTGCTGTGTGCTTCTCTTGTTTGTCATGTTCTAGTCATGTGATCCTGCCATGTGCTCCCTTGTCATGTGTGCTATGTTGTCATTGGTTAATTGTCTTGATCATTGTTCAGGTGTCCCTTGCCTTATCATTAGTAGTTTGTGTGTGTATTTAAGCCGTCATGTTTGTCATATGTCTTGGTCTAGCTTTGTTCGTGTAACCACTGTTGGTGAGTGGTCTCCATGCCACGTTGCGTTGCGTTGCGTTGCGTTGCGTTGCGTTGCGCTATGTTACGCCACGCCAAGTTTTTGTTCTATGCTTGATCATGTCTGGATTATTGTAATAAAACTGCACTTGGGTTCTTAAAGGATGAATTGAGTTCATGAATTGAGAAATCAACTTTCCCTTGAGCTTTTGATATATAAAAGGTCATGGTAATATAAGAATATCCTGTAAGTTTCAGAGCTAAAAAACTTCCTTGTTAGTCAAAGAAAAGCTTTTATTGACACCAGGCCCAGCAAACGAGAGATCTCAGAATGTGCCAGGCTGTGACGTCAGAGTGTGGTGAAACACCGCCTCAACAGAAGAAGAACAGCGCCTGATTCTGTAGCCCCGCCCACCGACTCGTGCCTGACATGATAAATAACATAGGCCTACCTGGAGCAAAACCAGATCGAACTTCCAAGCAATAAACAAGCCGCATAAGCTTCATTCAGATTCCAATATTATGAATGCATGGATGAACTTTATTTTTAATGAATATCTAGCTCACGTGGGTGCGCATTTGTTCCATTTCACCATGGATTCGTTTGTAAACAAGAGACTGGATTTGCAGTCAGGATGAGATTACATGAATGAATGAATGAAGCAACACACTTGTGTGAGTAAAAATTTTTTTTTTTTTATATGTGATAGTACTGCATTGTTACAGATTGTTTGATATCTATTGATTATGTGTACGTGTCTAACTAAACATAACATAGCACGCTTTCACAGTGCTGGAGAATCCTTTATTTGAGGTGTTGTGCTGCGATTCGTGATCACTGCTCAGACTCGGACATGTAGCCTATGGGCCAGGGCTCGTAAAGCCCAGGTCCCGGGGCTATGTGTTTTCCAGACGGGCTACCAGGTGTGTTGTTCACTCTCTTTTGACTTGATATTTGAAGAAAAAATGCAATTGCGGAAGTTTTGATCATGCTTTGATTTGTCTGACTCTGCAGTGAGGCTTGTGTGTTCAATGTTACACAGTGCCAGTTCTTTTGCATTTTATTCTTTTGCATAGTTTTCTTTTGATCGAGCGCCTGCTTAAGTGATCTTTGGATGTTTGGTACATACTACTTTTAATTTATTTTTTCATTTGCCTATTCAAACATAACATTTCAGAAAACTCGTCAACTGGGAAAGTGTGGTTATATTAGTTTTACCATATTCACCTGTAGTGTCTTGCCTTTAAGCTAAAATCACTTTGAATTTTAAAGAGCAGCATGATCATTCTGCTGAAGAAAGTCATATAAGTTTGGAGCAACATGAGGATAAGCAAATGACATAATTTTCACTTTATATTAGGTGTCTTTAAATATGATATATTTGCATTAAAAATATTATTTACAATGCACTTCTTGTGTTGATGTATTGTAAAACACTTGTGCTGCTATTGAGGTGATACAGGTAAGGTTAGGACAGGTTTGGTGGTATGGGTAGTTTAAGGGTGGGTTAACAGGTAAGGGAAAGTCAACAGTGTCATTATAGATGTAATTACAGAAATGTATTACATATGTAATTACATGCAGTTTTATAATATGTACAATGTAAAAACATGTATTTACAAAATAAGTGCATTGTATCAAATTATTAATTTAAATATTAGTACAAAGTAGTTAAAGGCACATAATATAAAGTGGGACATTTTCATTTTATGTAGAGTATTCGTGTAATTTGATTTGTGTGTCAGACCAGAGGAGCGCTCGGGGGAGGATGTGGACATTATCTTGGCCCGTCTGAAAAGTGTGAAGGCCTTTGAGAAGTTCCACCCTGCTCTCCTTCAGCAGATCTGTCTGTGTGGCTACTATGAATGTCTGGAGAAAGGCATCACATGTGAGTTAAACATGCATGGTATAAAATACATTTTTGTTGACAGAATTACTTCGCTTTAACTTGAAAAGTCACATAATGTTGCATTCTGACTGAGATTGGTGTTATAAGATGATTTCTCAAATAGAGCACTACCTCCTCTCTCTCTCTCTCTGTTTGTGTGTGTGTGTGTGTGTGTGTGTGTGTTAGTATACAGGCAGGGTGACATCGGCACTAACTGGTACACTGTCCTGTCTGGTTCTCTGGATGTCAAAGTCTCAGAAACGGCAAACCATCAGGTACATTATCACTTCAATTCTGTTTTTAAACGCTAGAAAACAGAGCTCATCCTTTCTCTGAACTGAAAATATGAAAGAAATAAAAATATTAATGAAATTTTAACCCTGTCATTTATATGCGTCATTTACCTGTGGCAGTGAGACACATCACCAAATAGTAATTAGGCTTGTCATTACATCAAATTGTTATAAGTTGAACAAAACCTCACAGGTTTCAAAATAACCACATAACAAATAATAATTATTAATGAATTATACAACTACAAGTATATCCAACCTCAGCCAGATACATACAGTACACTCACGTAAAGCGTTATGTACTAAAATCACTTCGTGATTGTTTATATCATAGCAAATTAAACTATATTATTGCACAGCTCTATATGCAGTATATCCAACTTTACCTGCATACTGTCGCAAACTATAATTGCACAACGATAGAGAATTCAACAACAAAGTCTTTATTCACAAGTCTAAACTTGGAAAAACGCAGGAGAACACAGGAATCACACTCATAGGAAGCAACGACGTAAAACGCAAACGACAGTCAACACTGAACAAAGAACTGTGAGAAAAGAAGGCTTAAATACACAGGGAGTAATCACCACAAGAGAGAACAGGTGTGAAACTCAAATCAGCAATTAACTATGAAAGGGAACAAAGGCAAGCAGGAATAGAACAAAAACAAACTAAGGGCACATTTACACAACAATGATGTACTAAAAAACATTTCCTTTGTGTTTTTTGTGTAGACAACAACATGGTTAAAATTATCCCTAATTGGCGTTGTTTTCTGCTGCCAGGCCAGTAGCCACTACACGCCACATACACTCACCTAAAGGATTATTAGGAACACCCTACTAATACTGTGTTTGACCCCCTTTCGCCTTCAGAACTCCCTTAGTTCTACGTGGCATTGATTCAACAAGGTGCTGAAAGCATTCTTTAGAAATGTTGGCCCATATTGATAGGATAGCATCTTGCAGTTGATGGAGATTTGTGGGATGCACATCCAGGGCACGAAGCTCCCGTTCCACCACATCCCAAAGATGCTCTATTGGGTTGAGATCTGGTGACTGTGGGGGCCATTTTAGTACAGTGAACTCATTGTCATGTTCAAGAAACCAATTTGAAATGATTCGAGCTTTGTGACATGGTGCATTATCCTGCTGGAAGTAGCCATCAGAGGATGGGTACATGGTGGTCATAAAGGGATGGACATGGTCAGAAACAATGCTCAGGTAGGCCGTGGCATTTAAACGATGCCCAATTGGCACTAAGGGGCCTAAAGTGTGCCAAGAAAACATCCCCCACACCATTACACCACCACCACCAGCCTGCACAGTGGTAACAAGGCATGATGGATCCATGTTCTCATTCTGTTTACGCCAAATTCTGACTCTACCATCTGAATGTCTCAACAGAAATCGAGACTCATCAGACCAGGCAACATTTTTCCAGTCTTCAACTGTCCAATTTTGGTGAGCTCGTGCAAATTGTAGCCTCTTTTTCCTATTTGTAGTGGAGATGAGTGGTACCCGGTGGGGTCTTCTGCTGTTGTAGCCCATCCGCCTCAAGGTTGTGCGTGTTGTGGCTTCACAAATGCTTTGCTGCATACCTCGGTTGTAACGAGTGGTTATTTCAGTCAAAGTTGCTCTTCTATCAGCTTGAATCAGTCGGCCCATTCTCCTCTGACCTCTAGCATCAACAAGGCATTTTCGCCCACAGGACTGCCGCATACTGGATGTTTTTCCCTTTTCACACCATTCTTTGTAAACTCTAGAAATGGTTGTGCGTGAAAATCCCAGTAACTGAGCAGATTGTGAAATACTCAGACCGGCCCGTCTGGCACCAACAACCATGCCACGCTCAAAATTGCTTAAATCACCTTTCTTTCCCATTCTGACATTCAGTTTGTAGTTCAGGAGATTGTCTTGACCAGGACCACACCCCTAAATGCATTGAAGCAACTGCCATGTGATTGGTTGATTAGATAATTGCATTAATGAGAAATTGAACAGGTGTTCCTAATAATCCTTTAGGTGAGTGTATGTACAATCTACTCACTTTAAAGTAATACTGTATATACACTATATTGCCAAAAGTTTTGGGACCTATGCCTTTACATGCACATGAATTTTACATCCCATTCTTAACTCTAGAGTCCAGTGGCGGCGTGCTTTACACCACTGCATCTGACGCTTTGCATTGCACTTGATTGTAAGGCTTGGATGAGCTGCTCGGCCATGGAAACCCATTCCATGAAGCTCTCTACACACTGTTCTTGAGCTAATCTGAAGGCCACACAAAGTTTGGAGGTCTGTAGCTATTGACTCTGCAGAAGTTGGCGACTTCTGCGTACTGTGTGCCTCAGCATGCGCTGACCCCGCTCTGTGATTTTACGTGGCCTATCACTTCGTGGCTGAGTTGCTGTTGTTCCCAATTGCTTCCACGTTGTTATAATACCACTAACAGTTGACCGTGGAATATTTAGTAGTGAGGAAATTTCCCGAATGGACTTATTGCACAGGTGGCAACCTATCACGGTACCACGCTTGAATTCACTGAGCTCCTGAGAGCGACCCATTCTTTCACAAATGTTTGTAGAAGCGTCTGCATGCCTAGGTGCTTGATTTTATATACCTGTGGCCATGGAAGTGATTAGAACACATGAATTCAATGATTTGGAGGGGTGTCCCAATACTTTTGGCAATATAGTGTACCTAAATAGCAAATCTCAACTGCTTGCTATCATTGCAAAATGTGAACTATATTATTGCCCAGGTCTGCATATAAATTTAGATATATAAGTATGTCCAACTTTATCCACAAACATACAGTACACTCACTTGAAAAATGTACTATATAGCCAATCCCAACTACTTGATTGTGTATATCTCCCAGCTCTAATCTGCTATAAGGCATGAAGATATTAAGATTTTTAAATATTAACATCATGTAAAGCTGCTTTGAAACATTTTGTATTGTGAAATTTGCTATATAAATAAATTTGACTTGATAATAGAACATATGCATGCTCATGTATTCACTAGTTTAATCATGAACTATTGTAATTCGCATACTGTAATCACATTAACAGGCCTCCTTAGACATCTTTTATCTGTAAAATATATATTTAGACACAAGACAATTGCAATGGAATATTTACAGTTTGTCACTGCATTAGCTGGCCAAATTCTCTTCTGGTTGTTGTATGTCCTTCAGTTGTTCTGCTTTTTTCTGTTTGTGTCGTGAGCTAAAGCAATTATCATTCAAGACGTTCATGTCTTTCTCTCTTCAGTCAAAAAGAAATTAAGGTTTTTGAGGAAAACATTCCAACGTTCTCCATATAGTGAACTTCAATGGGGACCAACGGGTTGAAGGTCCAAATTCCAGTTTCAAGGCCGCTTTAAAGAGCTCGACACGATCCCAGCCGAGGAATAAGGGTCTTATCTAGCGAAACGATCTGTCATTTTCTAAAAAAAAAAAATATTGAAAAAATCCACGTATTACGTAATCACGTTGGAAAGGTCACTTGTGACGTAGGCGAAAGTACCGACCCAGTGTTTACAAAGAAAATGTGCAAAGACTAAATCAAACGCCCTTCACATAAAAAAGGTAAAACAACGATGTTGGAGGAAAAAATGAGATGGAGTTTTTCGCCCTACCGCGGTACTTCCGCCGACCTTTCCAGCGTGATTACGTAATACGTGGCGCATCGCAGAGCAGCGCAAGACAAACATTTGTGGTTAAAAAGTGTATATAATTTTTTTATTTTTTAGAAAATGACATCGATTCGCTGGATAAGACCCTTATTCCTTGGCTGGGAGACCTGACTGGTCGAAACGTTGCGCTGTTTGTAAGTAAATTTGTGGAGCTACAATATCAGTGTGTAGGATCTGATTGCGAATCAGACCAAAATAACTCCTTCAAAACTGTGAAAAGAGCCAAATTCTGAGTCAACATCCAGGGCCATAAATTGGGCGCCATCCAGTTTGAGCTAACTAACGAACTCCACAGCTTTAAAACAACGAACGCTTGTAAGTTATGGTCCCAAGTAGAGAACGAACACTTAAGATGTCCAGTTTAACAAGACACATTCTTTTGAAGATCTGGACTCTCCCAAGGAAAATCATGAGTGACGACAAGGTTGGTTTGATCCCCAAGACAGAGACTTAAAACAGACCTGAGTGTCTAAAACTGAGGTCTGAGTGACCTCTTAAACACAGGATTGAACTCTCTTAAAAATCCACAGAGAATGCATCAGATCATTCCAAAACAATGCTAGACAGACTTATAATCAAACATCGTTCAACTGCATAATTCTATATCATGTCTACAACCAATGTATGTGACTATTATCACACATAATTCATGCAATTATTATAACTATTGAATGGTTGATTGGAAGGGTTTCTTGTTTTACTATGTGCGTGAATGATTTCTCATTACTCAGATGGTGGCATGAATCAAATCTGTGTAAAATACATCATATTCTTATTATAGAAATCATGTCTAAGTTGTACTCTGCTAAGAGCAGGAAAGTTAAAGGGATAGTTCACCCAAAAATGAAAATTAGCTTATGATTTACTCACCCTTCCACGTTCGTCACCAGAACTTACGCTACGCCTGCGTCCTACGTCATACGCTGGAAAGCCAGTCTCTCGTGAACGCGCGTATGACAGTTAGCGGAAGTTAGAGATTACAGTTTGTAAAGTTTTAAATAAAGTTTTACACAAACGCATCGCTTCGCTTCAGAAGGCCTTTATTAACCCCCCCCTGGAGCCGTGTGGAGCACAGAAACTTTTTATGGACAGAAACTGCCATTCACTGCCATTATAAAGCTTGGAAGAGCCAGGATATTTTTTTAATATAACTCTGATTTTATTCGTCTGAAAAAAGAATGTCATACATCTAGGATGACTTGAGGGTGAGTAAATCATGGGGTAATTTTCATTTTTGGGTGAACTAACCCTTTAAGAGCCCATGTGACTAGTCAGGTAACACGGAAATTATGTGAGAGGAAGAGAAATAATCACATCACGAGCTAAAGACAAGGTCTAATTGGTCAGAACTCTTGTTACCCTGCTAATAAATACTGTTTTCACTATAGTTTGGATATTTATATCCGCTACAGAGTTGATAGTTACGGCCTGTTCAAATGAAGGCTGGACGATCCATTTGTTTGGCCGTAAAATAAAGGATTCTTTTAAAATTAATTAATAATTCCCTTTGAGCTAAATTGACCTGTTTCCCTTACAGGTGTGTGGACCATACATTTCTTTGTTCAAAAGCAAAAAGTACCAAGATAAAAAAATAATCTTTAATGAATTTACAAAGGTATTCAGTTGTTAAGTAGAATCTGAATCAGATCCAGAATTGTTAAACTCCTTACGATTCCCACACCAGTGAAACTATTATGATCGTACATTCAGCTACTCACCTTGGAAGATCTCTATTGAGTGCAGCTGCTTATTATAGACCGCAGCAGAAAACTAGATCAACTCCTAACAGAGCTGTGTCTTACATTACAAACCTTAGGGACAAATGAGCTGACTTTCTCTGTGTGTGATGAGTGACACTGCTTATGTCCTTGAGGAAGGCCTGAATCTAAGTGGAAGTACAGTGGGGAGAACAAGTATTTGATACACTGCCGATCTTGCAGGTTTTCCTACTTACAAAGCATGTAGAGGTCTGTAATGTTTTATCATAGGTACACTTCAACTGTGAGAGACGTAAAATACATGATTTACGCATGTAAATACATGACATAAGTATTTGATCACCTACCAACCAGTAAGAATTCCGGCTCTCACAGACCTGTTAGTTTTTCTTAAAGAAGCCCTCCTGTTCTCCATTCATTACCTGTATTAACTGCACCTGTTTGAACTCGTTACCTGTATAATAGACACCTGTCCACACACTCAATCAAACAAACAGACTCCAACCTCTCCACAATGGCCAAGACCAGAGAGCTGTGTAAGGACATCAGGGATAAAACTGTAGACCTGCACAAGGCTGGGATGGGCTACAGGACAATAGGCAAGCAGCTTGGTGAGAAGGCAACAACTGTTGGCGCAATTATTAGAAAAGTTCAAGATGACGGTCAATCTCCCTCGGTCTGGGGCACCATGCAAGATCTCACCTCGTGGGGCATCAATGATCATGAGGAAGGTGAGGGATCAGCCCAGAACTACACGGCAGGACCTGGTCAATGACCTGAAGAGAGCTGGGACCACAGTCTCAAAGAAAACCATTAGTAACACACTACGCCGTCATGGATTAAAATCCTGCAGCGCACGCAAGGTCCCCCTGCTCAAGCCAGCGCATGTCCAGGCCCGTCTGAAGTTTGCCAATGACCATCTGGATGATCCAGAGGAGGAATGGGAGAAGGTCATGTGGTCTGATGAGACAAAAATAGAGCTTTTTGGTCTAAACTCCACTCGCCGTGTTTGGAGGAAGAAGAAGGATGAGTACAACCCCAAGAACACCATCCCAACCGTGAAGCATGGAGGTGGAAACATCATTCTTTGGGGATGCTTTTCTGCAAAGGGGACAGGACGACTTCACCGTATTGAGGGGAGGATGGATGGGGCCATGTATCGCGAGATCTTGGCCAACAACCTCCTTCCCTCAGTAAGAGCATTGAAGATGGGTCATGGCTGGGTCTTCCAGCATGACAACAACCCGAAACACACAGCCAGGGCAACTAAGGAGTGGCTCCGTAAGAAGCATCTCAAGGTCCTGGAGTGGCCTAGCCAGTCTCCAGACCTGAACCCAATAGAAAATCTTTGGAGGGAGCTGAAAGTCTGTATTGCCCAGCGACAGCCCTGAAACCTGAAGGATCTGGAGAAGGTCTGTATGGAGGAGTGGGCCAAAATCCCTGCTGCAGTGTGTGCAAACCTGGTCAAGAACTACAGGAAATGTATTATCTCTGTAATTGCAAACAAAGGTTTCTGTACCAAATATTAAGTTCTGCTTTTCTGATGTATCAAATACTTATGTCATGCAATAAAATGCAAATTAATTACTTAAAAATCAATGAATGTGATTTTCTGGATTTTTGTTTTAGATTCCGTCACTCACAGTTGAAGAGTACCTATGATAAAAATTACAGACCTCTACATGCTTTGTAAGTGGGCAAACCTGCAAAATCGGCAGTGTATCAAATACTTGTTCTCCCCACTGTATATCAGTCTCTCAATCAGGAACCTCTCAGATGGTTATATGATTTCTCTCCTCTTATCTCTTCGTCTTTGAAAGAGTTTTGTTTTCTTCCTCATGTAAAGGATGCTGTCACCATCTGTACATTGGGCATCGGCACAGCTTTTGGGGAGTCCATTCTGGACAACACGCCACGGCACGCCACCATTGTCACCCGAGAGTTCAGTGAACTACTGCGAATTGAGCAGAGGGAGTTTAGGACCCTGTGGGAGGTACGCCAGACTACTGACAATACACCAATGACATAATCATATTAGAAAGTTTGTTTCTGCTTTGCATTTACATTCACATATTCCACGGTTTTGATTGAGAAGGAATACCTTTAGAAGAGTTATTTTGTGTTTGTCTGTATAATAATTAAACTGTGGAAAAAAAGTTTATTTACACCACCAGATTACCACCTGTTTGAAAAAAAAGAACTGCACTTTAGCAGTTTTAAAAAGAGTACTTGTTATGGAAATAATATACTTTAAAAGACTACTCAAGTGCAAACTCAATGCAATGGTTTCAGACACTTAATCACATGTTAATTGCATTTAAGTGAAAATATATTACAGTTTAAATTTATATTAAATACAAATTAATTTCATAATTTTATTGTCTATTTGTAATTACACATTTGTAATGAAGTAGCAATACAATAGTGCATTTCAGAAGAAGTGTACTTTAAAGCATGACTGAAGATTAAAACAGTCTTCAATTCCGCCAATATGGGTCAATGATTCTGATGACATCACTCTGCACTTCAGCTTCTCATCAGATTTTCTCTCCAATCAAATGCCTCTAGAATCTGAAGGCCCGCCCCCGACATTATAAATAGATGCTGAAGCTGCGGCTGAAATCGATCACTTGTTCACACATTTACTATTTTCTACATGGTGAATGGCACATAGTGCACTATATAGGGGATAGGGAACAATTCAGTATGCTTACACGTGAATCGCCTCAGCTCTGGTCCAGAGACACGACACGACACGACAGCACAGAGCGGATCATGTGATCGAGTCGGTCCAGAGACACGACAGCGCAGAGCGGATCATGTGATCGAGTCGGTCCAGAGACACGAGAGCGCAGAGCGGGTCATGTGATCGAGTCGGTCCAGAGACGCGACAGCGCAGAGCGGGTCATGTGATCGAGTCGGTCCAGAGACACGAGAGCGCAGAGCCGATCATGTGATCGAGTTGGTCCAGAGACACGACAGCGCAGAGCCGATCATGTGATCGAGTCGGTCCAGAGACACGACAGCGCAGAGCCGATCATGTGATCGAGTCGGTCCAGAGACACGACAGCACAAAGCCGATCATGTGATCGGGTCGCCGCAGACCAGAGAACGTATCGGACCTGTTTGAATTCTGCACAGAATGCTGTATTTTAATAGCCTGACGTCGTCATACTCAGATTCTAGTCAGAATATGAGTCTGATACTGCTCCATTGGACTGTGATTATGGGGCGTGTTTCAACCGAACCAGGAAAGAAAATGCCTCTGCACTCAGTTGGATAGACCTACAACCAATCAGAGCAACGGAGTTGTCAACAGAACTCAACTGCACGCACGCTGGAAGAAGTAGAAGAAGAAGATGAGTGTAAACGATCTTTGCCGGTGTTGTAAAAAGAATTTAAGGATACAAGGAGTACTTACCAACACAATCATCATTTTTGAGAGAAATGGTAAAGGTGAATGCATATACGAACAAGTTCTCCGTTTAGTAAACGAATTCAACCCAAGCGCTCTTTGGTGACGTGGATGATTATGTTACTGTTGATCATCTGTCCGTCATCGTATAAAGCCCGCCCTGACAATTTGTTTGGTCCAAACAGCTCTGGTTCGGGCATAGTTGCTCCACAAAGGATCAAGTCCAGACCGAACTTCCCGACCTCAAATGTTGTGGGCGGGGCTAAGTTCGGCTGGCATCCAGGCTAGTAATTTAAAGCGATATGGAGGAGATCAGGAGGAGAAACAGTTAGAGATTAGGAGGAAACTGAGGCTTCCTCCTCAGAACCGAGCTCAATGGCTCTGGATGAGCTGTGATATAAACTAAACACTATTGGCTCTTTTAAAAAAGGGAAGGAGCTGTTAGGTATGTCCCGCCCTGTCTTCCTTTTTCAGTGGAAATTACGTCAACGCACTGAATAACGCTGTGTGTTTCAAGGCACTTCAAAAGTGTGTTAAGAAACAGTGATGAAAGTGAACTCTCTTTAAGTACACTTATGTGGCCTTTTATTTTATTAATATTATTATCTATAAGTACAGTGTTTTAAAAAATATATACTTTACTACAAGTGCACATTTAATACAATTAAGCACACTTATTTTTCACAAAGGCAGCCACATAAAAATCAAGAACAATATGAAGTCAATATGAAACGATGTTCCCAACACATTTTACTTTGGTAGTGCAATTTTTCAGTTAAACAGGATATTGAATGGCAAAAATTTTTAAATGAGACTTCATTTTATTCATCTACAATTATTTAGATTCTGAAAAGTGGATGTTACAAACTAGAATGGAGCAGGGAGATTGAAGTGAGTAACATGTGGGACCTGAGACCACACTGGCCCACCCGCAATTGACCTTACAACAGTGGCTACTTAACCACGCTTTTCAGGGCGGGTGCTCTATCTATGTTCGCCAAACAAAACGACGGCACGAGTCGGCTCACCCGACCTGATGATTTATTCAAATGTAGTTTATCTTCATGTAAAAATCAAAAAGCACAAGCCTTTGTATCAGATTGCTGAAACTTTAAATATAATATATATACAGTGGGGAGAACAAGTATTTGATACACTGCCGATTTTTCAGGTTTGCCCACTTACAAAGCATGTAGAAGTCTGTAATTTTTATCATAGGTACTCTTCAACTGTGAGAGACGGAATCTAAAATAAAAATCCAGAAAATCACATTGTATGATTTTTAAGTAATTCATTTGCATTTTATTGCATGACGTAAGTATTTGATACATCAGAAAAGCAGAACTTAATATTTGGTACAGAAACCTTTGTTTGCAATTACAGAGATCATACATTTCCTGTAGTTCTTGACCAGGTTTGCACACACTGCAGCAGGGATTTTGGCCCACTCCTCCATACAGACCTTCTCCAGATCCTTCAGGTTTCGGGGCTGTCGCTGGGCAATACGGACTTTCAGCTCCCTCCAAAGATTTTCTATTGGGTTCAGGTCTGGAGACTGGCTAGGCCACTCCAGGACCTTGAGATGCTTCTTACGGAGCCACTCCTTAGTTGCCCTGGCTGTGTGTTTCGGGTTGTTGTCATGCTGGAAGACCCAGCCACGACCCATCTTCAATGCTCTTACTGAGGGAAGGAGGTTGTTGGCCAAGATCTCGCAATACATGGCCCCATCCATCCTCCCCTCAATACGGTGCAGTCGTCCTGTCCCCTTTGCAGAAAAGCATCCCCAAAGAATGATGTTTCCACCTCCATGCTTCACAGTTGGGATGGTGTTCTTGGGGTTGTACTCATCCTTCTTCTTCCTCCAAACACGGCGAGTGAAGTTTAGACCAAAAAGCTCTATTTTTGTTTCATCAGACCACATGACCTTCTCCCATTCCTCCTCTGGATCATCCAGATGGTCATTGGCAAACTTCAGACGGGCCTGGACATGCGCTGGCTTGAGCAGGGGGACCTTGCTTGCGCTACAGGATTTTAATCCATGACGGCGTAGTGTGTTACTAATGGTTTTCTTTGAGACTGTGGTCCCAGCTCTCTTCAGGTCATTGACCGGGTCCTGCCGTGTAGTTCTGGGCTGATCCCTCACCTTCCTCATGATCATTGATGCCCCACGAGGTGAGATCTTGCATAGTGCCCCAGACCGAGGGAGATTGACCGTCATCTTGAACTTCTTCCATTTTCTAATAATTGTGCCAACAGTTGTTGCCTTCTCACCAAGCTGCTTGCCTATTGTCCTATAGCCCATCCCAGCCTTGTGCAGGTCTACAATTTTATCCCTGATGTCCTTACACAGCTCTCTGGTCTTGGCCATTGTGGAGAGGTTGGAGTCTGTTTGATTGAGTGTGTGGACAGGTGTCTTTTATACAGGTAACGAGTTCAAACAGGTGCAGTTAATACAGGTAATGAGTGGAGAACAGGAGGGCTTCTTAAAGAAAAACTAACAGGTCTGTGAGAGCCGGAATTCTTACTGGTTGGTAGGTGATCAAATACTTATGTCATGCAATAAAATGCAAATTAATTATTTAAAAATCATACAATGTGATTTTCTGGATTTTTGTTTTAGATTCCGTCACTCACAGTTGAAGAGTACCTATGATAAAAATTACAGACTTCTACATGCTTTGTAAGTAGGAAAACCTGCGAAATCGGCAGTGTATCAAATACTTGTTCTCCCCACTGTATATATAAGATTAAAAAAAAACAAAACTTAACTGTCAAGAAGTCAGACAGTCGGCATGTCATAAACATTGACATTAACGCACAGGAATAAATGTTCACTTTGCAGATGCAAACGGGTGTTTTTCTTCAAATAAAAGTTAACTTTGGCAGCATGTCACATTTATGACTTAGAGCTGTTGAAAATGGATTCAACATGCTTCTGTTTTTCAAATAAAATTAAATAATCCACAATAAGATGAAATCAACAGATGCACAAGTATCTTGGATGAAGTCCATGTGTATTTAATATTCAGCTGTTTACTATAACAATTGGCCGAAATTCACAGAGGAAATCCTGCTAAATTTGATGCACACCGTCATATAAAACTCCATGCACTGACTCCTAAAGTTCATCTAGTGCTAATGAAGACTGTCCATACAGACAAGCTTTATACGCTCAGTGTTTTTATTTAATAGAGAAAACATCACAGAATCATACTTCTCATTGCAGTGATTTGATTGGCTATTTGGGCTGTCACTCATTTATCTGTCCTAAAGGCAATTGCCACTCTAGTGAAAAAAACCTATGCCAAAATGTATTTAAAATACATTTTTTTCATACTAAGTATACTACAAATCCATTAACATATTTACTGACATATCGCTTGAGACTTACTGATATAAAAATTATAAGTGGACTTTACTTGGAGTACTTCTTTATTGCACAATGCACATTTCTTAATATTAATCCTAAAATGTGTTTTAATATCAATATTAGTAAGGATAGTATGATCACTGTATAATAACATATGTCTTTAAATGCAAGATATTTAAAGTGTACGTAAAGTATACTTGCAATAGTCGCACTTTAGCACAATCAAATATACTCAAGTATATCTTTAGTTGGACCTCAGCACTATTTCTGGATAACTAAAGTACATTAAGTACAACATGAGTTGTTCCAATTTAGCAGACTTTAATATGTCAATTTAGTATACCAACAGTACAATTGCAAGGTATTTATATTAAGTACATAAATATGTAAATGTATTCGTAGTATACTTAGCATAAAATAAATGCATTTCAAATACATTTTCGTATATTTATTTTTCACTAGGGTAGATTAGGACAATTGCAAAAATGTAAAAAATGTATTTTAGCTTTATCGCCTTTAGCCAACAGGGGGCAGCGGAGGTATAAGAAATTATTTTTTCTCTGATCTTAATATTTTGAAGTCATCCTCTAGCACAGTGCTTCTCAACCAGGGGGCCCAGGAGTCCAACCTACTAGCAGGCCACAGCACACTTTTAAGGGGCCACAAGATGGTTTAAAATAGGATAAAACAGCTAAAAATCAAGATGTTATCTAAAATAAATTCAGTCATAGTTCGTAATCAATCACAGAACACTAGAAAAGTGTAAATTCATTGCTCATAAAGAAGTCGGAAAAACATTTTGTTCTTGAAACTTCTGGAATTACAGAACATAAATATTTTAATTGTACTTAGTAGCTTTGTCATTACAGCAGAAGTACCAGAAATATCTAAGTCTATATGGCTTTGAATGGTGTCATGGATAATGGGGGCCTTGGAGTCAAAAAGGTGGAGAACATCTACTCTAGTGTGACACTAGAAATACATAATTTCTATAGCTTTTATGTACAGAGTTGTGCAGAGCCTTTGGCAGAAAAGACAGCAGTGCTTCTGCTCTTTAGGGCCGTGCGTTTATTTCTGTCGTAGTCTTTCATTCTCTCATTTTGTTCTTTCTGGCCCGTGGGCAATCAAAAATTCTGGGCCTGATGGGAAGCTTTTACTAGAGCAGGTCAGAGAAGGACAAAGCAGCCTGGAGCTTTACCAGAATGAGAGGAAGACAGGGGGAAAACAGGAGAAAGAAACACAAATAGAGGAAAGGAAGGAGAAGGATGGGGAAAGATGTCAAGAGACGGACACTCAGGGGAGTTTCCCCTTAGAGGGACTGTCCCTCTGCAGTGTGTGTGTGTGTGTGTCAGAGAGAGAGAGAGAGAGAGAGAAGCACACTTGGGAATTGAGAGGACCAGCAGAAGTTCTCTGCTCTATCTGATAACTCCAGGTGATGTCTTATCTCATCATTTTTTTGTCTGGCTGACTGTATTTATAGTCAGATTTATTTGTATAGCACTTTTCACTATATGAATCATTTCAAAACAGTTGTACTGTTATGTCTAGAATGCCTTAGAGCTTTACCATAGAGCAAGTTTTAGGGCTGGGTGATATGATGATATGAAACAATGATCCGAGTTATTCTATCATTATTGTATTTATAGTGTTGTCTAGCACATAGTGCCACAGTGACTGTGCTTTTAATTAAGAGATTTAAATATTGGTCTGTATTGTTCTATTAAGATTTAAATGTTGGTCAGTTTTGTTCTAAGCAAAAGTAAGTGTTTCTCAGAAAGTAATAAATGAAAATATCGGATACAAAGTCTGAAAAGTCTGATGCTCGGGCAAGAGAACTAAATAAGAGGTTTAGATTTTAGGTTTTGTTGTAAGCAAAAGTCAATTTGTCATAAAGCATGGAAGATACGATTGGAAATGAAAACATTTTCCAAATTTCCAGTGATTAACATTTTCCAAATTTAATTTGTAGTCATTTAAACAAGAAATATGGCTTTGATTTTAATTAGTAGCATCTCTGATTTCAGGCAGAATTACTGTAACGCAATGGTGTTCCTTACTGTGGTTGAAAATTTCATATATCGTTGTAAAGATTTTGGTTAAAAATGACTTTCATTGTGGTAAAGATTCTGGTCTACACCAACCTATAATTAACTTAAAAAAGGGAGCTGGTAGAAAATCAAAAGGCATATTGATTTAATCATGTCAACAGTGTCATGGAACAAAAAACTATTTTGTTAGTAAGAGTAATATAATATACTTATAATTTAATAATAATTTTTAGATCCTTATGTTTTAAAAATCTTGTGTGATGCTTTAAAGAAGTACACTTATTCTGATGTCGACTAACACACTAAAGCACATGTAAAGTACTTGATTATAATTTTATATGTAGTGTGCTATTCAATATTACATTTAAAGTTCAGATATTTTAAATGTACTAAATTGCAGCTTCATCATTAGAAATGTGTAATTACAAATATACTTGAATACATGTATATTTTAGTTTACCATAAATTAGTGCTGTCAAATCGATTAATTGCGATTAATCACAACATAAGTTTGTGATTATATAATATGTGTGTGTATATAAACTATATTGCCAAAAGTATTGGGCCACCCCTCCAAATCATTGAATTCATGTGCTCCAATCACTTCCATGGCCACAGGTGTATAAAATCAAGCACCTAGGCATGCAGACGCTTCTACAAACATTTGTGAAAGAATGGGTCGCTCTCAGGAGCTCAGTGAATTCAAGTGTGGTACTGTGATAGGTTGCCACCTGTGCAATAAGTCCATTCGTGAAATTTCCTCACTACTAAATATTCCACGGTCAACTGTTAGTGGTATTATAACAAAGTGGAAGCAATTGGGAACAACAGCAACTCAGCCACGAAGTGGTAGGCCACGTAAAATCACAGAGCGGGGTCAGCGCATGCTGAGGCGCACAGTGTGCATAAGTCACCAACTTTCTGCAGGGTCAATAGCTACAGACCTCCAAACTTCGTGTGGCCTTCAGATTAGCTCAAGAACAGTGTGTAGAGAGCTTCATGGAATGGGTTTCCATGGCCGAGCAGCTGCATCCAAGCCTTACATCATCAAGTGCAATGCAAAGCGTCGGATGCAGTGGTGTAAAGCACACCACCACTGGACTCTAGAGCAGTGGAGACGTGTTCTCTGGAGTGACCAATCACGCTTCTCTCGAGTTACGAATCACGCTTCTCTGTCTGGTAATCCGATGGACGAGTCTGGGTTTGGCGGTTGCCAGGAGAACGGTACTTGCCTGACTGCATTGTGCCAAGTGTAAAGTTTGGTGGAGGGGGGATTATGGTGTGGGGTTGTTTTTCAGGGGTTGGGCTTGGACCCTAAATGCCTTAAAGGAACTCTTAATGCTTCAGCATACCAAGACATTTTGGACAATTTCATGCTCCCAACTTTGTGGGAACAGTTTGGGGATGACCCCTTCCTGTTCCAACATGACTGCGCACCAGTGCACAAAGCAAGGTCCATAAAGACATGGATGAGCGAGTTTGGTGTGGAGGAACTTGACTGGCCTGCACAGAGTCCTGACCTCAACCTGATAGAACACCTTTGGGATGAATTAGAGCGGAGACTGTGAGCCAGGCCTTCTCGTCCAACATCAGTGCCTGACCTCACAAATGTGCTTCTAGAAGAATGATTAAAAATTCCCATAAACACACTCCTAAACCTTGTGGAAAGCCTTCCCAGAAGAGTTGAAGCTGTTATAGCTGCAAAGGGTGGGCCAACTCCATATTAAACCCTACGGATTAAGAATGGGATGTCATTAAAGTTCATGTGCATGTAAAGGCAGCGTCCCAAAACTTTTGGCAATATAGTGTATATACATACATATATACATATACATATTATATAAACACAAACTTTTATGTTAGATGCGATTAATAGATTTGACAGCACTACCATAAATGCTTGTCATTTTCATTTAATTGTGACATTAAGTGTGCAAAAACATTACATTTAGTTTGCATTTATTCTTTTAAAATATATTACTTCTGTAATAAGTGCTCTTTTTTAAAGAATATTTAAGTGCACTTCTTTTTCACAATTGTAACGTGCTTACCAGCATATACTGTTGTTTATCATCAGGCTAAGTTGCTGCTGAATACTGAACAGGTGTTGATATGTAAATGTGGGTGGTCATATGTTAATGAGCTCATGGTTGTGATCTTGTGCGTTGTTATTGCAGTTTGGTTTCACTAAATGTTCTGAGTGGACTTGGAGGGTGTTTTTATTGTGAATGATAGAATATGTCTAGATTACACACCAAACTCTTTTATTACAAAACAGCAAGAAAAAATACTTTTGTCCACGATTTTATCACTTTAAGAATCAGTTTAAGTTGTATGTAGTTGAATAGAGTCAAAACAAAATAGTGAATGACTGCTCAAATGATTTATGTCTCCTTTCCTTTGTACAATTATAGATTTTAATCTCATGTCTGCTGGGAAAGAGAGGTGTGTTTGTGTGTGGGTTTGTGTGTGTGTGTGTGTGTGTGTGTAGTGTAATGCTGGGTCACTGGGTGGGATGCAGAGAAAGCTGACTAACAGGAAATCAGAGAGACACTGAGTGTGTGTGTGTGTGTGTGTGTGTGTGTTTGTGGAGATTTTGGGATGGGCAGGATGGCCATTCCCATCCCACCCACACCAGGTTACACACAAACACATATAAACACACATAGGAGATGTAAAACAAAAGTTTCTAGAATGCTTTTGAAATGTTTTGTATCGTCAGCTGCACATGCCACCAGCACGTTACATTATCAGTACATCATTATTAAACTTTATTTGAATGTGAAATAGATAATAAACATATAAATAGATAATCATTTCAGTTGTGACACTCAATTCACTTAACAGGGTTAGAGGAGCAATATGCAATATTGCACTGTTCTAAAGCATAAAATCACCATAATATTCAGAGATTTAGGAAATTTGCTATGTACTGGGTTCCTCGAACAATACTACAGGCATATTTTACTTTGAAAGTATGTTCAGTAATCAGTAATAATGGGCCCTATTTTAATGATCTGAGCACATGGTCTGAAGCTCATGGCACAGGTGCACCTAGGGCGTGTCCGAATCCACTTTTGCTCGTTTAACGAAGGAAAAAATGGTCTGCGCGCCAGGCACATGGTCCAAAAGGGTTGTACCTAGTCTCTTAATGAGTCATGGGTGTGTTTTGGGTGTAACGTGCAATAAACCAATCAGAGTCTTATCTCCCATTCCCTTTAAAAGCCAGTTGCGCTTGCACCATGGCGGATTCGCTATTTACATGGCGGAATTTGCGAGTGGAAAGACTGAACGCTTCTCCAGAGAGGAATCCTTTTATTTTTAATATTTAAAAATGTATGTGTGCTGCTGCGCATCCCTGTGTGTGTAATAAGCAGAGTGTACGTGCGTTGTGCACCCGCCTATAGGCGCATATTACTAACACGCCCTTTAAATAAAATAAAAAATACTGCTCTATTGACTTTAGACCAGTTTTTGTTGGTCAATGGCGCAGTCGTTTTCAGTTTCCTCAAAATAGTAACACGCTAACAATGTGCCTGAACACAACTCGTTTTCAGACCAGCACGCCCATGGGCGAACAGATGGACGCGAGTGCATTTGCTAGTTAAACAACATGGCACTGGACGTGAAAATGATAACTGCGTCAGGCTGAAACTAGCAAAAAACACTTGCGGCTTCTCATTGTGCCGGGTGTATGGTAGGGCCCAATATACAGCTCTGGAAAAAAGTTTTAATGGTAAATGACAAATTAATTGGTTAATTCCCTTACTCTGTAAATAGATCTAGTGAGGCATTTCATGTAATTTTACTGTAAAATACTGTTAAATGTAAAAAAAAAAAAATTTGGAACTGAAAAAGATCTTATAATTCATCTTATAATTTACAGTGAAAAAACATATGACATTTCCAGAATTCTCTGAGTGACATTTGATGGTTTTTCATTGAGAGAACTGTTTCGTCTTAGTTTTTTCATATCAGTTATGTAAGTTGTAGCTTTTTTTACATCTTATGTTGTTAAATGTTTATTGCGTTATTTTAGCGTCATGTGTGTTACCATGATGCTGTTTTGTATTTGTGTTCACCTTCTATATATAAGTATTTATTTCAGCTTGTAGAAAAACTACTTTGATTCATCATGTGAAGGTGGTTACATTATATTATAGTATATTATAAAGGTAATAAACTAAGTTTAGCAATTTGGTATATTAACATTTCAGTTAATGAAATATACATTTACTGTCATTTGTAATGATATTTTTGATGCTAATTATATAATTAATTAGATAAATAATTCATTTTGATAACCAATATGATGGCTGATATAACATAATCTAGGTCAATACCAAATGCATCCCTAATTTTTTTTTTTGTATTTGTATTTATTTCTCTATATAATTGTTATTGTAACACTGTTATAAATAGTACCTGACAGCTTTTTGGCAGCTCATTGGCAAACTATGGAAACCATATTCATAGATAAAAGAACGCTTTGGCAGAAACCAGCAGCACCTGTAAGTAACTCATTTCTATTTCAAAGCCTGAAGCTCTGCGCTGGGTAATTGTGATGTTTGCTTGAATCACAGTTGTCTCTTTTGAAGCAGCATGTCTCTGTGCCTTTATAGAGGGACAGCTGGCCTTTAATCTGAGACAAACACAGATCCTATCACAGCACAGACTCTGCCTGTCTCTGAATTAAACCCGACTGCAGACACAGCGTGTCCGTAGGAACCGCACAAATTGAATGCGGCTTTGCTGCTCCAATATTTCTATCCAAGGTTTGAGATTGGTTATTTCTCCCCAGAATATTTCCCCCAAAACATTTAAGATCAAACAGGTTGTGTGTCAGCATTTTGTTATCAGTTGATATTGTTGAAAGTGGCTGTTAATTTGACCCTTGATTTAATGAAGACCAGCATATGCATTTTACTAAATATAAGCAACTTTGCAACTACATTAGAGTATTAGTAGACTTATTAGATTAGGTTAGGGTTCGGGTTAGTAGAATAAGGGGTTAGGGTTAGTAGTTGACATGTAGTTGCAGAGTCACTTATAGTCAGTAGAATGTCTGTTGAGGAGCATGAAAATAAAATGTTAGCAGATATTAATCATACAGTCTAATACTCTAATGAGAGTTAGTTGACATGTAGTTGCAAAGTTACTTATAGTTAGCAAAATGTCTGAAGTGGACCATTGAGATAGTGTTACCTGAGCATTTTACAGTAACCGGTTGTATATTTAGACTAACAGAAACATGCTCTCTGTCAATGGTTCTCATCTGATTCTGCTTCAAGTGGTTTTACATCAAGTGGTGACCCAACACAGCACCATCATTGTTTATTGTACAATAGTAAACGAAGTACCATAAATATGGAATTACAATAAGATTAAACCCATTAACATTAGTTGCGTTTGGTATCATTAACTAACAGTGAACAATAATTTAATATCCTGCTTTTATCTGTTAAAGGGATAGTTCACCCAAAAATTTAAATTCTGTCATCATTTAATCACCCTCAAGTTGTTCCAAACCTGTATGAATTTCTCTCTTCTGCTGAACACAAAAGATGATGTTTTGAAGAATGTCGGTAACCAAACAGTTGATGGACCCAGTTGACTTCCATAGTATGGAAAAAAAAATACTATGGAAGTCAATGTTGTCACACGCACTCAGTTTTGTTTGTTCTTAGTTTCTGTTTTCATGGACTTTCAGTTTGTTTTCATCAGTTACATGTGTTTCTTTGTCTTAGTTTCCCGCCAGTGGACACTCATCTAATCATCACACCTGTTCCTCATCATTTCATTATCTCTGTGTATTTAGTTGTTGTCGGTTGTTGTATGTGTTTCTGTTGGACACACTGTTATGTCTTTGCGCCTGCTTTTGGATTAAACCTCGTATATATTTTGAATCGGCCTTCTTCAGTCGTCTTCTTCATCTAGTGACAGAACAACCGACCAGAAGTAATGATTATGCAGCATGATTTTCTGTTGTTACTCGTGAGAGCCTAAACTTTTTAACCTTCACTGAGAAATTGAGTCTGTGAGTCTGACTGGGGGTGTGAGCCCACAGCATCAGTGGCCGAGGGTTCATGGTGGAAATTTAGACTTAGGACTGGCTGATGGACTTCAGCACGGATCAGCACCTGAGCGGATAGATCCTGTGGCTCCACCTACAGCCCCTAATCACCTCACTCTGTCTCGGCCCGTCGACCTCTCGGCTTCACCTTTAGCTCCACCAGACACCCTTGGCCTTACGGCTGCACCGGGTTCCCTCGTCCCACCGGGTTCCCTCGTCCCACCGGCTTCCCCTTGGTCAGTCGTCACTTCACCTTCGCCACGGACATGCAGACCTTCCGCTACACTCTGTTCCTCCACCCCTACGGCAGCAGCGGGCTCCTCCTTCCCTTTGGGTACACCTCGGTCCTCCATCACACCGGCACCGCCTCAGTCCTTGGGCAATCTGGCTCCACCTCAGACGATCGTCGCTGCGGCATCGCCCAGGCCTCCTGTGCCAGCGATGTCACTCTTCTCCATCGGCTCCGCCTGCGTCGGTCGTCCCCCAGTTGACGCCAGCCTCTACTCAACCTTGGCTCCTCCCTCCCTCGACTCCACCGTGGGCTGTCGTCTCTGGGTCTGTGCCATCGGACGTCCACCATCATCGCCGCCGGGGTCTTGTGGTCGTCCGGATGCCATCATTATTGTCTCTGCTTATCACCATCCATTCGCCATCTCCTGTCGCCATCCCTGCACCATCTCCACACCCTTCTCCTAAGCCCCTTCCTTCTCCTCACCTAACTGCGAGGTTGTGCCTTCCGGGAGTGGGCGTTATGTCACACGCACTCAGGTTTGTTTGTTCTTAGTTTCTGTTTTCATGGACTTTCAGTTTGTTTTCATCAGTTACATGTGTTTCTTTGTCTTAGTTTCCCGCCAGTCATCAGTTGTCATGGACACTTATCTAATCATCACACCTGTTCCTCATCATTTCATTATCTGTGTATTTAATTCCTCTGTTTTCAGTCTTTGGTTGTTGGTTGTTGTATGTGTTTCTGTTGGACACACTGTTACATCTTTGCACCTGCTTTTGGGTTAAACCTTGTATATATTTTAAATCTGCCTTCTTCAGTCTTCTTCATCTGGTGACAAGTGGTGTCAGGGTTATGTCCCATTTTATGTGTTTGTGTTTGCTCGAGTTTGACTTTGAGTTAGTTTTCACTGTTTCTAGTTCAGTTTCCTTTGTCTGTGTTCTTTAGTGGTTACTCATTGGTTAATTAGTGTTTGCACCTGATGTTCATTTAGTTCATTGGTTTGTTTCAGTGTATTTATGTGCTCATTTGAGTTCTTTGTCCGTTGTCATCACGTTTAGCACATTAGTGTTTTTTGAGTTCTTGTGTAAATAGTCTAGCTGCTACGTTTATATCCTATTCATTCATCTTTATTTTCAACAAGCTGTGACAAATGGGGCTCATCAACTGTTTGGTTTCTGACATTCTTCAAAACATCTTATTTTGTGTTCAGCAGAAGAAGGTTTGGAACATATACATTTTTAAAATTTTAAGTTGTATATATTAACATTTGTTAATTCAGCAAGGATGCATTAAATGTATAAAAAATTACAGTAAAGACCTTTACGTTGTTACAAATCTATTTAAAATAAATGCTGTGTAACAAGGTTAGTTGCTATGCGAAGAAGGAGGTGGGAACCGGTGAACGTTCAACAACTTTAATATCAAATAAACAAACAACAAAATAAAAAAGTAAAGGCGGCAGCCCCTCACGGACGACTGCCGCACACACATAAACAAAACATAACATAAAGTCCACACCTTGTCCTCTCTCGTCCTTCACTGTCGTCGCTCCTCCTTTTATGCTTCTGAAGCTCCTCCGTGAGAGATACGAGACCGCTGCAGCGCACAGGTGACACTCATTAGCAATCACGCCAACGGCCTCGCGGTCTTCTCTCACAGCCCCGCTTGCCACATGCTGTTCTTTTGAACTTTCTATTTATCAAATAATCCAGAAAACATTATCATGGTTTCCACAAAAATATGAAGCAGCACTGTTTTCAACATTGATAACAATCAGAAATGTTTGAGTATCAAATCAGCATATTAGAATGATTTCTGAAGGATCATGTGACACTGAAGACTGGAGTAATGATGCTGAAAATTCAGCTTTGATCACAGGAATAAATTACATTTTAAAATACACCTATATTGCCAAAAGTTTTTGCACATGAGCTTTAATGACATCCCATTCTTAATCCGTAGGGTTTAATATGGAGTTGGCCCACCCTTTGCAGCTATAACAGCCTCAACTCTTCTGGGAAGGCTTTCCACAAGGTTTAGGAGTGTGTTTATGGGAATTTTTGACCATTCTTCTAGAAGCGCATTTGTGAGGTCAGGCACTGATGTTGGACAAGAAGGCCTGGCTCACAGTCTCCGCTCTAATTCATCCCAAAGGTGTTCTATCGGGTTGAGGTCAGGACTCTGTGCAGGCCAGTCAAGTTCCTCCACATCAAACTCGCTCATCCATGTGTTTATGGACCTTGCTTTGTGCACTGGTGCGCAGTCATGTTGGAACAGGGCCATCCCCAAACTGTTCCCAGAAAGTTGGGAGCATGAAATTATCCAAAATGTCTTGGTATGCTGAAGCATTAAGAGTTCCTTTCACTGGAACTAAGGGTCCAAGCCCAACCCCTGAAAAACAACCCCACACCATAATCCCCCCTCCACCAAACTTTACACTTGGCACAATGCAGTCAGGCAAGTACCGTTCTCCTGGCAACCGCCAAACCCAGACTCATCCATCAGATTGCCAGACAGAGAAGCGTGATTCGTAACTCAAGAGAACATGTCTCTACTGCTCTAGAGTCCAGTGCTTTACACCACTGCATCTGACGCTTTGCATTGCACTTGGTGATGTAAGGCTTGGATGCAGCTGCTCGGCCATGGAAACCCATTCCATGAAGCTTTCTACACACTGTTCTTGAGCTAATCTGAAGGCCACACGAAGTTTGGAGGTCTGTAGTTATTGACCCTGCAGAAAGTTGGCGACTTCTGCGCACTGTGCGCCTCAGCATGCGCTGACCCTGCTCTGTGATTTTTACGTGGCCTACCACTTCGTGGCTGAGTTGCTGTTGTTCCCAATTGCTTTCACTTTGGTTACCACTAACAGTTGACCGTGGAATATTTAGTAGTGAGGAAATTTCACGAATGGACTTATTGCACAGGTGGCAACCTATCACGGTACCACACTTGAACTCACTGAGCTCCTGAGAGCGACCCATTCTTTCACAAATGTTTGTAGAAGCGTCTGTATGCCTAGGTGCTTGATTTTATACACCTGTGGCCGTGGAAGTGATTGGAACACCTGAATTCAATGATTTGGAGGGGTGGCCCAATACTTTTGGCAATAGTGTATATTCACATAGAAAACCGTTATTTTAATAATATACTTCTCAATAATACTATATTTTTGATCCAATAAATGTAGCCTTGGGGAACATAAAAGATTCAAAACTTTTAAAAAATCTCATCGACCCCAAACTTTTGAAGTGCACGGTAATGAATGTCCGGGATGAATGACCTCACTGGGTCACTGATGCTACATTTGTCCAGTCCTTTGATTATCTGTGATGGAGAGCAGGTGTGTCTGATTCCACTGTCTCATCAGCCCACATGGGCAGGCTATTGCCGTCGCCCAGAGCAACGCTAACAGGTGCTCAGATGACTTGCCATAATAGCAGACATTTCCTTTTACTGCAATGATGCTGCTGCCTCCAAATCTGAAGTTCAGCCTCAGTGTGAAAGAGCATCTCTGAGTCTCTCAGCCTGATAATCAAAGTTCTGCTAAAGACGGAAATTTTTTAATTGTATTTAATGTGCACTTGCAGTGTACTTCATATATACTTTTTTTAAAAATTTACTTGCAGATACTATTAATAAAATAAGTCAAGTCACCTTTATTTAGCACATTTTACAATGCAGATGGTTTCTAAGCAGCATTACAGTGATAACAGGAAAATAATGCAACAAAGTTTGTTTTGGCTGTACAGCAGATCTAGAAGGAAATAGTGTCAATGTCCAGCTTAAGTAAGTTCAGTGTTGATTCATTTCCATTGTAAAAATCATTAGTTATTAATTTAGTTCATTTATCTATACAGGAGCTCTGAAGAAAACCGTGATGTCATCGTCCAGCTCAGCTCAGTTCTTATATACTGGTGTCAATGCAGGCATTGCATTAAGTGCACTTAAAGAGAGTACACTTTCATGACTGTTTCTTAATACACTTATGTAACTTAAAAGTGCACTTTGTAATGTCAAAGTTTTACTTTAAAAGTACATTTTAAATCATTGTTTTAATAATCTTGTCATGCTTTAAAGAAGTACACATATTTTGATATGTTGACTAACATACTAAAGCACTGATTGCATCGTTAAAGGGACTTTTTGCAAGCAGTGAACACAGAATTCAGTACTCGTGAATGTGCAGAAAAGTTTTATTTAACTAACACAAACACATAACTAGTCTAAACAAACACGTACACACAGATCATGCATACATGGGTAAAATGGTAACATAAGAGTCAGTGAACCACCTGAACAAAACTGTCAGGGGGGGCTAATGCTATTTCATGCATTCCGACTTATTTACACTGTTAAACGGAGTATGGAGTATTTCTGTGCCAAATACACTCCTTCAGGATTTGAACAAGTTTCGGAAAGTTTTTTTTTGAGTATGGCCCTGTATTATGACTTCACATCAACCAGAGTGAGAGCAAGAGCACGTCCATCATCGAGCTTCGTTTGGGTTACGGAAGCCGCCGGCTGCGCTGTCATTTTGTTTTTAGACAACGAAATCAACAGTGTCACTAAAGAAGTGTGTTTTTGGTTGTGAGGGAAAGATAATCTTGTTCAGCTTCCCAAATAACCCAGCGTTAAGGAAAGAGTGGATGCAGTTTGTTTTTCCGGAGCAGCAACGGAGTTCTGCAAGTGTGTTTGTTTGTTGCCAGTCTTCAGGTCGAAACGTTGCATATTTTAATAAATTGATTTTTGGAAGCAGCAGTGGCAGTGTGCCAGTTTTTGTTTATTCTTTAGTGAAGTGCTTTATCTGATCGTGCACCTGCCTAAAGTTTCTGGATGTGCGCATATTACTACTTTGAAGAGGGGAGACAACAACCAATAAAACACAGACCTACAACACACTCATTATATGGACAAATTAATATTTAAATGTGAGTGGGGAAAAAACAAACAAACAACAGGATTGGAGGCACCTTGATGTATTTGAAAAATATAATCCTATGACAACAAACTCACAAATCTTATCATTAGAGACTACTAAGAACTATCATGAACAAATAATAATAATAATATATGATATTATATGATGAATAATAATGATGTTTAATGATAATTCACATAATAAATACTGAAATATTATATAAAAAAAATTGAATAGTCATTTTGATTTCGTGGTGACTTTAAAGGGGTCCTATTATGCCCTTTTACGAAGTGTTGATTTTGTTTTTGGGGTGTACTAGAATATGCTTTCATGCTTGATTTCATCATTATTTTTCACATATTTTACATTATTACAGCTCCTCTCTCCCCAGTCTGGATCGAACACGTCGTTTTCTTTCCAAAATAGGAAATGTACTGTGATTGGTTAGCTGGCCCAATGTGTTGTGATTGGCACCACTTAGTGTGTGTTTGGGAAATGTCCTGCCCTGTTACCATGACCGCAAGCTCTACTCAGATGTAAATATTAAGGAAGGCATCAATTTCAAACCAATTCAATCCTGATTCAGACTTAAGAATGTTAACAAACAAGAGGATCATGCAGAACGGATTTCACAGGACGTTTCAGAGTGGTATATATATATATATTTTTTTGTAATATACATTTTAGATACAATGTTATACACCATTTAATTTATTTGTCAGAAAACTATGGTAATACAAACAGCAATCGATCACAAAACCATGGTTAATTTTCCTATGGGGCGTGAACGGTTATAAAAGCGAGAGCTTACAAAGCTACAGTAAACACTATATCAACACTAATGTTGGCGAGCGGAGGCAAAGCTTTGCCCTTTGTTTACATCATAGCAACAACATAAAACGTATAATTGGAACTGTTAATAGAACACGCGTCTACAAATAATAAGACATACTTAAAAGTTGTGATCCACAAACAACAGATTGTCCTGGCAAAGTGTTTCATTTCAGGAGAAGCTTTTTGTGCGTAGCTGCATTGTACTCTCTTAGTTTCTGGAAGCGGTTCTCCATAAAATGTGCAGCACACAGATAAACGTTGGGGTTATAATGTTCAGGAACAGGGTTTAAAATAAATTTAAACCACTCTAAGTTCGTCAGCCTTAGGAAGGTCAAAGAAAATGAGTTTTGGAAACGGGTGGAAAAAACGGCGTCTCTTTGACATAGTGACAAGGCTCTGGTGCAGCTCAACCAGGCCTTGCACCTTTTTTGTGTATTCTGTGGGCGGAGATTATTTAAATGAGTAACATTATGACTTCATAAGATTTGGAAGTCGTTCGTTGTAGTTCTTGTAAAGTGGATTCTGTTAAATAAAATATCTCCCTTTCGAGTGGACTTTGAGCTTTGTAACCTTGCAGATCTTTTTTTTTTTTATGCTCAAACAGCAACATTACACACTAACTAAAGTTGAAAAAGTGAAAAAGCATAATAGGTTTGTGTCTAAAGACTTTCAGAAATAGATTTACCCTGGGAAATATTCACTGGAGTTGAGTGTGGAAACTAGCCCGTCTCCCCTGTATAAATGCTTGGTTGTAGTAGGCTTTGTTCCACTAGATTTAGATGATTTTCATAAGATTTGACTGATATTTTTCAGTCAGTGTCTCATATAATACATCAGTACAGATGGTGGAGTACTCTCACTTTGTCTTTGTTCATCTTGAGAATACTGAATTATTGAGTGAAGTCCTGTTACCTTTAACATGCTTGAACAAACAAACATGTTTAAGCATGTTAGGCTGTGAAAAAAAAAAATGCTTGTAACTTTTAAACATGAAATTATTACATTTAAATGATTACTGACCTTCAACCTTTTCGGACAATGATATGATGTCAGGTTCTGAGTGGGCTTGTTTTTATATGTATGTATGTATGCTTGTGTGTATGTGTGCATGTGCAGTCATGAGACCATGATGATTGGAGTACTCAAATCGCCTAGCAACCACTCTGCTCTCAAAGGGAGGGGGGTCAGCTGGCCGTTCAGCCCTACACACGCGCTCACTACATCAGCACTCGTCCTGGCTGCCGCTCGCCCCACACACACACACACACACTAAAGCATGCTTGAGCTGTCATAGAGCTCTCTGTATTAGACACTAATAGCTAAAGTGAGAAAAAAAGAGAGTAGCACTGACCGCTTCAGTCTGTCACTCATGGGTCGCTCACTGCTGTAGGTAAGTGTCTGAGCGGTCTCTTGATCTGCTCTTCTTTGTTTTTGTTACTCAGACATGTGCTTTTTTATCTTAGGATGCAATATGTGTAACTTTCTGCACTCACAGATTTAGGACAGTGGAGGCGTGCATGCGTGGGATACGGAGGATTGATTTTGAAAGTAAGTCTTGTGTTTGCTTTGGATGAGCTGAGGTCTTGTGAGAGGAGAATAGGTTATGCTGAGAATGTCTGTATGTGAATTATGTAATGAACATGTAAAATACTTGTGAAATATCGATGCGGAAAATTCCTTCATACACTGGGCTCTATATTTACAGGCAAATTCTAGTGAATGTTTCTGCCACAAGTTTATACCTTCACATGGGCTTTGCTGTTTATAGCAAGGTGAATTGTGCACTGTAACTTTGTGTAGTACAAATTTGCAATATGCTAAAAAAATTTAAAAGAAGATTAGAAATAAATCAAGCAGACAGTTCTACTCTTCTTTATGCTGCAGATTGAAGACAGTATACTTTTAGATTTAAGTGATCTAAATGTTTGATCTAAACTGTGCCGATAGTGGCAGACAGTTCATTGTCAAAGGTTTACCGCCAGTTCACCTCCATTGCTGTTAGAAATCCTACCAATTACAAAACATATTCATTTTCAGATATGACGGCACACACTGCAATACAGTGCAGCAATATAAAACCTTTATTTTGCATATAAAAAATCTACATAAATTAGTTTTATGAAGTTTTATCTTGTACAGAGATTCTGGTTAGCAAAACAGCACCTTGAACACAAAATAATTTGTAATAATTATATTCGAATATATTTTAAAATATTATAAAAAATATTAAAATAATAATGTGTGCGTATTGTTACATGTATGGTCTGTCTCCTATGTTTCATTGAGTTTTTTTGGTTCAGTCCTGTGACCTAGTTTTTCCTGAGTTGTGATAATTAGTAATTTCATTCACCTGTCGTCTTTAATTATCTCATTAGCTTCCTTTAAGTTCTGAGTTTTCTGTCATTTGTTGTCCGTCTTCGTCAATGTATCAGTGTGAAGTGTATGCAATCTGCTGAGTTTGTTAATTAAAGAATATTCCTTCGAAGTATTCCTCGTCGTGAGAGTTTATATTACCACGTTACATGACATGTATAGCATTCAGTGTCCACATTTTGATATTTTATTAAGTAACAGTGAGAGTACTCTACTGTCTGTACTGCTGTATAATATATGAGACGCTGTCTCATTCATAATCATAATCTCTCTAAAATCACTGGGAAATCATCTAAATCTATTGGGGCAAAACCTACAACCATTCTGTGGAAATTTCTCAGGGTAAAGGTCCTTGCACACTTTCCGAAATTTTCGTGCATTAAAAGATAAATACGACCTCACGTCGTGTCAATTAAGTTTTCACACTGCCTCCGAAACTTTTGTCCATCATTAAAAAATTTGGATTCGGGATCGATTTTCTGCATTTTTAGCATCCCTAGCAAGCATTTTGAGTGGTTTTGACAATTCAAAGCCACGGGATGACGAATACGAAAAAACGCATACGAAAATTTCTGACTCAGTGTGCAAAGACCTTAAGTCTATTTTCTAAAAGTCAATTTCTGTATTGCTTTCAATTTTGATATTTCGTTAAGTCACATTTTTTTGACAGCTTTCTGACTTTTCTTGTAAATAAGTTTGGCACACTGTGGATTTAGCCCATTCCCAGAACATTTGCTCCAGATCATTCCGGTCTGGATGACACTTGTGCACCGTAGTTTTGTAATAATGCCGCATATTCTCAGCTGAATTGACATTTGCCTATTTGTTTCTGAGCCTGTCCAGTGTTAATTAGCCTTCGGTTTTGAATCATTGTCCTGCTGGAATGAATTTGTCCAAGATTCAGTTCAAGTTTCTTTTGAATGTTTCCATATATCCAGCATCAGCCGTACCTCCTCCATATTTCACTCTAGGTATGTCGAATGTAGGCAGTGTTAGATTTGGTCCACACATGATACTCTGTGTGTTTGCTTATCCACACACACAGCTTTATCTTGCTCTCATCTCACACTACGGGTCCTATCATACACCTGGCTCAATGCGATGCCAAGCGCAACGCAAGTGTTTTTTGCTAGTTTCAGCCCGACGCAGTTATCATTTTCACGTCCAGCTCCACGTTGTTTAAATAGCAAATGCACTCGCACCCATCTGTGCGCCCATGGGTGTGCTGGTCTGAAAACGAGGTGTGTTCAGGCGCATTGTTGGCGTGTTGCTATTTTGACCACAAAAACGACTGCGCCATTGACCAACAAAAACCTGGTCTAAAGTCAATAGCGCAGTATTTTTTGTGGTATTTAAAGGGCTAGTTAGTAATATGCGCCTATAGGCGGGTGCACAACGCACGTACACTCTGCTTATTACACACACAGGGATGCGCAGCAGCACACAAACATTTTTAAAGGATTCCTCTCTGGAGAAGCGTTCAGTCTTTCCGCTCTCATATTCCTCGATGTAAATAGCGAATCCGCCATAGTGCAAGCGCAACTGGCTTTTAAAGGGAATGGGAGATGAGACTCTGATTGGTTGATTGCATGTTACGCCCAAAACACACCCATGACCCATTAAGAGACTAGGGACAACTCTTTTGGACCATGTGCCTGGCACGCCGACCGTTTTTTCCGTTGTTAAACTAGCAAAAGTGGATAAGTGCACCTGCGCCATGCACTTCAGACCATGCGCTTAGATCGCTAAAATAGGGCCCTACATCTCAGTTGTGTCATTATTTAGCTTTTTTGCCCCAGACATGGGTCTTTTTGATTTAATGGCTTCTTTCTTATGGTTGATCGCTCTTTCATATACTTTGCTGCCGTGCCTGGATGATTTGGCTTTCATCTCCTAACAATTGTACCTTCTTCCTAATTGACTTTACTGCAGATTTATAAGCTGAATAATGATCCTAATCATCAGTAACTGGGTTTATCCAGAAAAAACAATAGATATTTTAATTATATATCGGTTGATATGGTAATATATTTACAATAAAAATAATTGATTTTAGGTTTTGTTGTTTAGAGAAATAAATCAAAGAGAGGTGGGCTACTGAATACTATATAATGTTGTTTCCCAGCCATTAGTTTGAAGCAGAATGTCTGCTAATGGTCAGTGATGCCCCGCTGATGCTGGAAACAGTCCTTCATCTTTACTGTACAAAAAAACTCAAAATTCCTAATTATCCCAGTTGTCATGGGGATGAGACACTCTTATTAGTTCTGTATATTATTGTCAGGGTGGCATGGATCTAACAGATGGTCTTTGGTTTTTCTTTTCTTTTCTTTTCTTTTTTGCATTACATTTGTGCAGACCACTTTCACAATGGCTAATTTCAGTGAAGATCTCTTTAATTTCCTGTTGATATATTGGGTTTCTGCATTAATACAGATGTAATCGTCTTGAGTTACTGTAAAGCCATGCTGCAGCAGTAATGAGGAGATGTTGAATACGAGGTTTCGTCACCCTCACAAAACTAACCTGAACATTTATATGTGAGTGAAGAACAGGGTCTATGAGATGAACAAAACCCTTAAAAAATTTAATCAATGTAGAAGACCTATAGCACAAAATACCACTCCCCAAAAGAAAGACAAATCATGAATGTCATCTCTTTATTTATCTCTATGGTTTTTCCTAAACTTCAGGAGATAAAACTTGTTTAAATATTTTTGTAATTTTGTAGCTTATAGACATTCATTTCTGTCAGCTTTGAGGTAGTGTAAGTTTTTTTTTATGTTTTTGAAAGAAGCATCTTATGTTCACCAGAGTTTATTCAGGCTGCATTTATTTGATCAGTAAAAACGGTAATATTGTGCAATTTAAAATCATTACTCCAGTCTTCAGTGTCACATGATCCTTCAGAAATCATTCTAATATGATGATTTGTTGCTCAAGAAACATTTGATTATTATGTTGAAAACAGTGCTGCTTCATATTTTTGTGGAAAACGTGATACATTTTTTTCAAGATTCTTAATAGAAAGTTCCAAAGAACAGCATTTATTTGAAATAGAAATCTTTGATAACATTATAAATGTCTTTATAATTACATTTTTAAAGAGTTTTTAAAAAAGTTAGTCACTTTTGATCAATTTAATGCAACCTTGGTGAATAAAAGTATTAGCATTTTTTTTAATATTTTACTGATCCCCAAACCTTTGAATGGTAGTGTGTATTTTATTGTAGAATTAGTTTATTAAATAAAAATTAAAAATTTATATCAATTTTAAAATTTACAGCATTTCCATAAAAAAATAAAAATAAAACAAGCAAAAAAACAATCAAAATATGCTTAGTTGTATATTGAATGTTTGACGCAATTTTTTTTGCTAGTTTCAGCCTGACGCAGTTATCATTTTCACGTCCAGTGCCATGTTGTTTAAATAGCAAATGCACTCGCGTCCATCTGTTCAGGTGCATTGTTGGCGTGTTGCTATTTTGAGGAACTGAAAACGACTGCGCCATTGACCAACACAAACCTGGTCTAAAGTCAATAGCGCAGTATTTTTTGTTTTATTTAAAGGGCGTGTTAGTAATATGCTCCTATAGGCGGGTGCACAACGCGCGTACACTCTGCTTATTACACACACAGGGATGCGCAGCAGCACACAAACATTTTCAAATATTAAAAATAAAATGATTCCTCTCTGGAGAAGCGTTCAGTCTTTCGGCTCGCAAATTCTGCCATGTAAATAGCGAATCCGCCATAGTGCAAGCGCAACTGGCTTTTAAAGGGAATGGGAGATGAGACTCTGATTGGTTTATTGCATGTTACGCCCAAAACACACCCATGACTCATTAAGAGACTAGGGACAACCCTTTTAGACCATGCGCCAACCGGTTTTTCCATCGTTAAACTAGCAAAAGTGGACCATACGCTCAGATCGTTAAAATTGGGCCCATTGAGGTTTTTTTATTTTTTTTATTTTTTTTTATTAAAGCTACACTCAAAAAAATGCTAGGTCGTTTTAACCCAAATTTGGGTAAAATATGTACAAACCCAACCGTTGTGTTAAAAATTTAAATGTAATTTAAAAATGTAACCCAATGGCTGGGTTTGTCCATTTTAGACCCAAATTTGGGTTGAAACAACCCAGCTTTTTGTAGAGTGTAGATCACTCTGGTCTACTCTTGATCTGTTTTCACTAATCTGGCGAGTTTAATATCTTTGTTGTTTTCTGTCTGTTGTTTTTAGAGATTTGATACTCAGTGGCTTGTGTAAGTGTAGATGTGGGTTATGTAAGCGTTTGCTTGAGATATTCACACACCCTGAGCATGAACGCTTCATTACTCATTACTGTGCTCAGGTTGAATGCCTGCAACTTAAAGAAACAAATCCTGCCACATTTAGTATCACTCTACACAGCACACATGTGCGCATTTGTATATCAGCTGTGTGTGTGCATGTGTGCTTGTCTAACGTGATTTTATTTGTTTTGGCTCATAGTTATATGTTTGAGTGAGTGGACATGAGTGAGTGATATTTATTTCACATAGTATTTCATTGTCTCCTTCCAGTTTTGTGTGTGTGTGTGTGTGTGTGTGTGTGTGTGTATATTAAGGGCCTGGGTCTTCCCGCTATTGAAAACTCAATTTAAATTGAACTCATTACTGTCTTGAGCATCAGGCTGCTTGTTTAAATGGACAGCACTGCACAGCCACAGTGATCTAATTTAAAGGAATTTTGTTTTTTTTTTATTTAATGCTGCAGAAACACTGTATAAATCTGTGATTTTGTGTGTGCATCTGACTGTGTAATTGTATATCAGCCTCCACTAAGCACCTCTGGGCTTTCACGTCTCCTCCAATCATAGCACCCACTAAAGCCCCAGGGGATGCTGGGTAATCTGTCATGTTCTGTTGCTGTTTGTACATAATTTATGTCATTAGAGTTTAGTGTATAACATATATGGCACATATTTACAGGGTTATCATAATCAAAGTGCCCCATTATGCTTTTTCGATATACCTGTCATGCAGTGTGTAATGCAGCTGTTTGTGAATGTAAAAGGTCTGCAAAGTCCCCATGAAATCTAAATGTAAGTTGTTGTTTTTTTTTTTGTTTTTTTGTTTTTTTTTGCTTTTAGCATGAATATGTTAGCCTTACTGTTATCTATAAGCTAATGTGCTCCAAAACAGTGACAAAATTAATATATAAGCCTTCAAAACTCTGTCTTTCGCTTCTGCCAATATGGATCAATGATTTTGATGACATCACTCTGCACTTCAGCTTCTCTTCAGATTTTCTGTCCAATCAAATGCCTCTAGAATCTGAAGCCCCTACATTATAAACAGACGCTAAAGCTGCGGCTGAAATCGGTCACTTGTTCACACATTTACTGTTTTCTACATGGTGAATGGCATATAGTGCACTATATAGGGGATAGGGAACGATTCAGACAGTGCACTATATTGGGGATAGGGAACGATTCAGACAGTGCACTATATAGGGGATAGAGAACGATTCAGACAGTGTAAATATGCTTTCCATTGGGGTGAATGTAGTCTGACTGTGGTCTGAGAATCGTTTTGGCAGTTTGCTGTTATATAGGGTTAGATTTTTAAAATGCGTCAAAGTGCCCTCAACTTTTTTTCTCTCCGTGGTCATATTTTAATATTCATATGTCTGTAAAATAAGTGTGTTGCAGTCTCTGTTTTATTGGTTGTTGTCTCCCCTCTTCCCCCCTCTACTCCCACTTTTCCACAGCTTTACACGCCCATTTCTTGAGACTTTTTCCAACTCTGAGGTGTGAACGACCAAGCCAAAACAGGGGGGTTTCATGACACTTTAAATGATATTGAAAACATTGATAAGAATAGTTTCATAGGTATACATTTTTTTTTATATCATAAACTTATTTAAAGCAAAAATAACTATATCGTGATGTATATCGTTATCGTAAAAAATAAAAGTACTCATATCGTGATATAAGATTTTGGTCATATCGCCCACCCCTAATAATCGTGTTTTTTTTTTTGTTTTTTTTGTTTTTTTAGGTTTAATGTTTTATCTGTTTCTTCCCTGTGCCTTTGTTGATACCAGGCTAATGCATCCACATATGTCATAAATAACATGCACTCCGGTTAACTCGTATAACTCATAACTCCTGTTTACTGCTCGTGAGCTCCCTCTGTTGCTCTGGCTGAAGGGAGAGATCGCTCAAACCTCCTCAGATCGTAATCATTTCGTGGAAAATTAATAGAAATTCTCACTCTTTCTAAATGTGACGTAAACATGAGATATTTTTCTGAATGTGTAAGCCTTTGGACTTAAAAGGCTTAATGGAGTTGTTTTGTGCATTCCCATGATCGCAAATAAATGGAAGCAGGAGGAACTGAATAGGTGTGTTTTCTCTTTTTATATGAAATGGTAAATAACAGTTTGATTCAGCATTACTGATGTGCACTTCTGACACATTACGGTCACTGTAACTTTTTTTTTATTGTAAAGCATTGGTCATATCGATGCTGGAATCTGAAGTCTTTAAGTAAAGACCAAACGTTCGCTCTGTCATGCTCATTGCGATCTAGCTAGTTTTCAGTCAGCTGGTGAAATGGTGGGGTTGTGTGACGTTCTATGGAGGGGTGTTAAGGGCGGGTTTTAGGGTAGTGCTAAGGAGTAAATGGCCCGACATTGGAAACGCAACTTGATTTTGGCCTCGTACTTGAGGTCCGAAACTATTGGCCCCGTCCAGCACATTGTTAGCCCTGGCTCGCACTGGCCTGAGAAAATGGAAATGCGGCTAGTGATAAAGGACCTAGAGCCTAGACTCAAACTCCAGTCACAGCTGCACCATATGTTGGAACACAACCTAAAAGACAGTCGGTTGTTGTTATGATGAGTCTGTTCTTGCTGGAGTTGTAACCTTTGACGCTATGCCTGGTGCTTGTATACTTCTCCAAACACACACACAATCTGTATCTGCAGGAAGCACTGCAGAGTTCTGTAGTCAGTCACAACTCTACACATCTCTCCCTCTTGTGTGTTTATAATGTATTTTTGCTCATTTGATTTCAGCTACCACAAAGTGTATCATATACTCTCAGGTCTGTTATACCAGGTTTAAAGTTCAGTATGGAAAATTCTGCATATATTCCATAAAAAAAGTGCAGAAATGTGACATTTTGTGTGGGTCTGCCCACCACTGACAGAGACTCTGTTAACACTACTGAGTTCACACAATTATTCAAGAGACCCTTTTTATGATCTGTGGAATAATGAGGTTCTACACATGAACTGTCTTTATCATCATTAAATATAACTGTTGTAGAGTCTACTCAAATGAAGAAGTGCTTCGTGCAGTTAGACTGATTACCATGCAAAAGATAAATCATTGCAAATACAATAGAAACATGATTGAGAGGCAGAGCAGAGTCATTTTCAATTAGCGCTCTGCACTGGACTGTCAGACGTATTAGAGCTGTATAACGTGAGCGGTTCCTCTCCAGAGATGCAGAAATGACTAGAACATGGATGACTAGAGTCATTTCACATTAAAAAAGTACTTGTTGGAGAAATAATATACTTTAAACGATTAAAATTACACTGAGTATAATCGTTTCGGACACATAACTGCACATTATTTGCAGTGAAAGGTACACTGTCTAACTTTTTAAATTTAAATAATGTCTCAATACATTATCAAGCATTCTTCCAAAACATGTTTTTGTTTTGTAGTTTCACTATGGTAAGCCTATTATATGTGTTTATATTTTATACCTGATGGGACCTTTGCTGGAAATTGTTCATACGTCACTCACCTGTGTCTCATCATATCTGTAAATAGAGAAAAGTTGCTATGGTTTTTTGATGTGTGTTTGGTGTGGGAGTGACAGAGGTTAGTTCTCACAACCAGAGAGAGGTTTACATGGAGCACGCTAGGTCTCGAACCTCCGGGGAATCATCCATTTAAACAAACGCAGAACAGAAGAGAGTCTGCTGGCAAAAAGAGAACGCGATAGAGATCGTAATAAAACCAGAATCAACATTGGTTTGGCTTTTCAGAGATGGTGAGAACTGAAGGATTTGAAATGTTGTAAAAGTGACGTGGAGATGATGGAGTTTTTATTATTCAACAGGTGAGTAAGGGATTTCATTGAACAGATAAATAGCCATATGTAGCTCTCTAATAGAGTTCATTGTAAAGCATTATCTATTGTGAAGGGTCATTTCATTATGGATGTTGTATCGCTGTGCTGGATTTTGTTTTCAAGGCTCAGTACTATGACCGTTGCTTATTGGACCAAAAACCTCTGCACGTAATAACCTAGAATACTCTCTAACACTTGATGGCTGCTGTCAAGTGTTCGTCGTCAGTTAGGAACCTGGGTGTGTTATTTGATAGCAGTCTTTAATTTGAAAGCCACATTTCTAGTATTTGTAAAACCGCATTTTTCCATCTTACATCGATCAGGCATAACATTGACCACTGACAGGTGAAGTGAATAACACTGATTATCTCTTCATCACAGCACCTGTTAGTGGGTGGGATATATTAGGCAGCGAGTGAACATTTTGTCCTCAAAGTTGATGTGTTAGAAGCAGGAAAAATGGGTAAGGATTTGAGCGAGTTTGACAAGGGCCAAATTGTGATGGCTAGACAACTGGGTCAGAGCATCTCCAAAACTTCAGCTCTTGTGGGGTGTTCCCGGTCTGCAGTGGTCAGTATCTATCAAAAGTGGTCCAAGGAAGGAACAGTGGTGAAGTGGCGACAGGATCGTGGGCGGCCAAGGCTCATTGATGCACGCGGGGAGCGAAGGCTGGCCCGTGTGGTCCGATCAAACAGACGAGCTACTGTAGCTCAAATTGCTCAAGAAGTTAATGCTGGTTCTGATAGAAAGGTGTCAGAATACACAGTGCATCACAGTTTGTTGCTTATGGGGCTGCATAGCCGCAGACCAGTCAGGATGCCCATGCTGAGGGGGCCAACACAATATTAGGGATCAGGCATAATGTTATGCCTGATCGGTGTATGCTCTAAATGACAAATGCAGAAAAGTTAGTTCATGCATTCATGACCTCAAGGCAAGATTATGGTAATGCTCTACTGGGTAGTTGCCCTGCACACTTAATAAACAAACCCCAGCTGGACCAAAACGCAGGAGCTAGAGTTCTTACTAGAACCAGGAAGTATGACCATATTAGCCCGTTTCTGTCAACACTGCATTGGCATCATATACATTTTAAAATCTTGCTAATTACTTACAAAGCACTAAATGGTTTAGCTCCTCAATACTTGAGCGAGCTCTTGACGCTTTATACTCCTTCACGTCTATTGCGGTCTCAAAATTCTGGCCAGTTGATAATACCTGGAATATCAAAATCAACCGCGGTAAATCCTTTTCCAATTTAGCTCCCAAACTCTGAAATAGTCTTTCTAGCATTGTTCGAGAAGCAGACACACTCTGTCAGTTTAAATCTAGACTAAAAACACATCTCTTTAACTTGGCATGTACATAGCACATGATCAGTTTCTATAATTCAAATCAGTTACAGTAAATTATTGTTAGGCTGTATAAATGAGGTCAACCGGAACCAGGAACACTTCCTATAACACCTGATGTACTTGTTACATCGTAAGAAGAATGGCATCTACGCTATTTTTAGTCTGTCTGTCGCATCCTTATCCCGAGGTTACCGTAGTCAGCCGAATCCAGTCCGTATCTGGATCAGATGGTGGACCTGCAGCTAGACATCGTCATAACGCAGCCCTGAATGTCAGCAGAAAGCCTTGTCGACATGACAGCCATTGGCACAGATCCTCAGCAGAGACCACAAGAACCAGAGAGGTCCTCCACACAGACCTATGACCAGCTTCATACCGGCGTGATGAATCTTCAAGCAAAAGGATCTGGATGAAATATTTTGAATGATACAGAATATGACTTCTGACTTGTGATGCAGTCTGGAATTAAACCACACCAAGTTGCTTGGTTTGGCCAGAGGAGAACTGGTCTCCCTGACTGTGCCTGTTTTCTTACAAGGTTTTTTAATCCATTCTGTCACTGATGGAGTTTGGGTTCTTGCCACTGTCGCCTCTGGCTTGCTTAGTTGAGGACACTTAATATTCAACAATATTATTGATATGACTGTTCTGACACTATTGGAATAAAAACTGAACTGAGCTGGACGATGACATCACTGTTTTTAGCAGAGCTGCTTCATAGCCGAATTGAACTCATTTCATAATTGATGATATTTACAACGTAACTGAATCAACACTGAACTGACTTAAGCTGAACAATGACATTTTTCTTTTCTTTTTAGAGCTGCTGTACAGCCGAAATCAACTGTTTGCATCATTGAATCATTTTCCTGTTATCACTGTAAAGCTGTTTTGAAACAATCTGTATTGTATAAAGCGCTATATAAATAAAGGTGACTTGACTTAAATTGGCTATATCTCTTAAGACTAGTAGTGAATGTTTTATGAGCCGTATGATAACAATATTCATTCCGCACAGTCACACAGAGCCGAAGCACAACCAAAACAGCCAGGCTGTATCACAATGTATGATGTGTAATTACATACATTGCGTGAAAAGCAGCAGTGTTTGTTTTGCTATCAAAATGAATTATGTGGGTGAGCACGTTATCACCATTGAAAACCAAAGCGCACCTTTTCATTTTAAAATCTTCTCCAAAATAGGTACGTGGTAAAAATGTTGTCCCAATGAAGCCTTGATTCCTGCTCAAAATGATGAAGTAATATAACGACAGCTACAATGAAAACCATAATAAAGTCTGTTGGGAGCTGTTGTTTTTCCATCCTGATGATGAGCGCAATGAGCAGAATCCCAGAACATAAACAGGTGCACTCTGACCAATGAGAGGACAGATTACTCACATGTGACTTGTATTAACAGATTTTGGTCTATTTAGAAATGCTTCCTTGTGAAAGCAAACCAAACCAAGAAGAAATTGCAACCATTTTAATCCCTGTTTCGGAACAAAGCAAACGATCTACAGGGCTGAAAACGCACTTAGACTCTGAAGACGTACTTTGACACTTTTAACTTTGACATGAATGTTGTCAAATGAAAATTTATAATCATTCATTAACCCATATGTCAAACTCATATGACTTTCTTTTATGCAACACAAAGGGGGAAAAAAATAAAGACTCTTTTCCATTCAAGAACAATGAATGGGAACAGAAGCTGTCAATCTTCAAAAAAGACAGAAAAATATCATAAAAGTGGTTCATATGACTTCTGTTGTAGAATTAAGTCATTCTTTTAAACCATTTAAACAATTATTCAATGATAATCTTCCACTCTAGTGAGTTGTTAATCAGTGTTACTGGATAATTCAGGTAGTGATTCGAACTCAAGACTCAATTAGTCCAATTAATGAATGAATCAACACAACATGATGGTGAGTAAATGATAACAGAATGTTAATTTTTGGGTGAACTTTCCCTTTAAGTGTCCAAACACATTTTGAAGCCCACCACTCTGACAGTTGTGGATTTATCGATAGACATAATGACACATTAGGTTAGGTTTGTGTGATTTATGGGATGCGTCAGTCAGAGATAATGACTTGTCCTCTTTCAGAGAGACGTCCACTCCCCAGAGAGCTGGATACTCACATCTGTGCCCCAGAAAGGCCACATTAACTGTCCCAGGTGCCCTGGTTAATGACTCAGGCCGCCTCTATGTCATTAGTCACTGAGATTCATTTATTGGCACCTCCTGTTACTAAAACATTCAGCTTTGAGAGTGATAAAATCGGCTTATTCTGTCACTTTCCTTCTATATGCTGATATTTATGCATTATACCTCAATAGCTGGTATGTTGAATTGCATTTTCTCAATTCTGAATCCTATAGAGACAGTGATGTGTAAGGTTAAGGTCTTCAGATCTGTATTGGGTTTGATGGATCAAAACAGATATGAATTGTATTTATCGACATATTGAATATGGTCTTTGGGGATGTACGAAACCTCTGCATGTGGTGGGGTCTTAAACACATTACCTGACCTCGCTGGACTTTCTGCACTCTCACCAAACACTAAATGGGCACTAATCTCTCTAGTGTCTATAATTAGTTGATGTTTTTGTCCAAAGCAACATAAAGTATACTAATGCTGTCCTCCAGAGAAACCCAAGGTTAAGTGCCTTGTCCAATGGCACTATCTGTCTGTCTATCTATGTCTTTTTTCGATTTTGCTTTCAGCTGTAGATACTAATTGAACTGTCTAGTAACTTTGACTGTGTGCTCTCTGATTATCTTCCTTTTTTCTGCAACATATTTTGTTTGTAATATTTTAAAGAAAAAGTAAAGAAAAAAATGAACACTGCAATATTTCTTAATAAATTGCTAATTGCTGTTAGTGCAGAACACCAGGCAAATGACAAAAATTAGATTCTCTCAAACTAATGAAATTAATTTAATAAAATTATTTCAACCCTGTGATCACTTAACTCTAATATTATGATAAAAGAAAGCTAAGTAATATTTTCTGAAAAAGAAGTGCTTAATTGTATTGACTGCACTTGTAGTGTACTTCAAATCTTAAAGGTATACGGTATTTTAAAAAAAACAGTACTTGCAGATAATAATGAAATAAAAGGCCACTTAAGTGTACACTTTCATGACTAGGTTTCTTATCACACTTAAGTAAACGGTAATCTTTTGACGTGCTTTAAAGTACACTTATTTTGATGTGTTGACTAACATACTAAAGCACATGTAAAGTACTTGATAACAATGGTAGTGTGTTATTCAATACATTTTAGAGTTAATATATTTTAAGTGTACTAAATTGCAACTTCATCATTACACGTGTAATTACAAGAGTATTTAAATAATCAATCAATCAATCAATACAAATGACATTAAAGTATATTTTAGCTTACCATAAATGCTTATCAGTATATTCAGCAGTACATTTTAACCATATTTCAAAAACAATAGAAGTAATTGTGAAATTACACATAAACATTTACTTAAGTGGGTCAAAAAAGCACTCTAATGTTCAACTATGTGCATTTTGTAAGCTCCATCCGTTAGCCCGAACAAGGAATCTAACGGCTTGGTTGAAGGAATTCTGCGTGTAAGCCTTTTCAGCATTTCTGTTAAATTCACTTAATTTATTGATATCTAATTTGAAATCTGACTCCATGAATAATTTAATCTGACTCCAATTTTATGTGATTTCGTTCAATTTGTTACGTTTGTAATTTAACAGCTGATCATATGATTTAATTTAGATTGTTGATTTTTCTTAGTATCTCTTATTTTCATATATTCGTTCATCAAGGGACCCGATATTGCACAGAAACAGTCGCGTCGCGATTCGCACGTTCACGCGTTCACGGACACAAACTAGCCAGTTCTGATATTAGTCAGAGGATTGCAGAGTGAATATTTTACCGTGTCAGACCGCCCATGCTTGTACATGACACGTGTAATTTTTAGTAATATACATGAAAGCTGCAACTTGCTAATACAGTGAAAGTCAGAAATCAGATTATCTCAAAATGCTGTGCCCAATGCTCCAATCATTGAGTCCTCGGTTTGATCTATCCTGACAGAGATTTGCGGAAATAAAGGAATCCACATCGATCTATACTAGAATAATGATGTCAGAATAATACAAGATGTATTACAAGACAAGTTGTGGCCAGGCAGAACTTAAATAAAAAATAATTAAATAAGAATCCATGGTACACAACTTTCAGCATAAAAATATAAAACACAATTAAAGCTGCAAGCAGTGATGAAAGGGCCCTCGCACCTGGGAGCACCGCCACCCGGTGGCCTCAGGAAAACAGTGAATAGTGGGCGACATGCATTTAAGCGGGTAAATATAGGAGAAATATAGCAAAGTCACTTCAATGTGCCACACTTCCTGCTGCCAGCAGATGGCGCTTTGACTATAACCCAATATTGGGATGTAGATGTCTTCAGGCCAGGACTATTATCAAACAAGTGAAGTTTGGGGCAGATCGGACATTGTATGCCTCAACAACTTCCTGTTTTGTGGCGTAAATCGCACTTAGCCAAGTTTTGCTTGATTTAATGTGTTTCTAGCATGTTTGGGACTTGATGGCATATTTAAATGTGTTTCTGGGAGGGAATTACAGTGTAAACCATGCCATTTCCTGTTTCCAGCAGGTGGCGCTTTGACTATAACCGAATATTGGGATGTAGATGTCTTCAGGCCAGGACTATTATCAAACGTGAAGTTTGGTGCATATCGGACATTGTATGCCTGACTTACAACAGCTTCCTGTGTCATGGCGAAACATCAGACTTTGTCAGGCCGCCACGGACACGACCTTCAGGGAAAACTCAAGATCTTCACAATTTAACATCACCAAGGCCTTAAGATTAGACTGACCAAACATGTTGTTGTTCTGGTTAAATCTCAATGAGGATACTCATCACAGTGTAAAACATGGTCTTTCCTGTTGCCCACAGGTGGCGCTATGACTGTAACTGAATATTGCCGTGTAGATGTCTTCAGGCCAGGACTCTAATAAAACATGTGAAGTTTGGGGCAGATCGGAAATTGTATGTCCGAGTTACAACAACTTCCTGTTTCATGGTGAAACATCGAAATTTGTCAGGCCGCCATGGACACGCCCTTCAGGGAAAACTCAAGATCTTCACAATTTAACATCAAAAAGGCCTTTAGATTAGACTGTGCAAATATGATGTTGATCTGATTAAATCTCTAGGAGGAGTTTGTTAAAGTACAGCGTCTGGAAATGGCAAAATTTGCAAAAAATATCTCACTTCCTGTTGGTTTTCAGACTTCGTACCAGGAGACTTTTTTGTAGGTATTGGGCTTTTACATGTGTCTACCGAATTTCATACCTGTAAGTGAAACGCAGCGGGAGGGGCACTTTGTTGAAATGTTGTAGGTGGCGCTATCGAGCAATTTTGCCACGCCTAATTCTGAAACCCATATCAGACGTAAATTTTCACCACTTTTGACGCGTGTGCAAAGTTTCATGAGTTTCCGAGCATGTTTAGACCATCAAAAAAGCGATTCATTTGGGAAAAGAATAATAATAGGCTGAGCAATTCCAATAGGGTCCTCACACCATCGGTGCTCGGGCCCTAATTACAAAGTAATATGAAAATAGTTTCAAATAGTTTCATCATATCTGGCACAGTACACACAGTGTGTGTGAGTGCCTCTAGGACACTGACACAGCACTGCATGGGGGTTTCTGGCTACAGAATATTCCCCAAATGGCAGCTCTGTTACCCTTCCTTAAATACCCAGACCAGAACAAAAGGGTTGTAAATATTTGGAACACAAACACCTGGTTTCGGGGGAGAGGTTTAAATATCTTGCAGAGACCACTCAAAAAGGAGAACAGAATTCTCATAAGTTTCAATCTTTCTCATCCTACCAGTGACTGCAGTGAAGTTGAGACCATTTTACCAATCACACTGAGACCTTTAAAAAGATACCAAACATGAAAGGGATAAAACAATAGATTCACATGATACATCATCTGTGGTAGATTGGCATTCTGTGACTTAAATCAGGGGGAAGGGAGTCGGGCGAGGGAGAGGGGGAGAAGGTCTTTCTGTGAGATCTTCTCTCCAGATTAGTGAGTTTTATTGTTTTAGTGCAGGGTGTTGGATCTTACCTTTTGTCTTAGCAGTAAACCCAATCCTTACAATTTAATATACATTCAAACTATAATTCATTTTCATTTAATTGCAATTAACATGCAATTAAGTGTCTGAAAACATCAAATTCAGTTCACACTTAAGTATGAACTTCCATAAATGCTCTTTTGCTAAAGTGTGCTTCTTTCTCACAAGGGCTATCTTTAACATTGTAAAGTTATGATTTGGCCCATTATATTAAGACATATAAAATGGTATAAAATGCATTGCATAGCGAGAAAGACTACAAGTGTATATATAAGAGGTGGTACCTGCAGTAGTATTTGAATAGCTGTAAGCGTGTGTATGTCTGTGTCAGAAATGTGTGCTGTCTGATTTTTGATTCAGAAATATCGATTTAATCCAGCATAATCCCTTCTGATCTGCAGTCAGACCTGATTAAAGAGATTACAGATGGCACTGCCTCCAAACTCTTCCTCTGAAACTGCTTTCCTTATGTGTTCTTAGATGAGTCCATCGTTCTGGGCTGCAACTCTAAAGAAAAACTAGATTTTAGGCGACTATGGCAAGAAACTTCATTGGATGTTTGGGTACTAAAAAGAACAACCAGACTCAGCTGGGGGATGAGGTTTATGTTTTTTTTTTCATGTGTGTATTATATGCTTTCTCTGATGAATATAGCATTTCCATAACATTGAGCGTGTGTGTGTGTGTGTGTGTGTGTGTGTGTGTGTGTGTGTGTGTGTGTGTGTGTGTGTGTGTGTGTGCGTTCATGCTTATGTGCGTATATTATTTATATACAGAATGATAAACTCTTTTACCCAGTATGCTTTAAGGTCACAAGAAATGGTGATTACAATTTATTTACCTCTGCAATCTGATGTATTCCCAAGTGAAATAGGATATTTAACCCAATCAGGAGCTGACTGGATCATGAAAAACAGTATCTATTAGCAGGTCATTTGTAGGGAAGGGTTGAAAAATAAGAGGCGTTGGTGATGCTTGACGAAAAGGGAAGTTATGATGAAAGATTGAAAAAACAAACTTTCTTTGGAATAAGTGATGAAAGGTTTAAGACATTATTTTAGTAATTTATTACTCATTTACTCAATTTCTTTGTAAATACTGTCTTGTGACTGGAGTGTTTGTGTGTTTCAGAATTATCGTCAGTGTATGGCTGGTCTACTGGTCCCTCCCTATGGTGTTATGGAGAGTGTCCCAAACGCTGACAGTAAGTACAAACACTCTTAAAGGGCTCGTTCACCCAAACAATTCTGTCGTAATTTACTCACTGATGTTGTTCCACACATGTATGACTGACATTCTTTGGTGGAACAGTTTTTCAGAATTTCTAAACTGCTATTTTCCATAAAACTAAAGCATATTGTAAACAGGGTCTGTCAAGCAAAACTTTAAGTAGTGCAACTTTTGTGCTTGGTATGTCCTCTGAAGCCATACAATAGCTTTTTGTGAGGAAAATATCAAAACATACACTACTGTTCAAAAGTTTAGGGTTGGGGTGTTTGAAAGTCTCTTCTGTTCACCAAGGCAGTACATTTATTTGATCAAAATACAGTAAAAACAGTAATATTGAAATATTATTAGAATTTAAATTAAAAATTTAAATGTAATTTATTCCAGCCATTACTCCAGTCTTCAGTGTCACATGATCCTTCAGAAATCATTCTAAAATGCTGATTTGCTGCAATGTTATCAATGTTCAAAACAGTTGTGCTGCTTCATATTTTTGTGGAAATCGTGATACATGTACATTTTTTTCAGTATTTTTTCTGAATAGAAAGTTAAGCATTCATTTGAAACAGAAATATTTTGTAACACTGTTACTGCCCGCTTTGATCAGTTTAATTCATCCTTTGCCAAATAAAAGTATGAATTTCTTTATAAAAAAAAAAAAAAAAATCTTAACTGGCCACAAACTTTTGGATGGTAGTGTGTGTCGTCATTATGCTATGCTGTAGCTCTTACTCTCGTTTGTGCTTCTGCATAATCAAACTTGGCACATGGCGATCAGTTCTTGATAAGATGATGTTTTTTTCTGAAGCTAAAGTTCTCTATAGAACCTATAAGAACCTTTTTAAATAACTTAGCATGTTTTAAAATTAAAAAAATATATATTTTTGTCTATTTCGGAAACACTTTCATTTGTTAACATACTACAGTTAACATGAACTAACAATGACAACAGTGCACTTCTAAAGCATTTCTTAATCTGTTCATGTTAATTGCAACATTTATTAATATTTTATTCAAATTAAAAGTTGTATCTGTATGACCTGAGCTAACATGAACAATGAACAGTTGCAGTTTTATTAACTAATATTAACAAAGATTAACAAACACTGTAACAAATGAATCGCTCTTTGTTAGTTGAATGCAATGTTAGCTAATAGGACCTTTTTGTAAATTGTTACAGATATTTTTTATGTTGATGTGCAGAATTCAGTAAGAGTCGGTGCTCTCTATGTATATGAAGAGGGATGTGCTGTTTTATCATAGATGAGTCTTCCAGGACTGGATACTCTAGGAGAGTTATTGTTCCTGAAGGAGAAAGGCTTTTGTGGTGTGGGTAATGACCCACCCCGGCTCCCCGCGGCCCCTCAGGGGCCATTACTAAAGATTACACACATCCTGCATCCCCATGATGACTTTACACACTATATTTAATCTCCTTACTTAACCGTCGCTTCTGCTGAATCTTCTGCATTTTACTCTTGCCTTGACTAAATGATTGATGCTCGTATTAGATTTTAAAGACTTGATCTTTTTTTTTTAATAATTGTGTTTGTCACAAAATTCTTTTTTCACAGGAATGCCTGACAAAGAGAATCTGAGCAACAGTTCACCCGGATTATCATCCAAACACTTAAATAAGGTTTGTTTAATATACAAGCTTTAATATACATGTAAAAATACAAGCTTCTGTCTTTGAAATCTTCCACTGTTCATCTGTACAGTCAGGCCACATGTTCACTCTCCTGTCCGGAGTCATGACCATCTGATGACAGTCTCTGTGATTGTCATCCTGTGGTCTGTCATCATTTACTCATCCTCATGTTATTCCAAATTATTCTTCAGTTGAACACAGAAGTTTAGCGGAATGTCTTGAGTGCTCTTCCCATGCAATGAAAGTGAATGGCGGACTGGTGCTGTCGAACTCCAGAATAGAAAAGCAAATACCATATGTCCATATGACTCTTTCACCATATTCTCCGAGTTAGTCATATGACATAATATGTGAGGAACCGACTAAAATGTAAGCAATTCATTGATAATCTTCCCCTCTGCCGCAGCTGTGTTAGCTTGCATTCAAGTAAGGCATGTAAAGATGCACATAAATTAAATGCATTGAAATTGATAGAGATTTCAATTGATATGTTCCTCATTTAACAATATTATACTATCGCTGTGTAGGGCTGTGCATGTTCAAGTCTGTCTGCATAATAATTTTTTTAAAAAATTTTCCCTCATTTTGAGGTGGTTTGTAAAAAAATCTAGTGCTACTGTGAAATCTGATATAAACTCTCTGCGGCTTCATGCCTGACACCAGGAAGCAAACTTATAGTGAAACAACTTCAACTTTTCTTTTGTAAATAAGCAATGTCCAAAAATGTGAACTGAAAATGAATTTCTCCTATAGTCTGCTAATTATAAGTTCTTCAAAGTCCATGTTAGACAGTGTTTGACTCACCTGATGAGCAGAGAGATCTTGATTCTTGTTATTTCTCCTGTTTGCGTCAGTTCGGATCAAACTACATCCTTCCTTCCCACCATCTACTCCATAGAATAAAACATTTGTTTGAAATTTAAAAATGAACTAGGCAGCTCTGGCATCCTCTCTCCCATTTCTGAGCATGTGCCCATTTTGGAGTTCCTGTTCCTCTGACCTCTCGGGTCATTTCCCGTCACAAGTGCTTTGTTTTTCCTTTTTCTTGTATTGTTCTATAAGGATGCATCCAAATAGCAGGCGATCAATATTGGCAGAGTGTCTGATTTGCATAATGTTGTTGTTTTATTCACTTAAGTCTGTTGTGGCTTTGGTTAACAGAAGGCAGAATCCGTCTTACATGATGTACATAATCGTTATGTAATGTAAGAACACACTTCCTCCGCGTGTACAAATTACGCTGTGAGATGCTGAAGAGCTCAGCAGACTGACACACTTAAATTGATTTGAACTTGGTTTGAGTTCACTGTTAATACTGCTCAGAGTGTGTTCTGGACGAGTTAAACTCTGCATTAGTGTAGCTTGGCTGGATTTTTCATTTAATTTCCTTTTTAATATACAGTGGGGAGAACAAATATTTGATACACTGCCGATTTTGCAGGTTTGCCCACTTACAAAGCATGTAGAGGTCTGTAATTTTGATCATAGGTACTCTTCAACTGTGAGTGATGGAATCTAAAACAAAAATCCAGAAAATCACATTGTATGATTTTTAAATAATTAATTTGCATTTTATTGCATGACATAAGTATTTGATCACCTACCAACCAGTAAGAATTCCGGCTCTCACAGACCTGTTAGTTTTTCTTTAAGAAGCCCTCCTGTTCTCCACTCATTACCTGTATTAACTGCACCTGTTTGAACTCGTTACCTGTATAAAAGACACCTGTCCACACACTCAATCAAACAGACTCCAACCTCTCCACAATGGCCAAGACCAGAGAGCTGTGTAAGGACATCAGGGATAAAATTGTAGACCTGCACAAGGCTGGGATGGGCTACAGGACACTAGGCAAGCAGCTTGGTCAGAAGGCAACAACTGTTGGCGTAATTATTAGAAAATGGAAGAAGTTCAAGATGACGGTCAGTTTCCCTCGGTCTGGGGCACCATGCAAGATCTCACCTCGTGGGGCATCAATGATCATGAGGAAGGTGAGGGATCAGCCCAGAACTACACGGCAGGACCTGGTCAATGACCTGAAGAGAGCTGGGACCACAGTCTCAAAGAAAACCATTAGTAACACACTACGCCATCATGGATTAAAATCCTGCAGCGCACGCAAGGTCCCCCTGCTCAAGCCAGCGCATGTCCAGGCCTGTCTGAAGTTTGCCAATGATCATCTGGATGATCCAGAAGAGGAATGGGAGAAGGTCATGTGGTCTGATGAGACAAAAATAGAGCTTTTTGGTCTAAACTCCACTCGCCGTGTTTGGAGGAAGAAGAAGGATGAGTACAACCCCAAGAACACCATCCCAACCGTGAAGCATGGAGGTGGAAACATCATTCTTTGGGGATGCTTTTCTGCAAAGGGGACAGGACGACTGCACCGTACTGAGGGGAGGATGGATGGGGCCATGTATCACGAGATCTTGGCCAACAACCTTCTTCCCTCAGTAAGAGCATTGAAGATGGGTCGTGGCTGGGTCTTCCAGCATGACAACGACCCGAAACACACAGCCAGGGCAACTAAGGAGTGGCTCCGTAAGAAGCATCTCAAGGTCCTGGAGTGGCCTAGCCAGTCTCCAGACCTGAACCCAATAGAAAATCTTTGGAGGGAGTTGAAAGTCCGTATTGCCCAGCGACAGCCCCGAAACCTGAAGCATCTGGAGAAGGTCTGTATGGAGGAGTGGGCCAAAATCCCTGCTGCAGTGTGTGCAAACCTGGTCAAGAACTACAGGAAACGTATGATCTCTGTAATTGCAAACAAAGGTTTCTGTACCAAATATTAAGTTCTGCTTTTCTGATGTATCAAATACTTATGTCATGCAATAAAATGGAAATTAATTACTTAAAAACCATACAATGTGATTTTCTGGATTTTTGTTTTAGATTCCGTCTCTTACAGTTGAAGTGTACCTATGATAAAAATTACAGACCTCTACATGCTTTGTAAGTGGGCAAACCTGCAAAATCGGCAGAGTATCAAATACTTGTTCTCCCCACTGTACGTTTATTATGGTCCTTTCAAGGCAAGACAGCACAGGTGAATTGGGTAAAAATGTAACTGATACCCCCATACTTCACCAGTTGTTTAATCACTCTACACTAAGACAATACATTTTGTATTACAGGGTGTCTAAAATGTTGTTTAAATATGGAAATGAGGCATTATCTAATTAAAACTGCACTCATTTGCATACATTTTCAGAATGGAAATCTGAACACTTGATAAAGCCAGGTTCAAAATTATTGTTTCATTTTGTAGACATATTAGAGTTAAAGGCTTTTACACAGGGTATTTTGGGTATCTATTTTATTTATTTTTTATCTCTCAAGACTCCATAAATCAGAAAATACAGTGCACAGCCAGGAAAAAAACAGAAAATCAGGTGAATGATATATGAAAATCCTCTGCATACATCTTCAAAATATAGGAATAAAACTGTAAAGTTTGGTGTATGTAAGTGCTGCTGAAGTGGAGCTTTCTGACTCAAAAAGTTATTTTTGATAAAACCAAAGATATGTATTGTAATTAAAAATCTACAGATAATAATAGATCAAGTGTAATAAAATAAACACTTAAATGTCCCACTTTTCTTCCCACTAGTCTGAAAGAAGACATATTATGGAAGTAAAATACACTTTATGGACAAAAGTACACAAAAAACATAGACATTAATATGGAGTTGTTCCCCCTTTGCTCCCACCCCTAACAGCTTCCACTCTTCTGGGAAGGCTTTCCACAATATTTTTGAGTGTTTCTGTGGGAATTTTTGCCCATTCATCCAGTAGAGCATTTGTGAGGTACTGATGTTGGAGGAGAGGGCCTGGTTCACAATCTCCATTCCAGTTCATCCCAAAGGTGTTCAGTGGGGTTGAGGTCAGAGCTCTGGTCAGACCAGTTAAGTTCTTCCCCACCAAACTCATCCAACCATGACAAGGGCCTTCACCAAACTGTTCCCAGCAGAGCTCTGGGGACTTTTACGCACCATGTGCTTCAGCACTCGGTGACACCACTCTGTGACTTTACATGGTTTTTACGTTTTTTTTAGATGGTTTTTTTAGATGAATCATCCATCCATCCATCCATCCATTTTCCAAACCGCTGGTCCAATGTGGGTACAGCGTAATATCATACAGGTAATTGATTATTAAATTGTTTAATTAAGGTTTATACATAGTTCCTATGACAGAGTTCCGCAAAAGCGGAAGCCCTTCCAGCACACTCAAGTGTCCACATTCGCCCACTCGTTTTATTCACTCCTTCAACTATATTAATGAACTAATGTAGGGAATAGTGAATGAGGGTATGGGGCGATTTTGGACACAGCCCTGAATTCAAGAATTAAGAGGTGTTTCCCAATACTTTTGTCCATATAGTGACACTTGAAAAAAAAACAATGCATTTGCCTGTTGTCTTGCCTCACATGTAATGTGCTAATTCTACTGGCAAAACAGCACCCAAGACAATGTGTTGTTGTAGAAGTACAGCCTGGGTGAGGATGGTAATGAATATTTGAAAAGGTTTGGTTAAAAATGCAGCACACTGGCCTTGGCCCAGAGTTGTTCCTCCAGTGCGGCAGGAGGGAAAGCAATGCCACAGACGCACCTTCTGTTCAAAGCGCTGATAAAGACTGCAGTATGACACGAGTCTTGCTTGACATAATGACATGTACATTTTTATGTAATATGAGAAGACATCAGCAGATTTCTACACAAGCTGCATGTGATGACATTTGTTCTAATATTAAAGCACATGCTAATGGATTTATGACAAATTTGCACATTCCAAGAAAATAGTAATAGGTGGGCCCTTTTTTTCTGAGAGTGTGGGATTTTATCATTCTTTAGCAATTAATGAATATGAAAGAACTGCAATAATTAAACATATTATAGGTTCAAATAAGTAAGCTATTATTATTATTATTATTATTATTATTATATTCTTCTTATTATATTATTATATAAGTCCAGTGACACTAATTTTATGTGAGTCATGATGTTGCAAATTCTTTTTGGAAATGTCATGCCTCAGCAAATGAGATGTTATGATATTGCTCATTGTGCATTTTCCCATATATATATATATATATATATATATATATATATATATATATATATATATAGTCAATCAAGCTGAATATTTCACAGAAAGTCATTTATTATTGAAGAGTTTTACAGTTTACTCTGTCAGCCAGAAACAATATGAAACTGTCTGCCAATATTTCACTGTGTATTTGTGTTGTATAAGGGTTAAAAAAAAAAACACTGAAGAATAAACCTAATGGTCCAACATTCTCATCCTTTTGTTTTCCAGAAATCATTAATTCAAAGTCCCACCAAACATCACCCCAAATCCATTACTCAGGTATTCAACCATCCTGTTTGTCAGTCTAACTCCTGTCAATCACAGTGTTGAATTGTGTAACATTATGTTAGGTATAGAGTGGTTTATGTCTGTCTCTCTCTGTTTCTGTGTATTGATGTTTGTCTCTCAGGTGCCGTCAGAAAAGATCCTACGGGCAGGTAAAGTGTTACGAAACACCATCTTGTTCCGAGCACCTCAAATAATCAGAGACAGGAAGTACCACCTAAAAACATACAGGTAAATATAAGTATTATTATATATTTTTTTTTTTCATTTTATACTTGATCATCACATTTTATTTGCACTTTGTAATAATTTAAAATTAAAACATTTTAAAATACATCATCATTGTTTATCATTAAATCATTGTTTTAATAATCTTTTGTTGTGCTTTAAAGTACACTTATTTTGATGTGTTGACTAACATACCAAAGCTCCAAGTTCCAAAGCACGTTAAGTACTTGATTATAATTTTAACTACTTTGTTATTTAATATTACATTTAAAGTTAATATATATTTTATATATATATATATATATATATATAAATAAATATGAAATTTCAAGGCTGTAGTAAGCACATGATAACAAAAGGAGTCTTTAATAGAACATACATCTTTCATTACGCACCCCCCGCGGCGCATCCTCGTGCCGTAAAAAGTCCAACTGAGGAGGAAGGGGAAGGGCTCTGGAGCAGGACACCAGGGGAGATGACAGAGGGAGAGGCCTGGGCAGTGATGGTGGTGGGAGGAGCCAGGCGGGGACCCAGACCACAGTCAGGACAATGGCCCACGGCGGAGTCGAGGGAGGCGGGAGGAAGGAGCCATGGTGGAGACTTGGCTGACGACACCAGGGGAACGATTGACGCAGACGAAGCCGATGGAGGTGGAGATCCAGGTAGAGCTGAAGACCCGATGAGCCCATGCGTCATCGATGGCTCTAAAGAACGAGGAGGAGCCAGCTGGCTGAGGACTGAGTTGGAGCCAGTGGGACTGAGGATCGAGGCAGAGTTGGAGGGAAGGCGGAGCCCGATGGAGCCAAAGGGGTGGAGGACAGCTGGAGGCAGAGCCAGGGATCCTATTTCCAAGGCGAAGCTGTTTGCCGGAAGATCCAAGGTGCATCCACACGTTGGAGTAGACAAAGGAGGAGCCGAAGAGCTGAAAGGGAACCAGTGGAGGCGGGGCCAAAGGACTGGCTGGCTTTGGAATAGGAGGTGGGAGAGGGAGGCTAGATGGGATCTCTGGAGACACAGGAGACTTGGAGCTGGGCAGGACCAGCGGAGACACAGGAGGCTTGGAGCTGGGCTGGACCAGCGAAGACACAGGAGACTTGGAGCTGGGCTGGACCAGCGGAAACACAGGAGACTTGGAGCTGGGCTGGACCAGCGGAAACACAGGAGACTTCGAGCTGGGCGGGACCAGCGGAGACACAGGAGACTTGGAGCTGGGCAGGACCAGCGGAGACACAGGAGACTTGGAGCTGGGCAGGACCAGCGGAGACACAGGAGGCTTGGAGCTGGGCTGGACCAGTGAAGACACAGGAGACTTGGAGCTGGGCGGGACCAGCGGAGACACAGGAGGCTTGGAGCTGGGCTGGACCAGTGAAGACACAGGAGACTTGGAGCTGGGCGGGACCAGCGGAGACACAGGAGACTTGGAGCTGGGCAGGACCAGCGGAGACACAGGAGACTTGGAGCTGGGCGGGACCAGCAGAGACACAGGAGACTTGGAGCTGGGCAGGACCAGCGGAGACACAGCAGACTTGGAGCTGGGTGGGCCCACCGAAGACACAGGAGACTTGAAGCTGGGCAGGACTAGCAGAGACACAGAAGTAAGAGACTTAAGGAAATATCCTCTTCCATTTCCTGGCTGGCTGGGCTCTGGGTCTTGAGTGGGGCTGGTGGCGTCCTCCTCGGCTGGACAGATGGTGAACAGTGATCCGCAGTTCACTAGCACCCACTCCACAAATGCGATGAAATCCTTTCGAGGACAGTTCCCTGGGAGGCGGTCCGGATAGTGAATTAGGCACGCCAAATTCAAAAAATCTCTAGTATGGTCTTCCAGATAACGGTCCTTCTGCTCAAAGCAGAGTAGCTGGATGGTGGATAGGTGAGGGGGTAGAGGGGAAAAGAAAGAAAAAAGCTGCAAAAATGTGATCCTGTTTAGGTCCAGTATTCTGTAAGGCACTGTGTAGGCGGTAGTAAGCGCACAATCACAAAGGATAACAAAAGGGATCTTTAATAGTAAATTCCACATACATAGGAGAAATAAGCTCAAGAAAGGAAGAAGGAAGAAGCTCATAAAATAACCACGCTTAACATAAACAACACCGAACAATGAAACAAAGGAAACTGAGGGCTTAAATACAAGGGAGAGTAATCAACTGAACTGAAACAGGTGCATAGAACTAATTAACAACCAAGGAAACTAACTAGGGAACACAGGGAAAACAGAACCAAAACACAATGAAACTAAACCAAAACAGTTTCACTTTGTTGCATTATTTTCCTGTTATCTGCTTTGAAACAATCTGTAAAATTCTCAACCTAAAATTCTGCATTAGTAACTTGCTTTTCGCGCCATCAGTCGTGCACACTCTCAAGCTCTCCCGTTCTTGGCTCATTTTGAGTCTTTTACTTGTGAAATCAGTGAATTGTTAACTGGAGACTTGCTCTGACTGGATCGTTTGAATCAGTGAGTTGTTGACTCAAGAACAAATGCAGTCGGATCGCTCCAATTCACGAATGAATCGTTCGGTGTGATTTGTTAACTGAAAAGAATCAGCTTGGACACCGCTATTGCGTCTCAGAAGAGGTGACGATTTTTTCAGTTCAAAATAATGACATGTTTTTATGAAGTGTAGTGGAGTAAAAAGTATGATATTATGCCTTGGAATGTAGTGAAGTAAAATTTTCCCAAAATAAAAATACTCAAAGTACAGATACTTCAAAAATGTACTTCAGTACAGTAATGAAGTAAAAATACTTTGTTACTGTCCACCACTGGTGTTGAGTGGCTTAATGGATTATTTCTTTTAAGTATCCTGCATTCCTGTGTTTGTTGTAGGCGGTGCTGTATGGGCACAGAGCTTGTTGATTGGCTGTTACAGCACACTTCCTGTGTGCACTCTCGTGTTCAGGCTGTGGGGATGTGGCAGGTGCTGCTGGAGGAGGGAGTCTTAAACCACGGTAAGCGTGTCATATTCATTCACTACCATTCAAAAGTTTGGGGTCATTAAAAAGAAATTCATACTTTTATCAAAAATCACATTGTTACAAAAAATGCTTGATAATAACCAGAAATGTTTCTTAGTATTCCTTCTTAGTATTCCTCAATCAATTCATTATAAACAATATAACAAGAAAAAAAAGTAAAATTCTAAAAGATTGTAAAAATTGTATAGGGTCGCTAACGACCCGAGGTGTGTAACAGAGTATATTTTTCTGCACAATAATAATTGAATCTTTGATGACTGAATAAGTGCAATTCAGCTTTATTCACTAATGTCTGATACACAATGATGAAGTGACGTTTCACTCATAGTTGCCGCAGGCAAAAAACAAAAGAATAGGAAGAATCATAAGCAAAACTTGAAATGGCTCAGCGATTTACTGCAGAACAAGTACTGAACACAACCAAATATTAGTGTCACTGATGGTGGATCTGGTGAAGAAGCTATCAGAGATCAAAATATTGATGTTGAAAATGATAGTTTTGAGAATATGTTTGAGATGGCAAATATGAGCCAGATGCTGAATGTACTGGGAAATGGACAGTGATAACGGTATAAAACATCTGCTCAAACTGAACCCTTCCAAGCTCCAAAAGTTAAAAAAATATGCTTTATTTTATTCTTCTGTAATTGTTACTCTAATATCAGGAGAGTCTTATATTATCACGGCAGGTAGAGACCCATCCGTGTTAGATATAGATACGGGTTGCTAAAGACCCAAATATGTAATAACGCTTGGCAAAACAGTCATGCATTTAAGGGTTTAAGATTTATTATCCAGATGATAATTTTAGAGTGACACCACAGATGCGATGTGGTCAAATGTGTTTATGTGTTTTATGGTTGATCTATTCTTTGTGGTTCCTGTTCTGTGTTTTGCTGCAGTGGACCGGGAGCTGAGTTTCCAAGATAAGTATCTGTTTTATCGCTTCCTGGACGATGAGACAGAGGAGGCACCCCTCCCCAATGAGGAAGAGCAGAAAGAGAGTGATGAAGAACTGCAGGACACCCTCCTGCTCCTCTCTCAGATCGGACCTGACGCCCATCTGCGAATGATCCTGCGGAAACAGTACGTTCTGCTAATATGAGTCATTACGTCCCCCTAGAGGACTCTGGGCTATAAAGAGAAGTGCCTCAAAGTGATCTGATCTATATCTGCCACTGTTTGGCTGCCTTCCTATGAACTTTCCCACAATTCTGATAGTCTGAAACTCTCCAAAGACAGATTAGACTTTTATATGCATGTGTAACTGAAGCAGAGACCTTTTAAAGGTCCTGGAAGATGTAAAATCTGCACCAGGCCAAAACTTTTTAAAATGTCAGAATTCCAAAAGTCATCATTGCCCAATGACATCATTGTCCTTTCTACTCTTCACTGCAGGCCTGGCCAGAGAACAGTAGATGACTTGGAGATCATTTACGAGGAGCTGCTGCATATTAAAGCCTTATCACATCTCTCCACCACTGTAAGTCCACATAATGGCCACGTACACACTGTGAAGTTTCTGGACTGACAACAGCATTTAAATACGGGAGCGAGTCCCCTGTGTGTACGGAACACGACTCACTCCCAAAACTGCAATGATTGACACTGTGGTAATGGTGTTCTGGCGCCTCGTGTGTTTAGTATCCGCTATTCTGAACAAAGTAATATTACAGCGGCAAAAGACTCGTTATTAGAGGTGTGACGAGACAGTTAGCTCACGAGACGAGACACGAGATTGGGTTCACAAGAACGAGACGAGATTTTTACACAGTATTTTTAAGAAATCCTCAATGACAAAATTCATGAAATAGTCTGTAGACAACAATACTCAAGCACTGTAAAAGGTTTTGCCACAAACTCAACTGACTGGCTTCTCCCCTGTATGATTGTCTCTTCAGACTTTATAACTGCACATGATTTATGAGCTTCTACAACTTTTGACCTCCTAACTGAACTCCTTTCCACAAATTGATCATAGAAATAAAAACAGTGTAAATAAAAATGAATAACACAGTTTTCTCTTAGTCTTAAGTGCAAACAAAAAGTGCAACCATAATCAAAGTAGTCTCTCAATATTCAAAATGCAAATAGAGACCAAATTTTTCTTCAAGCATGATACAGAGCTAAGAGATGGTTACAACTACACAGCCCAGCCTAAGATAGCTTTCATATTGGGAGATATTCGCATGCATCAGGGAGCTGCTTTCAAAATGCGGGGTATTGAAATCGCGTTTGAATGCACGCTCGAGTTTACTTTCGCTTTCAATTTTGCGATCGTGTGTACCATGTGAATAGGGAGCGACGGTGCTGAACGCGCGTTCTACAAGATAAGACATTTGTTAGGCGCTCTGTTGCACAACGAATCCTCTGCCATGGTCCTGTCAGTCATCTCGTCACGTGATCAGTGAACTCTGATTCCTGCTGCGCACTACGTACGACTCTGCAGCTCGTGTTGGATGAGCTGGATGGAATTGAAGCGACCATTATCCACCTGAATTAAATTGTTTTTATTTCTATAAAAAGCCAAACGACAGTGGAGGTGTAATGTAAACATAGTGGTGGCGTATTCTATCCTAACTTCACCCTCACACTCCGTCATGGCAGTACTGTGCAAGACAGCGGCTGCGTCCGATAACTGGAAAATGCTGCCTTCGGAGGACACATTTCAATGTAGGAAGGCATGTCCGAATCCAATGTTAGCTTCACTTCCTGCCTCCTGAGAGACCTTCATCTGATCGATTTTTGAAGGCAGCATAGATGTATCCTTCGCTGCCTTTGATATCCCACAATCCTATGCGTTCTATTCTGTGACAGTTGAGCTAGAAAAAGAAAGATGACATCTGAAAGTTGCGGTTGGTGGTCAGTTGGTGTGTAAATGTACGTTTTTTACTAACGTTTTCCACTTCTGATGTTATTTCTAGCAAGAAATTACTACTGTAGTAATTAAATATTTGTTTAGTTATCAGCAAACATTGCTTTATTTTGCTGTAGATCATTAAACTGTTACACTGCCTCAGAAGTCTGTCCGAAATCAGTTTCGTGAGTCATTGCCTAATAGGGCAGTGAGGCAACAAGTCAGCTGATTAAGTTTTCGGATGCAGACAGCTTTTCACCTCGATGAGAAATCTCGTCACATTTTAATCTCGCTGCTCGTTATGTTCAACAGTTTTAACTAAAGCACAGTGTTGTTGATGCCTGTAGGCTGCTTCACAGAGCGCACTCTTGCAGTGTTGCCATGTCCACTTATTTTAAGCTTTTTTGGGCTTGTTTAAGCTTGGCTCATAAAGCGATCAAGTTTATGGAGTTATTAAGTGAGCAGGTGCAGGGCGCAGTATTTTAGTATTATTTTCAGCATAAAGCATTTCGAATTCACACGAATGAGTCAAGGCTCGAACGCGTTCCCTGTGATTACTACAGACGAGAGACACATCTCTGATACGTCATTAACAAATAGCTGTTCAGTTCGGTTTCATACACACTTCATAGAATCTGTGTAAATGCGGATATCACTACCTGCATTTTTCGGGAGTTAATTCAGTTGTAGAATGCGGTTGTAAATTACTGAACTGTGTATGTACAGAACAGGATTAAAGGGTTAGTTCACCCAAAACTTTGAATTGTCATTAATTACTCACCCTCATGTCGTTCCAATCCCGTAAGACATTTGTTCATCTTTGAAACACAAAAAAGTTATTTTTTGATGAAATCAGAGAGGTTTCTGAACCGTCCATAGGCAGCAAAGTCATTGCAACTTTCAAGGCCCAGAAAGGTAGTAAAGACATCGTTAAAATAGTCCATGTGACTACAGTGGTTCAGAGAATACTTTTTGTGCACAAAAAACCCCCAAAAATAAGTGTGAAAGTAACATCCACATGGATGGCAGGACCCAAGGTTTCCCAGAAGAACATTGCGCAAATCATCACACTGCCTCCGCCATCTTGTATTCTTCCCATAGTGCATCCTGGTGCCATGTGTTCCCAGGTAAGCAATGCACACGCACCTGGCCATCCACGTGATGTAAAAGAAAACGTGATTAATCAGACCAGGCCACCTTCTTCCATTGCTCCGTGGTCCAGTTCTGATGCTCACGTGCCCACTGTTGGCGCTTTCGGGCGGTGGACAGGGGTCAGCATGGGCACCCTGACTGGTCTGCGGCTATGCAGCCCCATACGCAACAAACTGCGATGCACTGTGTATTCTGACACCTTTCTATCAGAACCAGCATTAACTTCTTGAGCAATTTGAGCTACAGTAGCTCGTCTGTTTGATTGGACCACACGGGCCAGCCTTTGCTCCCCATGTGCATCAATGAGCCTTGGCCGCCCATGACCCTGTCGCCGGTTCACCACTGTTTTTTCCTTGGACCACTTTTGATAGATACGGACCATTGCAGACCGGGAACACCCCACAAGAGCTGCAGTTTTGGAGATGCTCTGGCCCAGTCGTCTAGCCATCACAATTTGGCCCTTGTCAAACTCGCTCAAATCCTTACGCTTGCCCATTTTTCCTGCTTCTAACACAACAACTTTGAGGACAAAATGTTCACTTCACCTGTCAGTGGTCATAATGTTATGTCTGATCGGTGTATATGCAGGTTATACCAAATATAATGTTGGATGGATCATTTATGTTAAATATGGTCAGAAAAATCTACAGAGAGGTTTGGAAATTTGAGTCTGGAAAAGTATGGAATTTAAAAATGTTAAATGCGTAGGAACCCTGTTAATTGCAATTAACATGCAATTAAGTGTCCGAAAGCATTACATTCAGTCTGCATATATTATTTTCAAGTATATTATTTCTACAATAAGTGCTCTTTTTCAAAAGTGTTTAATATATACTATAAGTCTTTTGAAGTCAGGATGTGTGAAGAAACAGACTCAAACTAAAGTCATTATTCACTGAAAAAGAAGTTTTGAGCCAGGTTTGACTTCAGTAATGAGATATGCAAGAACAAACAATGTCATAAACATCAAACCTTGCGTGGCGTATCTTGACACGCCACATGAATGAGATTTAACAGGTATGATTTTCATATTAATTTTGTTCTGTTTCTCAACACTTCTTCCTTTTGTGTTTCACAGAGGGGGGAATACAAGTTTAATGGTTTTGGAATGACACAGTTGTGCATAAAAATGAATAGCAAGCTGAGCTTTAATATGTGTGCATTGTTTAAAATATCGTCTGCTTTCAAATAAAGCAGAGTTTCATTTTTTCATAATTACATGGTGACATTTGTTTCATCAGTAATGTAGAGTCTTTTGTATTTTCTTTCCTCCTCAGGTGAAGAGGGAACTCGCTGGTGTTCTAATATTTGAGTCGCATGCAAAAGCAGGCACAGTGTGTAAGTGTCAAAATGATTATACCATGTACGTGCTAACTTAAAATGAAGTCAAACCCTATAGAAACAAACAGATTTAAATGTCTGCTGGTAATCTGAATTTATATGATTAATCTGTGGTCTGATAAATGTTTCTGTGCTATTATAGTCAGACAAGTTTCATGTTAATTATTGATCTTTTTTGTTCCTAGTGTTTAATCAAGGGGAAGAGGGGACGTCATGGTACATCATTCTGAAGGGCTCCGTTAACGTGGTGATCTATGGGAAGGTCAGACTAGTAATTCTCTACTAATGCTTCACATTCAACAGACTAATTAAGTGTTTAATGTGTGATAATGCTGGCCTGCTAATGACTCTCAAGCCAATTATAGTACATGCAAACTGTGCCAGGAAAGTGTGTGTGTGCAAATTCAATTACAGCTAGAATATGTTTTCATAAATGTCTGTGCTGTTTGCTGGTTTGCCTGGCTCTCGGGAGACGGCAGCGGGCTGTTGAGATGTTATGTCTCTTTGCAGGGTGTAGTTTGTACGTTACATGAGGGAGATGACTTCGGGAAGCTGGCTCTGGTGAATGACGCACCTCGGGCAGCGTCTATCGTACTGAGAGAGGACAACTGCCACTTCCTGAGAGTGGATAAGGAAGACTTCAACAGAATCCTCAGGGTCAGGGCTCATTATTCACTATGTGCGCTTAACAACCACAACAAAACAAATGGCCTTTGTCAGATATTCTACACTATAAAAAGTGGTAACCTGCCATCGTTACCCTTAAATTTTTGTTTTGTTGGTCTAACCTAATGTATTTAAGTTGATTCATTGATGTTAAATAATATTTTTTTATATGAAAATAAAATAAATGCTACTGCTAATTTTGCAAGATCTAAATTAACTTGTTTTATTCAAGTCAAAAACAAAACAAAGAATTTTCAACTTTTACAGTGTATTTTATAAAATCACAAAATGCAGTTCTGCAGTGCTAATACGGTACAGTGATGATAACAGATATACACTCACCTAAAGGATTATTAGGAACACCTGTTCAATTTCTCATTAATGCAATTATCTAATCAACCAATCACATGGCAGTTGCTTCAATGCATTTAGGGGTGTGGTCCTGGTCAAGACAATCTCCTGAACTCCAAACTGAATGTCAGAATGGGAAAGAAAGGTGATTTAAGCAATTTTGAGCGTGGCATGGTTGTTGGTGCCAGACGGGCCGGTCTGAGTATTTCACAATCTGCTCAGTTACTGGGATTTTCACGCACAACCATTTCTAGAGTTTACAAAGAATGGTGCGAAAAGGGAAAAACATCCAGTATGCGGCAGTCCTGTGGGCGAAAATGCCTTGTTGATGCTAGAGGTCAGAGGAGAATGGGCCGACTGATTCAAGCTGATAGAAGAGCAACTTTGACTGAAATAACCACTCGTTACAACCGAGGTATGCAGCAAAGCATTTGTGAAGCCACAACACGCACAACCTTGAGGCGGATGGGCTACAACAGCAGAAGACCCCACCGGGTACCACTCATCTCCACTACAAATAGGAAAAAGAGGCTACAATTTGCACGAGCTCACCAAAATTGGACAGTTGAAGACTGGAAAAATGTTGCCTGGTCTGATGAGTCTCGATTTCTGTTGAGACATTCAGATGGTAGAGTCAGAATTTGGCGTAAACAGAATGAGAACATGGATCCATCATGCCTTGTTACCACTGTGCAGGCTGGTGGTGGTGGTGTAATGGTGTGGGGGATGTTTTCTTGGCACACTTTAGGCCCCTTAGTGCCAACTGGGCATCGTTTAAATGCCACGGCCTACCTGAGCATTGTTTCTGACCATGTCCATCCCTTTATGACCACCATGTACCCATCCTCTGATGGCTACTTCCAGCAGGATAATGCACCATGTCACAAAGCTCGAATCATTTCAAATTGGTTTCTTGAACATGACAATGAGTTCACTGTACTAAAATGGCCCCCACAGTCACCAGATCTCAACCCAATAGAGCATCTTTGGGATGTGGTGGAACGGGAGCTTCGTGCCCTGGATGTGCATCCCACAAATCTCCATCAACTGCAAGATGCTATCCTATCAATATGGGCCAACATTTCTAAAGAATGCTTTCAGCACCTTGTTGAATCAATGCCACGTAGAATTAAGGCAGTTCTGAAGACGAAAGGGGGTCAAACACAGTATTAGTATGGTGTTCCTAATAATCCTTTAGGTGAGTGTATAATGTACTGCCATACTACCACTGGTGTATACACTACCAGTTATGCTTAATTGTAGAGTAGTATGATGATATACTATTATAGTATTTACTAATATTTAGCTTTTACTTTATATTTTCAGGTTTTATTATTAGTTTAGTTTTTTGTTTGTTTCTATTTATCATTGATTTATTTTTTATTTCCGTTTTAGTTTTAGTAATTTTAGTACTTCAACTTAAACTTTATTTCAGTTAGTTGCCAGCGCAACATTTCTATTTTTTTTATTTATTTCTTTAATTCTCTGATTTTCATAGTTTTCATCAAATATTTTATTTTTAATTTACTGTAGATATTTTTATTTTTAATATTTTTTAATTTTAATATTGATTAAAAGCATCCCAGGATGCAAAAGTGAATATCCAGAGTAATCTAGACAAAGAAGCTCAAATTTAAAAGTCACTACATAATTCCCCTAATTCCATTTTTGCTAGTGTACTTTCAGCCTAATGACTATGTAATTAGCATCTAATTGTTTTCTCATGCTGTCTCTGCATTTGTGTGTGTGTGTGTGTGTGTGTGCGCGCGGTATAATCGTCCCTCCATCACCAGCACAGGGGAATCTCTCTCCCAGCGCTGTGACAATAGAGAGCTCAGCTCAGGAAAGCCAGAGCAGCGTTTAAGCGGAAGCTCCGTCTGATAGTGAGGGTGTGGGTGTTAGTGTCTTTGGCACAGACAGAAACAGGATGCCTTCTATCTAAACAAATATAGTGAGATTTCACATTCTAGAGTCATTTGTTGCAAAGTTACATGATGCAACTGGGAAAAACACTGTATTCACTGTATCAGTTAGAGTATATGATGGATGCAACAGATAAAAATGGTTAAGGACAATGCCATTTAAATACAGACTTTAACATTTTTTTTTTTTTGTAAAATGTGAATAAATCCAAATATTGCTACTCTAATCAATTTCTATATAGACCTTAAAGTCTTGAATACAAGTTACTGAACATTTCAACCGTTATTACTTAGAAAAATACTTTTGATAAAATATAGCAGCACATGTTGCCTCTGTTGCAAAAATGTGTCATTAAATGTATTATTCAGCATATGATGTTACTTAAAATATCTATCTTTTTAAAAGTAAATACTAGTTATTTAGATCACATGAGTTCAACTGACAGAAAACGTTTGAAACCCCTGCTGTAAATTGAGTATGGGTCTCCCTCTACTGGTGATGATGCTGAATTACAACAATACATTACAGAAGTGACATTGTGGAGGACTTGTGACGAACACCTCCTTTTGAGCTGAGCACATTATTTCTATCTGTTGTGGTCCGTTTCCTGTGTGTGCCTAACCAGTCATTTTTGTTAGGTCATCAGAAAAAATATATAGTTTGGTTAGTTATGAATGATCTCGTTCATACACTGTATTTCATCTGTGTGTGTATTCAGGATGTGGAGGCAAACACAGTCCGTCTGAAGGAACATGAGGAGGATGTGTTAGTTTTGGAGAGAAGTAACAACAGGAGCTCCAGTTCTTCTCCTCTCAAGTACATTTTATCTTCTGTTTTTTTGTTTTTTTTTACATAAGGGATTTAAGACTAGTATGGAAAAACTATAAACTGTTATATATCAACAACCTCAAAGTACATGTCAAACCGTGACCTTTGACCTGTTCTTCAGGTACACTGTGATGTCAGGAACTCCAGAGAAGATTCTGGAACATCTTCTGGAGACGATGAAACTTGATTCCCAATTCACAGAGTCAGGTACTTTACAGTGCATTCAGAGAAATATATGCAGATAAACAGGGAAACTGTAACTAATAATCCACTGCAGGCAAGTTTGATGAACATATGTGCAGTTTTATTTAATCAAATGTGAACCAAATACAAAATAAACAGACTTCACGTGATTTGACTTGACATGACAACATAAGACTCACCGACAGCAGGTTACACCAACAAAACATGACAAACAAAAATGTCTAACATGATGGCTAACTACAAAATTATGGGCAACACATGACCAAAACAAACAACCAATGACAAGATGGAACTAATGAACATGAACCAATGAAATAACAGAACTGATAACAATACAATGAGAAGATGACACATGAACTACAGACATACATGGCAGGACCACAAGAGTGGAACAAGGTAACATAACTATGACAAATTACAAAATAAAAGATGTTAAAACATGGGCAAAACCTAAACAGTCGTGACATATCCACCCCTCAAAGGGCAACTCCCGACGCCCTAACAGAACACCCACCTAAAACACACAAAAAGTCCAGAAGGGTGGTGGAGCCGAGGAGGTCCAGGGGGAGGGAGGGATGGCCAGGCCTGTGAGGATGGATCATGAGAGAGAGGAGAGGGCCTGGACCATGGAACAGGGGACAATGAGGCGGTGAGCGAGGCCATGGGCAGTGAAGCAGAGGTGGGCCTGGGCCGTGGAGCAGTGGTGATGGAGACCACCAGGGTAGAGCTGGTGGAGGAGGTGACCACCTTAGTAGAGCAGGAGACCACCATGGCAGAGTTGATGGATCAGGAGGCCATGGTGGGGCAGAAGGAAGTTTGTGAATGGCTTCCATGGCCGAAACATGGGGCGCAGAGAGTTCATAAACGGCCTCCGTGGCATAGGGCACAGTGTGTGTGTGTGCGGCCCTGCACATACAGAATAGCGGTGGCCACTACCGGAAGCACCGTGGGCAGTGGGATGACCTCTGGGACCACCGAACATGGATCTGAGAACACTGGACTTGAACCTGATACCACCGGACTTGGACCTGAGACCACTGGACTTGGACCTGAGACCACCGAACTTGAAAGCGCTGGGACCGTTTGGGAGGGATGGCTTGTGGGCCATGGCTGGCATGGGACTAGCCTCTGTGATCAGGAGCATGATAACCCCCCAAAAATGTCTTTTGGAGGCTCTGCCGTGGAATTGCAGGAGTTCCTCATCTGCATTTCCCACAGTTAATGATGAGCCACTCAACAACAGGGCATAGTCAATGTACTGAGCCAGAGTCCAGTAAGGAGTGTTTTCAGGCATTAATAGTTTATAAAGTCATTTGGACCATGCCAAAAAATGTCCTTTAAAGGTAAATCATTAAAGCCCACCTGATAGCATAGACCACAAAAGTCTTTAACATAAGCCTCCAGGGGACGATAGCTTTGATCACAGGAATAAATTACAGTTTATATATTCACATAGAAAACTTTTATTATTATATTTTACAGACCCCAAACTTTTGAACAGTAGGAAGGTGTCGATATTGCCCTTGTGTACAGCTTTTGTAAAACTCACTTGCGAGCCATAGTGATGTTTGTTTTCTTTTGAATTGTTTATTTTCAATGAATCATTCAAACTGGTTGAAAAAAATGGTCTGAATGATTCTTTAATGAATCACTGATCAAAATGATTTTTAGAAATCCCTCTCCAGTAATCACAAATGACTGGAATTACCATGAAAAACTCAAATTCAAGAGTGGGAAGCCTGTAAACATACATTTACTGTACATGCACTGGGAAGAAACCAATCATTAACCAGAATTAGCTATTAACCATGCTTCATGTTACAAATAGTAGCTGCCTTGAACGCACCTAACTAACTTCTTTCTTTCTTCATCTCTGTAGATCCTGCTCTGGATGACTTTTTGCTTATGCACTGTGTTTTTGTCCCAAACAGTCAGCTGTGTCCACTGCTCGTCGCCCAATATCCTTTACAGCTCTACTGGCTGATGGATGAAATAAATAGCTGCAGTCTCTGTAAATCTACATTATATTGCCAAAAGTTTTGGGATGCCTGCCTTTACGTGCACATGAATTTTAATGACATCCCATTCTTAATCCGTAGGGTTTAGTGTGTTTATGGGCATTTTTGACCATTCTTCTAAAAACGATGTTGGACGAGAAGGCCTGGCTCGTAGTCTCCGCTCTAATTCATCCCAAAGGTGTTCTATCGGGTTGAGGTCAGGCCAGTCAAGTTCCTCCACACCAAACTCGCTCATCCATGTCTTTATGGACCTTGCTTTGTGCACTGGTGCGCAGTCATGTTGGAACAGGAAGGGGCCATCCCCAAACTGTTCCCACAAAGTTGGGAGCATGAAATTGTCCAAAATGTCCTGGTATGCTGAAGCATTAAGAGTTCCTTTCACTGGAACTAAGGGGCCAAGCCCAACCCCTAAAAAAACAGCCCCACACCATAATCCCCCCTCCACCAAACTTTACACTTGGCACAATGCAGTCAGGCAAGTACCGTTCTCCTGGCAACCGCCAAACCCAGACTCGTCCATCGATTTTATACACCTGTGGCCATGGAAGTGATTGGAGCACCTGAATTCAATGATTTGGAGGGGTGTCCCAATGCATTTGGCAATATAGTGTATGTGTAACAAGAGCAGTGCATCAGTTCGGTTGAGGGGGTCACTGTGCCATAGCTGTGTACTTTATGAATATTGTTTTATTTTGATTGTGCTTGTGTGCAAGTCTCTCAGTTTTTGGCTCTGAAGTCCTTAGCGCTCATGCACCTATCACGCTCAGGCATCTCAGGGCAGTGAACAGGAGCGGATGGATTACACTCTCAATAACAAGCGCAGGGTGATTCGTCTGGTGTTACAGTGGGCCGCCATCAACACAGACCACCTACAGGAGGAGGACAGCTCTTTCAACTTCCTCCAGGTCAGCAGCTTCACTTGACTCTGCTCTGGTCTGCTCTGTTCAGCCATGTTGGTTGACTGACTGAAGTTTAGACAGTTAATTTTGTGGAGACTTTCTGGTCCCACTGTGGTTAAGTATGTATTTCATTGTCAGTCCGATCATGTTGTCTGTTGCAGGAGTTCTATGAGACAGTGTGTGAAGATTCCAGACTCATTCCAGCTCTGAAAGATCAACTGCCTGAACTAGAGAAGATCATAAAGCAAAAGTAAGAGCAGAGTCTAACATATGAGAGGTTTTTAACCTTGACATATTAAATAAGTCAGAAAAATCGATTTGTATTAAATGGAACAGTTTATTGAACCTTTAGAAAAAAATTTAAATAAATAAAATTAAAAAAAATTTGAGTATTGAGCATTCTCGAGGAGGAAAAAATACCTCAATTTTATTCCAAGGCACAAATAACAGACTACTTGCATAAAATCATATAAATAACAGTCGTCATTAAAATGCTTAGATTTATGATCAAAGCTCTATAGTTTTAAAACATATAATGCAATCGAAAACAATGATGATTGAGAGATGAAACAATAGACCTTCCTCAAAAGTCTGATGATCATATTTGCTGCTTCTGTCCAGTAAGTGTTCATCTTGATGTATTACTAACAATATAAAAGTTTTTCTTACGTTAAAGATGTCACATCAAAAAGACGTGAACCACGACCTGAAGGTGGACTTGATAAAATTATACTAAAAGGCCTTTAACTTCCTGAAAAAAAAGTATGAACTACAGTATACAAAGTACGAAGTACAGTACGCTTCATGGGGTTAACATAAGAGATAACATAAAAGAAACCCTTTATTTGCTCATATTCATAACACTCATAACATTTATTTGCAGCTCCGAAGATGGTCGGCCCTCTCAGAAAAAGGTGAGGGGAAGATAAAAACAAACACAGTTTCTATAGTATTTCCTTCAGTGCTGAAGAAGTGTCATGTGATAGTCCTCTCTCATTGCAGCACAAAGTCCTGCTGCGTCAGTTCAGCACCGGGAACGACAGACTGCAGAAGCGACAGCCAATCAAAAGCACAGACGAGAGTGAGTCCGTATCTGTTCTCCAATTCAGTAGTTGCATTAGTACAGGAGTATGACTAAAGGCCTGTTCACACCAAGAACAATAACTATAACGATATATTAGTGTCCACACCAATGCACAATATTATTCGATTTATTTTAATCGAGTGTTGCAGTTATGTCATCGGACGCTTTAAATGCTCTATAAAGCAGGATGGATTCTGATTGTCTGTCAATGTTTTTATCATTCATCAGCTGGAAAAAAATCGTTCTGAAAGTGATTACAACTAGATCATTCCTCTGTGCCATTATCTTTATAGTTGTGGTATGGATTCTGCTATTCTGTTATATCTAGAAATATTTTTAGAACTTTATCGTTAGAATTTTAGTTATCGTCCTTGGCGTGAATGGGCCTTAAGAGTACACATATGACATCTTTCCTTTGGTTAATTTCACAGATGAAAAATATATAGAGATCATAGGGGTTTAGCTTACCTAAAAGGTATTTATTTATTCAATCAATTCATTCATTTATTCATTTAGAGGGAAATCAGAAAAGATAGAGAGAGATCAGTCATAGAACAAAAGAGTCAAAAGTGAAATAACCAAAGATAGATAGGAAGGGTCACAAAAAGGTAAGTTCAAAAAGAGGTTAAGAGTTAATTATGAGGTTAATTATGAGGTTAAGAGAAAAGTATCAGTTGATGTTATTTCACTTCAGCAAAAATTCAAGCAAAAATTCACAGTGTGTGAGTGTGAACCAACGACGTGTATCTTTAATTAAAGTTATTATTTAAAGAATGTGATTCATCAGTGTTTTAATGTCAATGTTCTTTTTTTGTTTTGTTGGTATAGTCCTCTTTAAGGTGTACTGCAGTGATCACACCTACTCCACTATCCGAGTGCCTGTTGCTGCGTCTGTCCGAGAGGTCATCTCCGCAGTTACCGATAAGCTGGGTTCAGGCGATGATCATCTTCTCATCCACCTTAGCTCCGCCGGAGGTGAAAACACATATACACGCACATGTCGCATTTTGTAGACATAAGAATTTTTATACTGTACAAACTGTATCTTCTATCCCCTAACCCTACGCCTACGAGGGAAAGGGACGGGTTTTAACCCTTAAGGAGAGAGCTCTAGAAGTGAAGGTGGAGCTAATCCTGTATCTGAAACAAACATTCAACCTACCCCTTAGAGGGAGATGGACTCAATCCAAGCTCAATTTAGAAATTTACCTGAAACAAGCACTAAAACCTAACTCTTACAGGGGATTGGGTGAGGAGAGTGGATCAGCCCCATCAAAAACATACACCATCCATCCTAATTCAAACTGAATAGCCGAGAGAGGCTGTCTGGGGGGAGGTCTCTTTCACAAACCTAACCTAGCCTGAGCCTTTGGAACTGGGGGCTTGTGGAAAACTGAAGTATTGGATCGGAGTTTACCTCACTTGGTTCTGAACCGGGTGATCCGGGTGGGAATTGAGTGGGGGAGCAAAAAGGAGTCCAAGCCGGCACCTGAGGGGGGCCAATGAAGTCTCGCCACCCTCCCTCACTTCGCTCTTCTCATACGATTCAACATTAGCCCGGGCCAGAGAGCTGGTCGGTAGCAGGGAAGGTTAATTGATATTAATATATTAATATTTGGAATTTAAGGTATGGAGATTATGAATTTAGACAGAAAATGTTGTACTCCTGGGTAGGGATATGGGGAGGTTGGTGTGAGGAGGGTTAATTTTGGAGTTTCGAGTTTATAGGGTGGGATCTGAGTAGGTTAAAATATGAATATGCTTGGGATTTCAATCATTAGATAATATATATTGATATTATGAGTATGATTGTAGTAGTTAACATGTATTTATTTTAAAGAGATTATGGGATGATGGAACTGAAGGAGCTCTTCTGTTATAGATTGCAAAATGGCAAGTGACAAGTGTTTCCAGAGCCTTATACAAATATATTATGATGGTCCACCTCCTGAAAAATCTGAGGGAGACCAAAGAAAATCCCGGTCCAAGATCCTTGAAACAGGTGGCAAAATGGCTGGGAGTGCAAGAGCCTGGACATAATGAGGAAGCATTACCTGACGGTGAAGGAGAAGGTGCAAGCACAGCTGTTGAGAATGGATTTGAATGGAACGGAGGGGGAGAGAGCGTTGGAGGTGGCTAGCAGATGGGCCAGAAGAAATTTGAGAAATATGGAAGGAGGGACTTTATTGGTGGCCATGCAGGACAATAGACAGCTGTAGGTAGGTGAGGGGTCAAGCCAAGCAGGACCAGAACAAGAAGCGGAAAGGGCAACAGCACAACAAGAAGGCAACACTACACAGGAGGAACGAGTGCAAGGAGAACAAGTGGGGGGAGGACAACAAGAGGAGGTTGAGCAAGATCAAGAGATACAAGAGAGGGAACAGCGACAGGAGTCCGGGGGGAATGAAACCAACCAGGATCAAGTAACGAGGGTCCAGGAACAAGGGGAGGAGAATGAGGAAATCTGGGTTACGATGGACGAGGTGGCTGGAAGTGGCATAGCAGAGAATGATGGTGAGGAAGAGGAGCAGGAGGAAATTCAAGGAAGTAAAAGGTTGGAGAAGGAAGGAGAAGGACCCCAGAGAAAGAGCAGGATTGGGAAGAGGCAAGGAGAACAGAGTGAAACTGTTGGACAAAGCCTTTTTGAGAGACAAGAGCAAGTGAGGGCGCCAATTACGACCACCTCAGGATGGGAGCCGAGGAAGAGTCAGGTGCCAGAGTTGGTGTGGAGGATAGTAGAGGTGGTTAAAGGGACTGTAGAGGCAGAAGAGGAATGGAATTTGTCCAAAGGGGAATGGGAGGCCTTTATGGGCTTGGGGAGGGACAACACAATTGTAATTAAGCTGGCGGATAAGAGCAGTGTTGTAGTGGTGATGGATAGGGAGCAATACATAAGAGATGCAATGCAGCATTTACAGGATGGAGAGTTTTATAGATTGTTAGACAAGTCGATACCTGGTATAACATAATTAAAGAAGAGCTAGAGCAACTGCGTCAACAATGTTACTTGACCGAGAGACAGACGCAGTATGTGATGGGCTAGATATGCCAAGAGTGAGGATATTCTACGTATAACCCAAAATTCATAAAGATAGGGTCTCATGGCCTTTTCCAGATGTTCCCCCAGGTAGGCTGATCGTGTCGGACTGTGGAAGTGAGAGCTATGGAGTGGCAGAGTTTATTGTTTTTTTCATTAACCCGCTTACCACGAGACACACGGGCTATCTGAAAGACACGTATCATTTCTTGCAAAAGATAAGGAAGGCTAAAATCAGGAAGGACGTAAAACTCTTCACAATGGATATTGAAAGCCTCTACACGAACATCGAGACGGAGAGGGGCTTAGCAATGGTAAAGAGGTGTTTCTGCTGGAGCTATGTCTTACGAAGGATGACTTTGAGTTCAATGGCCGGTATTTTCTGCAGCTCAAAGGTACAGCCATGGGGAAAAAGTTTGCACCAGCCTATGCAAATATACATAAGGCTGAGTGGGAAGAGACGGTGTTCCCCAAATGTAACCAACTACCAGTCCAGTACTGGAGATACCTGGACAATGTGTGGGGGTCTGGGAGGGTATGGAAGAAGAGTTCAAGAAGTTTGTGGGAAATTTAATTCAACATCACCCTTCCATTACAGTTAAGTGGGAACTGAAACAGGAGGAGATTGATTTCTTGGACATGAGTATGTACAAGGGGTTTGAGGAGACAGGGAAGTTAGATGTCAGGGTTTTCTTTAAGACCACAGATACTCATGTCTTGCTACACAAAAGAAGTAACCACAACAAACATGTTTTTAGAGGGATAGTTAAGGCGCAACTCCTGAGGTTCAGGAGGATCTGCATGAGGGAAGAGGGTAGTGAGGACGCTCTTTAAGGCTCTAAGGGGTAGGGGGTATTCACATCAGTTTCTGAGGTTGGTGGATAAGGAAGGAGGAAGAGGGGGTGGTAGGGAGAGAGTACTGCCACTTGAGGTACAATTTTCCAAAACAGCCAAGGGACAAGCGATGGGTGCTAGGAGGAACTTTGAGAAGTGGACTCAGGGAAGCCGGTTGGGGGAGCAATATAGAATGGTGGCATCCTTTAAGAAAGGAAAAAACCTCAAAGACATGCTGGTCCATAGCAGGTTGGGACCAGCAAATCAGAGAAAACCCTACAGAACTCATGAAAAAATTGTGAGGGGTTGATGGACAGTGGTTTATAGGATAGCACATGCTATTCCCTTAAACAGGAGTAATTGTGTTTAACTGATAAGATATGCTTTGTGTGGGAGGAGGTATGTTGGAGAAACTAAGAACATAATTCAGATAAGGATGACGGCACACAGATATTCTGTGAGAAAAAGATTGCGGGACAAAGGGCATGTTGTGCCACATTTTGAGAGGCATGGGATACAGCACATCAGAGTATGTGGGTTGAAGCATAATCCCAATTGGAAGAAGGCAGAGAGACTAAGTAAGGAAAGCTAAGAAACTGATTCGAAACCAACATCAAAACAAGTTTTGTTTTAGATAAAAGTATGAGTAAAACTAAACAGTTGGGTAATAGGTTAAGTAAAGGAAACAAGGATTGGAAAGGCGGTGAGTGGAAAATCTGAGTTAAAAAACTAGAACAGGTGGAGGTAAGAGAAATAAGAAGAGGAGAAAGGAAGGGTCAGGAGATAGTGTAGCGGCTAGTAGGAGAGTGTTGGGAACGGGAAGATCAGAGTTTAGGTAAAACTAAACAGTTGGGGAATAGGCTAAGTAAAGAAAACAAGGTTTGTAAAGATGATGAGAAGAATTGAGCTAACCCTGTACCTGAAACAAACACTAAAAGTATTGCCCTGGGGGAAATAACCAGATTTAACTCCATATTTTGGAGCGGTAACTTGATGGGAGAATAGGGATGTGATCAAAAACATCGCCGGCCAGTGCATTCCTGTGTCCTTCCTAATTCAAACTGGATAGCCGAGAGAGGCTGTCTGGGGGGCGGAGTTGTCTCTTTCACAAACCTAAACCTACCCATCACAGAAAACTTTCTGCATTTTTACATGCTCAAAAAACATAATTTAGTATGATTTATAAGCTGTTTTCCTCATGGGGATCAAAAAAATGTCCCCACAAGTGCTGTAGTACTCGAGTCCGGACTTGAACCTCTTTGGACTTGGACTTGACTTGGACTCGAACCTCTTTGGACTCGGTCTTGACTTGTCCTGGTCTTGGACTCAACAAAGGTGGACTTGACTACAGCCCTACCACAAGATCAAAAAATCCTCAACGTAGGGAATACTTGAACCGCACACGCACGCACTCACTCACTCACTCTCACACGCACACACTCACTACCCATTTTTTCCATTCTTATCGCTGTATTGACAGGCATTTCCTCTGTTTTCGTTCGTGTTTGATTAATTGCAGGTTTTTTAATTCCATGTTTACAGAGTGTGCTGTTGTACTGACTCTTATCTCTTTGACCTCTGGCTGACAATATGAGCTCTTTGCTGCACCCATTTTGCTGTAGCATTTCAAATTCTGCATCCCACTGGTGCTGCTGCTGTCTATTGGTGTGTGAGACAGGTGTGGTGTGTTCCATTCTCACTGCCAGTTACATCTGCTACACTGTAACCTAGTGCTGACCTTACTGCAGCCACTCACAGTAGCAAGTATTTGTACACTCAAGCCATACTGATTGTGTCACTGCATTAGATCAAATATAGCAAGGGGCATTCTGTTTTAAAAACAGACACACAGATCATTCTGTATTATATCTAAGCTTGTTTCCTCATGGGGACAAAAAAGATGTCCCCACAAGGTCAAAATTTACTGGTATTACTATACTTGTGGGGACATTCGGTCCCCATAACGTAGGGAATACCAGGACCACACACACACACACGCACACACCTTTCAAGCAAAACATTTGTCAAAAATAAGTTTGTTAGGTTTTGAAAAGGTTTTGATATGAAAAAGTACACTTTTACTTTTAAAAAGAGTACTTGTGATTTAAGTACACACATTTGTAATGAAGCTGCAATTCAGTACTTTACTGTGCTTTAGTATGTTAGTCAACACGTCAAAATAAGTGTACCTCTTTAAAGCATGACAAAAGATTATTAAAACAATGTAAAAAATGGTAAAACTTTTAATTTGACATTATTACTAAGTGCACTTAAGAAACAGTGATGAATGTCTACTCTATGTACACTTAAGAGGTCTTTTTAATTAAATAATATTATATAATATTACTTTTAAGATTTGAAGTACACTACAAATGCTGACTTCTAAGACAGCATAAAAGTTTAATGATATACAACAAAACAGAGATTTGCTTAGTTATTGTCACGGTTGGGTGCTATAAGTAAATGCATGATGGAGAATCATTCAAGGGAACAGTTTTTAATGACAAACACTCAGGAAACAACCACTAAACATCGACGAGACCGGACAAAGAACTGAACAAAACACAGACTAAATGAGATACTTGAATGATAGGTGAACTGTATGATTAATCAAGGTAACAAACTGGAAACTAGGTCAAATGACAGGGAACACAGGCAAACAGGAACAGAACTAAAATACAATTAAATTAAGCCAAAACAGAACATACATGTTAAAGTAGCTCCCCTCCCAAAAGGCACGTCATCGCGCTATAAAGAGTCAATCTGAGGAGGGAGGGAGGGAGGGAGGGAGGGAGGGGGCTCTGGTGGAGGACATGGAGCTGGAGAGGGGTGTAAACAAAAAGAGACGGGCCAAACAGTACATGGGGGAGTGGAGGGTGAGAGGAGCCAGGGGGAGCCAGGAGCAGAAGGAAGCCAGGCAGGGACCCAAGCCACAGCCAGCATGATGTTCCACAGTGGAGTCGCAAGAGGGAGGTGCCATGGTGGAAGCCTGGGAGATGGAACCAGGGATGTGAGTTCCTGCAATGGAGCCGACGGCAGTGGAGACCCAGACAGAGCTGAGGAGACACAGAGCCAGGGTGACACCGTAGGGCCAAGGTGGAGCTGGTGGCTCATGGGAGCGAGGCGGAATTGGGGACCCAGAAGACAGCGGTGGAGCCGGAGCGACCGAGGACAGGCGCAGCCAGGAATCCTGTGACAGAACCAGAGTAACGCCTGACCAAGGCGAAGACGGGTGGACAAAGGAGCCCGGCGGAGCTCGTGGGATGACAGACCACGGTGGAGACGAGGGAGCAGAGAGCCATGGCAGAGCCGATGTGTTGGAGGACCAAGGTGGAGTCCGGGGCTCTGTGGCTGGAGGCAGAGACGGGATCCTTACACGAAGATGGAGCTGGGGACGATGGATACATCTATGTTGCTTCAAAAATCGATCAGATGAAGGTATCACATGAGACAGGATATGACATGATTATTGAATTTGGATGTAGCTGTCTTCGGAGATGCAGCCTCTATGTTTGTGAAGTTCAAGTTCAAGTCATGTCGGTAAGATCGTATTCATGAGTTGAATACACATGAACACAACCACAAAGTTGTAAATACGAGTGGGAAGCTCAGCATTTTCTTTAATTTTACAAGTTTACAAGTTGGGGGCGTGTCAGTGAGAAATGTGGTGGAATACCACAATACTTAATGGTATTTAGCAAATTGTCAAGCTTTTTTATTTACAACAAAATAAGCTATTATTTGCCTGCTATTATTTGTCAGACATCATAAACACGACTTCCCAACTCGGAAATATGGAGGACTTAAACACACTATTAGTTAGTGGATTGTTGATAGTTAATGTGGTTCCTCTGCTAGGACACCTGTGTGAACTTAAGGAAAACTGACTTCATATATCATGCACGAAAAATCACCAGAACACCAGCTGATTAAAAGACATTACCTGAGGTAGAAAACTAAAGTTAGTGAAGAGAAAAGCTCATGCAGCGTTCATTTGCACAACACTTGGATTGATATGTGCATCACTGCCATCACGTTGCTGTGTTAAAGTGCCCCTATTATGCTATTTTAAAGGCTCCTAATTTTGTTTTGGAGGTCTCCTACAACAGGTTTACATGCATCAAAGGTCAAAAAACACTTTAATTTTCTCATAATATACGTTGTACATCACCACATTGTTCAATGATTCTCAAACGACTCATGAATCAGTCTCTCTAAATCCCTCCTTTCCGAGAGCTACTCTGCTCTGATTGGCCAGATGGCCCAGTCTGTTGTGTTTGGTCTACCGCGTACAGCACTTGTTTCGGAAGCTAGACGGCAATTACCATAACTGAACTTCAGCTCCGGAGGCTTTCTAAAGCTCACCAATTGTACCAACTGTAAAGACAGTAACGATGACGTCGATTTTACCATATCAATCCGAGCGCGAGTCTGAGGATGAAACATTGGAAGAACTAGTTATTCAAACCAAACCTCCATCGCAAGTACGAATTGAGCAGGACGTTTCTCAGTGATGCTACTCAGTTTGAGGTACATTATGAGATGTTGCATCTGTAATTCATCAGTATTAAAAAGTGTATGTCCATCAACAAACCCATGTGTATACTTCTAATTTATTGCGGTGCACATGCGGGAACTGTATCAATAACAGCACATATGTTAGCCCAGCACTAACATGAATGACTGATGTAACATTAAAATTTGAAAAACAAATCTTGCTCCATCCATTATCTTTACCCAAAGTAGTAAGAACGACAGACAATCTGCGTTAATAGACACAGTTTTATAGTTACCCACAGCTGCTTAGCAGAAGCAGTTCAGACAGTAATAATGTGAGTTAGCCAGAAACGTACACAATATAAAACACAAAACTACGTATTTTGAGTAGAAAATATATACATCAATAATTATTCATACTTGCAGGTTATGATTCTGAGGCTCAAGCTGGTCCAAATAAACTGGTACTGACCCATCTTTCACGAGCAATCATTTTGTGAATCCCACATGAACTCTGAGATTTGAGAAGCAGTCATCAGTAAAATGGCGTGTTTTGTTCGCAGGCGGACAACGTACAACATAGTCTAGTGATGTAGAACTGTCACGCAGTAAGATTTGAAATACAAACGACTCGTATAGGCGGTTCAGAGTCGATTCTTTCTTTTGGGAGACAATAACTTTATTTATTGTGCACTTTATTTATTTTGACTTTACAACTTTGCAGAGTGTTTACATTCACAAACAGCTGTATTACACACTGCATGAAAGGGAATATTCAAAAAACATTATAGGGGCACTTTAATGATGAAGAGAACGATTTAGGTTTAAGGTTTAAGTATATTATGGAAAGCAACCAGACGCAATAACACATCATGTGACCCTGATGTCAACTCAAGCCAAAGTGTCATTATGGGTGTGTGTGTTTGTGTGTTTTATGTGGTATTTAAAGGGTGAGAAACTCTAGCGGGGGATTTAACATTCAGTAAAAGCTGATGTAAGAGGCTGCTGGTTGAAATTGATGTCCGAACGTGAAATGAAGTGATGATGATTGTTTTTTCATATATGAGTTTTGGTGACTTTCTTACATCATCACGCACATTAGGTCTCCTAAACTAATAGTACACATTAAACTAGATTTGTGCATTTTCAGAAGAATATGTGAGTGGTGCAAAACACTGTTCTTAAGTTTCCTAAACTAACTTTTTGGAATGTAAATATTGCAAAAATACTTAACTTAGTTATTTTAATTAAGTAACTCCACTATTTAATCAATTGAGAAGCAGCTGATAACTGACATCTGTGCTTCCACATTCTTGAAAAGCACCTACTTTTTTAAAGTAGATTACTTTGTCACACTGACTGATGACTGTGTGTCTGTGTTTTTCAGATAAAGAGCTTCTTAAGCCATCTGATGTGTCCATCTTCTCATCTCTGAGTATTAATGGCCGTTTGTTTGTCTGCTCGAGGGACCAGATCGACACTTTGGTGTGTGAGAGCCCCTGGAGACTGCATTTAAAACACACATCTGCTGTAAACACAAATGCATTAACTTGTTGATTGGCTGATTATTTGATCAGTGGATTGACTGTTTCTGCAGACTCCACTGCCGGAGCAGGAGGGGCCGTCTGCAGGGTCCATGTCCACGTTTGAGCTCATGAGCTCTAAAGATCTGGCTCATCAGATGACTCTCTATGACTGGGAGCTCTTCGACTGTGTACATGAGGTACATACACAAAGTTCTGCTTCTGTTTTAACATTTCTCTAACTTAAAGGATTAGTTCACCCAAAAAAAATGAGAATTCTTTCATCATTTATTCCAAAACTCATGTCATTCCAAACCCACGAGACTTTCATTTACAAACCCGATTCCAAAAAAGTTGGGACACAGTACAAATTGTGAATAAAAAAGGAATGCAATAGTTTACAAATCTCATAAACTTATATTTTATTCACAATAGAATATAGATAACATATCAGATGTTGAAAGTGAGACATTTTGAAATGTCATGCCAAATATTGGCTCATTTTGGATTTCATGAGAGCTACACATTCCAAAAAAGTTGGGACAGGTAGCAATAAGAGGCCGGAAAAGTTAAATGTACATATAAGGAACAGCTGGAAGACCAATTTGCAGCTTATTAGGTCAATTGGCAACATGATTGGGTATAAAAAGAGCCTCTCAGAGTGGCAGTGTCTCTCAGAAGTCAAGATGGGCAGAGGATCACCAATTCCCCCAATGCTGCGGCGAAAAATAGTGGAGCAATATCAGAAAGGAGTTTCTCAGAGAAAAATTGCAAAGAGTTTGAAGTTATCATCATCTACAGTGCATAATATCATCCAAAGATTCAGAGAATCTGGAACAATCTCTGTGCGTAAGGGTCAAGGCCGGAAAACCATACTGGATGCCCGTGATCTTCGGGCCCTTAGACGGCACTGCATCACATACAGGAATGCTACTGTAATGGAAATCACAACATGGGCTCAGGAATACTTCCAGAAAACACTGTCGGTGAACACAATCCACCGTGCCATTCGCCGTTGCCGGCTAAAACTCTACAGGTCAAAAAATAAGCCATATCTAAACATGATCCAGAAGCGCAGGCGTTTTCTCTGGGCCAAGGCTCATTTAAAATGGACTGTGGCAAAGTGGAAAACTGTTCTGTGGTCAGACGAATCAAAATTTGAAGTTCTTTTTGGAAAACTGGGACGCTACGTCATCCGGACTAAAGAGGACAAGGACAACCCAAGTTGTTCTCAGCGCTCAGTTCAGAAGCCTGCATCTCTGATGGTATGGGGTTGCATGAGTGTGTGTGGCATGGGCAGCTTACACATCTGGAAAGGCACCATCAATGCTGAAAGGCATATCCAAGTTCTAGAACAACATATGCTCCCATCCAGACGTCGTCTCTTTCAGGGAAGACCTTGCATTTTCCAACATGACAATGCCAGACCGCATACTGCATCAATTACAACATCATGGCTGCGTAGAAGAAGGATCCGGGTACTGAAATGGCCAGCCTGCAGTCCAGATCTTTCACCCATAGAAAACATCTGGCACATCATAAAGAGGAAGATGCGACAAAGAAGACCTAAGACAGCTGAGCAACTAGAAGCCTGTATTAGACAAGAATGGGACAACATTCCTATTCCTAAACTTGAGCAACTTGTCTCCTCAGTCTCCAGACGTTTGCAGACTGTTATAAAAAGAAGAGGGGATGCCACACAGTGGTAAACATGGCCTTGTCCCAACTTTTTTGAGATGTTGATGCCATGAAATTTAAAATCAACTTATTTTCCCCTTAAAATGATACATTTTCTTAGTTTAAACATTTGATATGTCATCTATGTTGTATTCTGAATAAAATATTAAACTTCCACATCATTGCATTCTGTTTTTATTCACAGTTTGTACAGTGTCCCAACTTTTTTGGAATCGGGTTTGTATCTCCAAAACACAAATTAAGATATTTTTTAAAGAGAGATTTCTGTCCCTCCATTGCAAGTCCATTCCACCAAAACTCTAATGCTTTAAAAGGCTCATTGTAGAATTAATCTGTACAAATATGCTGAAGAGACGTGATTGCGTAAACAGATTTAATTTAGGCTTTTATTCACATTTAAACTGATCAATGCACATACATACACTTGTGAATGTTAATATTATATTAATTAAATAAAAGTCTACTTAAGTGTACTTAGAGTGTACACTTTAATGACTGTTTCTTAACACACTTTTAAAAAAGTGCACTTTGTAATAATGTCAAGTTTTATTTTTGTAATACTTTATTTTACATATGTTACATATACTTACCATAGTAATAACAGCAAATTATGCAATTACATGCAACTGGTCCTCAACCAAACCCTAATCCTTCCCTAATAGTAAGTACATGTAGTTAATTATTATTACTCAGTAATTAAATATATAATTACACTGTAACAAGGACACCTTAAAATAGTGTAACTGTATTTTTAAACCGTATTTTATAATATCTAATTGCAGCATCATTACAAATGTGTAATTGCAAAATTACATGCAACACTTAATAAATGCTTGTCAGCACATTCAGCAGTACATTTTAACCATATAGACGTGATTATGAAATTACATATAAATATGCACTTAAGTCCTACTCTAAAATTTAGTTAATTTCATAAATTATTTAAAAAAATTATATAATTTCCTTAACTTAATAAGAAGGTTACACTTTATTTTAAGGTGTCCTTGTTACAATGTAATTATACATTTACTGTAAGTGCTGAGTAATAATAATTAAGTACATGTACTATAGGGTTAGGCTTTGGTTTAGGGTTAGTTGCATGTAATTATGCGTAATTTATAGTTATTACTATAGTAACTACATGTAACGTATAACAATCATGCTGTAAAATAAAGTGTTACCTACATTTATTAACCACCAGGTCTAAACTAGTAGTCAGTTCTATTACACGTCTAGTAAATCTGTATGCATTTCTGTTTTAGCACGAGCTGATCTACCACACGTTTGGCCGGCATCATTTCAAAAAGACCACGGCAAATCTGGATCTGTTCCTGCGGCGGTTTAATGAGGTGCAGCTGTGGGTGGTCACAGAGGTTTGTTTGAGTCCCACGCTCAGCAAACGCGTCCAACTGCTCAAGAAGTTCATCAAGATCGCAGCACAGTGAGTCTCTGATGTCTTTACTAACGTAGCGTTAATGTGTGTGATGAATCATTTTGTTAACGATATTAATGCAATGTTTTCCGACAATCAGTTGCAATGTTAACTGATGTATTATAGTTAAAAATTGATATTAATTTAAGTTAGTTGAACTTAAGAGTGCTTTTTTTGACCCACTTAAGTATAGGACGTGCATCTTTATATGTAATGTCTTAATTATTTCTTTGAAATATGGTTAAAGTGTACTGCCGAATGTACTGATAAGCATTTATGGTAAACTATATACTACAACGTGAAACGTGTATGACATGTATTTAAATATATTTGTAATTACACATTTGTGATGATGAAGTTGCAATTTTTTACTTATAAAATACTAACTTTAAATGTAATATCGAATAACAAACTACAGTTAAAATTATTATCAGGTACTTTACATGTGCTTTTTATATGTTGTTCAACACATCAAAAAAAAAGTGTACTTAAAGCATGACAAAAGATTAAAGCATAATGATTCAAAATTAAAATAGGACATTATTACAAAGTGCGCATTTTAAAAATGTACTTAAGTGTGTAAAGAAACAGTCATGAAAATGTACTGTAAGTGGACTTTTTTAATATAATATTGTATTATCTGCAACTGCAGTTTTTTTTTTAAATGTACTTTTAAGGTTTGAATGAAGTGTGCATTCAATACAATTAAGCCTTTAAAAATGTCTTTTTCACAAGGGTGTTTGTCATGTGTAGTGTTGTTGTCACCGTAGAGAGTGTGTGATGTGTATTAATTAGTACAGGCTGCACTTCTATAAATGGTGTGTGTGTGTGTGTTCGCTCTTTTTAAGCTGTAAAGAGTTTAGGAATTTGAACTCATTCTTTGCCATTATCATGGGCCTGGGAAACCCTGCGGTCTGTCGACTCAGTCAGACATGGGAGGTGAGCATTCACTACACACATACACACAACTTCATAGACATATATACATAACAGACAGACACTGTCATGTTTAACACTGATTCAGCTCTCACAGAATAAGAGTTTGCTCTCTCACAGAAACTGCCCAGCAAGTTCAAGAAGTTTTATGGAGAGTTTGAAAACCTGATGGTAAGTTCAACATAACAACCTCTTGACCCTGCTAGTAACCTAAACATTTAACATTTAAGCTGTTGTTGTTCTCCCTGCAGGATCCCTCCAGAAATCACAGAGCGTATCGACTTACAATGGCCAAGTTAGAACCACCGATCATCCCTTTCATGCCTTTATTAATTAAAGGTGAGCTTTACACTGGAATCACAAACACCAACAAAATGTGTGACACATAATACACGGTCTTTATTAGTAGCATTTTCAACATTTTTGAATAATAGTAAAGTCAGTACAGCTATGAAATATGAAATATATTATGAAATGGAAGTAAGGGAACTTATATAATATATAATATATATATATTTTTTACATTTCTTTTTAAATTAATTATTAAAGTGTGTAACACATTTATCTTATGATTATATGATTTAGTGACATTTTCCACATTTTTAATGAATTTCGAATTAATTCATTAATAAATTAATATGGCACAATATATATAAATTTTGTCCAAATTAAAATTTTTCTAATTATATAATTGATTAAAACTGATTTAAATATATATGCTTAAAAGGTCAAATCATTGTAAATATTTTTAGATAATTTAAACTTAAAATTTGCACTTATCTATTCATAAGGTTTATTTTAAATATTATTCAAATAAATATTTATAAATAATATTCAGATATATAATTAAAAATTATATTTATTTTTATATATATATATATATATATATATATATATATATATATATATATATAAATGTAATATTAATTATATATATATATATATATATATATATATATATATAAAATCTATAATTTAAGACCATAATAATTATCAATACATAATTAAGGGACAATTAATTAATTAATTAAGGGACATAATTGCAGCAATTAAGGGACCAAGCACAAAGAAGGCACGATAAGTCATGCCATTGGCTGGGAGCATCAGACCAACTGCAACAATGAGCAATTAAAGACATTTTAATAAGATTTTAGTCAAAACGGCAAAAAAAATCATAAATACAATCACTAGTAATAAGATTGAATAGTTTCTCACTTTTTACCAATAGGTGGTGTGATCAAATTCATGTGGTGTGGTCAGAATGAGGTGACAATGACACATGCAAAGTTTGGTGTCAATATGCCAAAGCAAGATACAGCCTCATTTTGGCATCATGCCATCAAATTTGTTGCTGCTGTATACAAAAACGGTTTTGTCTATTGACACAAAATCCATAACTTTTTGCCAACATGGTCTGAAGATGATACGATTCGATTTTGGTGAAAATCGGACAAACGTTTAGGAGTAGTTTGAAAAAGTAGGTTTTTAAAGAAAATAAAAATGGTGGACAGGAAGTTCGGCCGACTATGGCAAAATCAGTATCTGTGTTCTCGGCATGACCCAAGGAATCTATTAAGACCAGTTTCATTACAATAGGTTAATCAAAAGTTATTAGCATTTTTGGAAATTTCATTATAAGTTTTGAGCACAAGGTGGCGCTGCCCCGAAACTTTTTGAGTACCGTCAGAGCATGGTGCCAAAGACACATACCGAGTTTCGTAACAATACACCAATGCGTTCGTAAAATATAGGATTTTACGACAAAATTCACGACCAGTTTTGAGACCAGATATTTGGCCAAACCGTTCAGAAGTTATAAGCAAAAATAGCCAAATTTTGTATCTCCAGACCACTAGGTGGCACTGCGCCGAAACGCTGCAGGTAGCCTCAGGTCACGGTTGTCATAACACACACCAAGTTTAGTCAGAATACGCCAAAGCTTTGCAGAGATATAGCCTCGTGTTCGTTTTGCCGTGGTCTTCGTCAAATTCGTTTGCGCGTTATTAGAGAAAAGTAGGTTCTTTGGAAAATTCAAAATGGCGGAAAATGTTTCATGACAGAAAATGACTCCATAGGGTGCAATAGAATCAGAAGTTTGTTTCTAGCCCTTACGGTTCAAAAGTTGGTGCAAGTTTGGACAGTAGGTGGCGCTAGAGGGATTGGGTTAGAAACTCCAAATTAGCTATGGTGACAGATCAGACTGTCCTCTATCTGTGTGCCAAATTTCACTGTCATTCAGATGCATAGGTGCTAATCCAATCAGTCTGACAGTATCGCCCATACCTTCACATTAACATAGAGACAAAGGCACAGCCTTGAGCTTGTCATGCCAAATGGTCAGGAAGTGCATAAAGACAAAAGGTTAATGTCTCAGACACCTGGGCTGCTTGACTTGATCTCCTTAGAATGTCATCATCTTTACCTCAAAATGTAAAACACAATGTACATAACGTTTTCAGTTTATATACTATTACATTGGAACCTAGATATAACAATTTATAAATGTGTATTCCCACACTAGCCACAATAAATCTACTTTGCACTCCTGCACTTTTACCATACTGTATATTTGGATATATATTCATACATAATTCACGCAGTACATTATGATTGAGTCAAAGGAATGAGAAACTAATAACAGCCTACAGTAACTGCAATATTCTGATGAAATCAAGAGTCAAAAATACAACAGATATAGTTTCAGTATGACCCAGAAAAGATGCAGATTTTATCAGTGCTTAAATGTCTAACATCTCCATTTTTGCGCTTTCAGATATGACTTTCACACATGAGGGCAACAAGACATTTATTGACAGATTGGTCAACTTTGAGAAAATGGTGAGTTTATCTATCTCACCATCTCCGAGACATCTCCAACTTCCTTAATGTTTTTGTGTGTTTTCCAGAGAATGATTGCTAACACAGTCAGAATCATGAGATACTGCCGAAGTCAGCCATTCAGTAAGACATCATTATATACAATATATATCAAAATTGTGTTTCAGTTCAACTGATTCTGATGCATTTCTCTCTCTCTTTCTTTGGCAACTATAGATCAAGAAGCGCCACAAATGACTGGTAAAAGCCATCAGGATGTGCGGAGCTATGTGCGTCACATCGGTGTGATTGACAACCAGCGCACCCTATCACAGCTGTCCCACAGGATTGAGCCGCGCCGGACCTGATCCTACAGAACTGCTGGATCAGCGCTGCTTTACCTCTGCCAGTGAATAAGCTATAGCTGTGTATGAACACATCCTTCCTTCCCTGCGATGTATACACACAGCACAGCACAGTCAAACATGCCTTGGCACAAGGGCTTTCCATTCTTTGGCTGGATGTATGAAAGTGTGGCTTGATTTCAGTGTACGGCTGTGGGATGTTTGGACCTCTGTTTATGACCTTTGTTATATTCTGCCACAGATAAGATGTTGCCCCTTTTTTCAGATTGTGTTTCTTAACACACATGGTGTTTTCGAGTTTGAAATCACAAGCTTATTGAAAATGAAGTTGCTGATGGCATTTTTGAGACTCTTTTTTTATGCTTTGAAAGAGATTCTGAGCATGTTGAGTTTATGTTGGTCTTACACTACCATTCAAAAATTTGGGATCAGTAAGAATCTTTTTTTTTTTTAAGAAATTAATGTTTATTCAGCAAGGATGCATTACATTGATCAAAGTGACAGTAAAGAAATAAATGCGGTTCTTTTGAACTTTCTATTTATCAAAGAATCCTGAAGAAAATGCATCACGGTTTCTCAGAAATATGAAGCAGCACAACTGTTTTCAATATTGATAATAATCAGAAATGTTTCTTGAGCATCAAATCATCATATCAGAATGATTTCTGAAGGATCATGTGACACTGAAGACTGGAGTAATGATGCTGAAAATTCAGCTTTGATCACAGGAATAAATTACATTTTACTATATATTCACATAGAAAACAGTTCTTTTAAATTGTAATAATATTTCACTGTTTTTACTGTATTTTTTTCTGCGCACTGTGCGCCTCAGCATGCGCTGACCCTGTGATTTTACTGTTTTTACCTTGTCCAGTAAATGCAGCTTTGGTGAGCAGAAGAGACTTCTTTCTAAAACATTAACCCCAAACTTTTGAACGGTAGTGTATATCAATCATCACAAAGCATTTTGAATTTCATTTCTAAATGAGATTTTTTTAAATGTTGATTTATGGAAGTTTTGAACTGGATGTAAAGATAAAGATATTCATATCAACTTAAGCATGAAGTAAAAAAAAAAACGAAATGGTGAATTGAGAACATACTGTATGAGCACATTTCGACTGCAAATCTTGTACCTCTGTGTGTATTGTGTAAATAAAACTGCCATAAGATGCATATTTACTGACATGTCAAAGTCTTTTTTCATTCAGAATTGTGTATAGTCGTTTTCAATTAGTTTCAGTTCATATACAGCTTAAGAAAAGATTTCCTTTAGTAAGCAGGTTATAAAAACTGCAGTCACATGCTCAGAATACACACTATATTGCCAAAAGTTTTGGGTCGCCTGCCTTTACATGCACATGAACTTTAATGACATCCCATTCTTAATCCGTAGGGTTTAATATGGAGTTGGCCCACCCTTTGCAGCTATAACAGCTTCAGCTCTTCTGGGAAGGCTTTCCACAAGGTTTAGGAGTGTGCTTATGGGAATTTTTGACCATTCTTTGACAGAAGCGCATTTGTGAGGTCAGGCACTGATGTTGGACGAGAAGGCCTGGCTCGCAGTATCAATATAGCAATGATCTGTGAGTGAGTGTGTGTGTGTGTGAGTGTGCGTGCGTGCGTGTGAGTGAGTGTGTGTGTGTGTGATATATCATGTTATCTGCTTTAGTCAACGGCAGCAAGTTAAGCAAACATTTCTTCTCTTTAATACAAGTTACAGCAAAACAAAAAAGATTAGAGGGCATGTTGAAAAATACAGCACAACTTACAAAAACTTTTGGTTTTGTGATGTAAAAAAGAAAGAAAGAAAGAAAGCTAAATAAAATCAGAACTTTTGCACCTTTAATGTGAAATTACACCCTACGCAATGCCATAATTATAACTGCAATGCCAATGTATAATTGTTTTAGTTATACATTATGTGAGGGTATTAGCTTATGAACTGTGATTGCTACAGTGGGTTCATAATGTAATACATTTCTCATACAACAAATTACATTATGTGAAAAATCGTTATTACGTTGGAAAATCATTATTACTTTATAAGCTCAAGATTTTATTACATTTTGACAAAATTATTACATAAACATTTTATTACATTATAATTATAGTGACATGAAAATGACATGCGTTGAATGAACAGCGTCCTTTGCTCCGGTGTGTCCGCGGGGTGTCGCTGTTTCTCTCCTCTTCCGCTGCGTCACTGCGCTGCGCTGAGGTTGGCAGCTCTGATCAGGAAGAAGTTGTTACACGTGAACTCACCGGATCGGACACTGACTGGAAATATCTGACACTGAGTCACAAGTTGACGCAAGAACTTCATGACTGCTGTCCATCTCTCCAGGGAAGACTGACAGCAGAAGCAGAATACAGGAGAGCGGGTAGGTGTGTGTGTTTGTGTGTGTGTCTGTTTGTTTGTCTCATGATGCCACACTGTAATAACATGTAATGACAGTGTGTGAGATGTGGATCAGTGCTCGTGTAGCTCATGGATCTGTTGGGATCTGTCTGGACCTGTTCCTGGATCACAGACAGGGAAAGTGTATGATAAAATTATCACTTATTAATGATTAATGTGTGCAAAATTGTTACAAATCTGCTTTTCTTAAACCTTAAAGTCTGATAAACCAAAGCACGTGGTTTTGGTTTAGAGCCAAGTTTATGTAACATGTTGCTGTTTGCTGTAATAGAAAAAAAATCATATAGGGCACGTTATATAACTGTTAATGTGTACACTAATTATAACATGTTGTATCCTTGACAAAAGGTGCCATGGTACCAGAAGAGTGACCATATCACATGATTACCATATTCATGTTTTTGACTTCAAAGGAGTGCTTACATTGTAATTATAACATAATAATTTATTATATCTATAAAATGCTGCATCATAACTAAAATGATTCCGAGAAAGGGGAGAATCATATTATATTGAGTAAACTGACTAAAACTCAATTCTGCTGTCCTCTGCATGCTGCATTGTATGAAGGCACAGGCATTCACTAGATGAATGAGAAAAATCCCAATTATTCCGCTGGTTTTACTTTCTGTTCCATTGCAGAGAGCATGTGCCGAGAAATGAATGGAGGAATGTTGCTGTGATCCTACAAACCCGATTCCAAAAAAGTTGGGACACTGTACAAATTGTGAATAAAAACAGAATGCAATGATGTGGAAGTTTCAAATTTCAATATTTTATTCAGAATACAACATAGATGACATATCAAATGTTTAAACTGAGAAAATGTATCATTTTAAGGGAAAAATAAGTTGATTTTAAATTTCATGGCATCAACACATCTCAAAAAAGTTGGGACAAGGCCATGTTTACCACGGTGTGGCATCCCCTCTTCTTTTTATAACAGTCTGCAAACATCTGGGGACTGAGGAGACAAGTTGCTCAAGTTTAGGAATAGGAATGTTGTCCCATTCTTGTCTAATACAGGCTTCTAGTTGCTCAACTGTCTTAGGTCTTCTTTGTCGCATCTTCCTCTTTATGATGCGCCAAATGTTTTCTATGGGTGAAAGATCTGGACTGCAGGCTGGCCATTTCAGTACCCGGATCCTTCTTCTACGCAGCCATGATGTTGTAATTGATGCAGTATGTGGTCTGGCATTGTCATGTTGGAAAATGCAAGGTCTTCCCTGAAAGAGACGACGTCTGGATGGGAGCATATGTTGTTCTAGAACTTGGATATACCTTTCAGCATTGATGGTGCCTTTCCAGATGTGTAAGCTGCCCATGCCACACGCACTCATGCAACCCCATACCATCAGAGATGCAGGCTTCTGAACTGAGCGCTGATGACAACTTGGGTTGTCCTTGTCCTCTTTAGTCCGGATGACATGGCGTCCCAGTTTTCCAAAAAGAACTTCAAATTTTGATTCGTCTGACCACAGAACAGTTTTCCACTTTGCCACAGTCCATTTTAAATGAGCCTTGGCCCAGAGAAAACGCCTGCGCTTCTGGATCATGTTTAGATATGGCTTCTTTTTTGACCTATAGAGTTTTAGCCGGCAACGGCGAATGGCACGGTGGATTGTGTTCACCGACAATGTTTTCTGGAAGTATTCCTGAGCCCATGTTGTGATTTCCATTACAGTAGCATTCCTGTATGTGATGCAGTGCCGTCTAAGGGCCCGAAGATCACGGGCATCCAGTATGGTTGTCCGGCCTTGACCCTTACACACAGAGATTGTTCCAGATTCTCTGAATCTTTGGATGATATTATGCACTGTAGATGATAACTTCAAACTCTTTGCAATTTTTCTCTGAGAAACTCCTTTCTGATATTGCTCCACTATTTTTCGCCGCAGCATTGGGGGAATTGGTGATCCTCTGCCCATCTTGACTTCTGAGAGACACTGCCACTCTGAGAGGCTCTTTTTATACCCAATCATGTTGCCAATTGACCTAATAAGTTGCAAATTGGTCCTCCAGCTGTTCCTTATATGTACATTTAACTTTTCCGGCCTCTTATTGCTACCTGTCCCAACTTTTTTGGAATGTGTAGCTCTCATGAAATCCAAAAGGAGCCAATATTTGGCATGACATTTCAAAATGTCTCACTTTCAACATTTGATATGTTATCTATATTCTATTGTGAATAAAATATAAGTTTATGAGATTTGTAAATTATTGCATTCCTTTTTTATTCACAATTTGTACAGTGTCCCAACTTTTTTGGAATCGGGTTTGTATTTGTTCAGAACTTAATGAGGAAATACTGTACAAGTATTGAAATGCAGAGAGTTGTTTATCAGACTCAGATAATACAGCAATCCCCAAAAGTATTTTGACACTTAATTCATACTTGAAAATGAATGAATGTCATTGCATTGGCTACAGAATATCAAGGCAAGTGTCATTTATTTTAAAGAAAGATAACACAGACTTGTCAGACTTGTCAAGGAAATCATATCACAAACAGAACAGTTTTAGGTTCAAAGTGATATAGCAGTTATGAAACAATGATTATATTGTTGACAATGCAGAGACATAGTGGCTGAATCCGAAATCACCCCCTATACCCTCAAATAGGGCATTATTTAAGGGGACAGCCGAGTGTCCGAAACCATAGTGGATGTTATTGAGTGCACTCATTCAATCCCACATTGCACCGCAATAACGAGTGTACAGCCGATGTACACACAACGGCTGGCCGAATTCACTCACTCGTTTTCATTCACTCCTTCAAGTGAACTATATTAGTGGACTAACATAGGGAATAGTGAATGAGGGTTTAGGGGGCGATTTCGGATTCAGCCAGTGACTCTTTGTGGTTATCAGTGTTAGTTGATCATCTGCATATTTAATGAGATTCTCTACACCTGTGTGAACTTGAGGAGAACTGACTTCATACATTCACTAACAATCACCAAAACACCAGTGGATTAAAAGACATTGAGCAAAAATGAGGAAGAAAAGTTAGTGAAGACCCTTGTGAGAAAAGAAGTGCACTATGAATGTGCACTTGTAGTGTACTACTTCAACTCTGAAATGTATATTTAAAAAAACAACAACAACTTGCAGATAATATAATATTAATAAATTAAAAGGCCATTTAAGTATACTTAAAGAGAGTACGTTTTCATAATGATGTTTCTTAATACAAAACGTACATCTTACTCTTTCAATAATGTTTTTGCCGTGCTTTAAAGAAGTACACTTATTTTGATGTGTTGACTAACTGTAGCGTGGAGTGTTTCAGAAGCAAGGAATAGTAGGATCCAAATGCAGTATAGCAGTTCGTGTGAGCAAAAAAATCATCCAAGCAACAGGAGACACAGGCAAAGTAAATCCAAAACAGAGTAAATACAATTGAGGGGTAAAACAGAACTGAAAACAACTCACAATACATCCACTGAAGACAACACCAGACAAAGAACATGAGAAACACTGGGGTATATATACACAAGGGGAGATTGGCAAACAAGACACACCTGGGAACAATCAGGAACTAATCAACAATAAAAACTACAAAGGACTACAGAACATGATGCAAAACTGGAAATAACATAAAAGTCCACATAAGACCAGGGGAACACAAGACGGGAATCATAACACTAACATACTAAAGCACATGTAAAGTATTTGATTATAATTTTACCTAGTGTGTTATCTGATTTTACATTTAAAGTTAATATATTTTAAATGTGCTAAATTGCAACTTCATTATTACAAATGTGTAATTACAAATATATTTAAATACATGCAATTTCAAGTTTCAATAGGAATGAAACATTCAGCAGTACTTTAACCATATTTCAGAGACAATAGAAGTGATTATGAAATTACATATAAAGATGTATTTAAGTCCTACTTAAATGGGTCAGAAAGCACTTTATAAAGTTCAGATAATTGCATTTATTATACATCATTGCATTTAATATAATCTATAATACATTTTCATCTGATCAGTATAATGTTTCTAAAAACATTACATTCAGTTCGCACTTAAAGGTAGGGTAGGCAATTTCCGAAGAGGCTAGCAATATCAAGCTAGCTTTGAAAGTATGAGATCCCACCTCCCTTCAGAGCGTCTCCAAAGCCACGCCTCCTTCAAAACACATGAACACACACAGCAGAGTCTGCAAAGCGTCACGAGAGACGGCGTTAAACTACCTCATGTCTCAAAGCACATAACATTACAATAATAATGAATATAAACAACTTAAAGAGCTCTTGTTCCACCTGACTGCTGCAGATTCATTTCAGCGTTGATGGTGTTGACATTGAAACGCATAAATTTGAAAAAAACTGTTACAGTTGGTGTGCAGCGAGGGAAAACAGGATGCGGACTTCAAATAATAGATGGGTTTAATTCAAATAATAGTAATGTACAGGTACAGGCACAGGACACAACCAAACAACCAGGTAATGCAAACGAGAACAGACCATGAGTGCAGAGGAGTGAGTCCATATAAAGGGAGTGCTAACGAAGACGACCAGGTGCAGGGAATCCAGGGAGAGCAGGAGAGATGAGGAGTGAGTTCAGGTGTGGGACAGGGAGGATCATGGGAAATGGAGTTCGAGACAGGCGTGGATTGTAACAGTGACATTGTTTACAAGCTGTTTTATTGACGTCTTTCCACGGTTGAAACACTGATTGAGCGATTACACGACATATGATACATTTCAGTAAGTTGTAATGTATCCTCAACATACCTTAAGATATTAATTCATGTTTATTCTTTAGGAAGAGATGATCGCGTTCACTCGCGCGCAGCGCTGCCGCTTCAACTGACGCGCCCAGTGATCAGTCACGTCACATTAAAGAGAGTCAAAACAGCATTTATCGTTTGAATTTCGTGATAAAATGGACTGAATACTTAATTTGTTCATGTGGGAACTCGGATTGAAGTATGTTCCGCGCTTAAAACAAGCCTACTGTTAACTGTAAAAGATTGCATTCATACCGTTCGATACACACGTGCACCATACCGAAAGTCCTGTACCGAAACGGTTCGGTACGAATACGTGTACCGTTACACCCCTAGTAATAAATATAGAGACAGATAAATCAGAAACATGGGAATTAGTCAGAATTAGTGATCAATCAATATGTTACTTTAGTTATTATTAAGAATTTATATAATCTAAATAGCAGGCCAATGGAGATAAAATGCAGATATGTATATGCTAGAGTATTCTGGGTGGTTTCTAGGGTGTTGCTAAGGTGCTCTGAGTGGTTGTTAGCATGTTGCTATATGATTGCTGAGCTATTCTTAATGGTTGCTTGCTAGGATGTTGCTATTCAGTTGCTAGGGTGTTCGGGGTGGCTAAGACATTGCTATTTGGAATCTATAAAGTTGTGGGTAGTTTCTAGGGAGTTGCTAAGGTGTTCTGGATGGCTCTTAATGAGTTGCTATGCAATTGCTAGCGTGTTCTAGGTGGTTGCTGGCGCAGGGAGAGTTATTCACAGAAGTGTTATTTATTCTAATCACCTACCCTAAATATGAGCAATAGTAAACACCACTAATATGGTTGGAGAGTCAGACTGGTAACCTGAAGGATGTGGGTTTGACTCTCAATACCGGCAGGAAATGACTGAGGTGCCCTTGAGCAAAGCACCTAACCCCCAATCGCTCCCCGGGCGCCACAGCAAATGGCTGCCCACTGCTCTGGGTGTGTGTGTCCACAGTTTGCAGTGTGTGTGCGTTCACTACTCACTACTCCTAATATGTGTGCACTAACTTGGAAGGGATTAAATACAGAGGACAAATTCAGAGTATGGGTTATAATGCTTGGCCTTCACATGTCACTTTCACTTCTTCAGTTAATAGATTGTGATGTAAGCAATGGTGTAAATGAATGCATTAGCATGAAAACAACATTGTTGAATATTCTAGATCAGTGTAGAAAGACTGGGAGCAAATGGGCAGTCTGTGATTACCCTTCTGACTTCAGCATACTTATAAAGAGTACTTATTACAGAAATATATTTTAAAAGAATATACTTAAAGGGATAGTTCCCAAGAAATTAAAATTCTGTCATTAATTACTCAACCCTCATGTTGTTTCAGACCAGTAAGACTTTCATTTCTCTTTGGAACAGAAATTAATTTTTAATGAAATCTGAGCGATTTCTGTCCCTCCATTGACAGCTACGCAACTACCACTTTGACGCTTCAAAAAGTTCAGAAAGAGATTGTAAAACTAATCCATATGAATTGAGCGGTTTAGTCCAAATTTTCTGAAGAGACTCGATCACTTTATATGATAAACAGATTGAATTTAGGCTTTTATTCACATCAGTGAACATAAACAGAAGCTCAACCGAACCTGCTTTACGTGCGAGAAAAAAACTCTTGAGGAAGCTCAAACGTGCTGCGTAACATGAGAATGAACCTCATTGGTTCTTGAGGAAGCTCAAATATGCTGCGTAACACGAGAATGAACCTCATTGGTTCTTACAGAAGCTCAAACGTGCTGCGTAACACGAGAATGAACCTCATTGGTTCTTGCAGAAGCTCAAATGTGCTGCGTAACACGAGAATGAACCTCATTGGTTCTTGCTGAAGCTCAAACGTGCAGTGCAACACAAGAATGAACCTCATTGGTTCTTGAGGAAGCTCAAATGTGCTGCGTAACACGAGAATGAACCTCATTGGTTCTTGAGGAAGCTCAAACGTGCTGCGTAACACGAGAATGAACCTCATTGGTTCTTGCAGAAGCTCAAACGTGCTGCGTAACATGAGAATGAACCTCATTAGTTCTTGTGGAGGCTCAAACGTGATGCGTAACACACGAAAATGAACCTCATTCAGAGGCGGATTAAGGTGGTCAGGGGCCCCTAGGCTGCTCTTTGTGTAAGGCCCCCCTTAATCATTATGCTTTACTGGAAAAATGTATTTAGTACCATACATGGTCCACACGCAAATATGGTGAACTGGCATGTACACACACACATTGAGACAGCCAATACTACAGTGTTTCCTCTACATTCCTTCAAGTGGTGGACCACCACTGTACGAAAATTGCCACCACACCACATAGGTAAAATGAGAAATTAAACATTACAAACAAAACACAAATACAAACAAGCACAAGGCCCAGTGCTTAGAAGCAGCCCTGTAATTAAAAGAGATGGTGGAAAGATATTACCCTGTGCCACCACAGCCACAGAAATATGTAACTATAAACAGCAAAGCAACAGAATTCCCTGCATTCACAGTTCAACTGCAAGATGGTTTAGCTTTATAAACCAAAAGGTAGGCTACAGCATCTGCATCAGTGCAGAACACCGTTTTACTGAGGCAAAATCACAACATCATTACTGAGACACAAACCACTGTGCTATACCCTAAACTGTGTATAAAACAAAGCTATAATAAAAACAGCGGGGATTCCCTCCATCTCTTCTGAGGGCGCGGGCGCGGCTGACCCACGAGCAGGTGAACAATAGCTGCTTTTCCACCGTCGGGCCGAACGGTTCTTATAATTGTAAGGAACGGTTCCAGTTGTGTTTCCACTTGAGCCTGGTACGGCACGATTACAAACCGTTCTCTGCCCGGAATTCTCAGCACGGTTAGCTAGAACTGTGCTGGTAGAATGCGTGTAGTGACGTCGCCACAAATTTGTCACTTGTCTGTTGCCTGGCTACCAGTTTCTCTGTAGCCGGGTAAGCGCGCTATTTGAGTGACATAAATACAGATTAATAATAAAATTAAAAGAAATACCTGATCGCCCTCCATAAAAAGCCGATGCTAGCTGGCAGTCCTCCTGCTGTGGATCTTGTCTTCGACTGGATGAAGATTCAGCAGCCTTGAAGTATCCAGTCAATTTAGGGATTTTTTTCTGTATATCTTAGTTACGTTGTTCTTTTTACCTTTGTATTTTCCGTTTTTGTGCTCCACTATCGTGCTTTCTTTCGGACATTTTGCCGCTATGCCGTCTTGCCCGTCTAGCAATAGCAGTGACGTAAATGAAAATGATTGACATGATTTGACCAGCAGCTGATTGGACAGATCTATCCAATCACCTGCTTATGTTTTTTATGTTTCTTATGGGCCAATGAGGGTCTTTTTTGTTCGCGCTGAAGTAAATTTAAAATAATAAAAAAAAAATAGTCTGGCCAATCCGGGGCCCCTGCACACGTGGTGCCCCTAGGTGCAGTTTACGCAAGCCTTTGCGTTAATCCGTGCCTGACCTCATTGGTTTTTGAGGAAGCTCAAACGTGCTGCATAACACGAGAATGAACCTCATTGGTTCTTGCTGAAGCTCAAACGTGATGTGTAACTTGAGAATGAAACTCATTGGTTCTTGAGAAAGCTCAAACGTACTGCGTAACACGAGAATGAACCTCATTGGTTCTTGAGGAAGCTCAAACGTGCTGCGTAACACGAAATTGAACCTCATTGGTTCTTGCAGAAGCTCAAACGTGCTGCGTAACACGAGAATGAACCTCATTGGTTCTTGTGGAAGCTCAAATGTGATGCGTAACATGAGAATGAACTTCATTGGTTCTTGAGAAAGCTCAAATGTGCTGCGTAACATGAGAATGAACCTCATTGGTTCTTGTGGAGGCTCAAACGTGCTGCGTAACACACGAGAATGAACCTCATTGGTTCTTGTGGAGGCTCAAACGTGCTGCGTAACATGAGAATGAACCTCATTGGTTCTTGCAGAAGCTCAAACGTGCTGCATAACACGAGAATGAACCTCATTGGTTCTTGCGGAAGCTCAAACGTGCTGCGTAACACGAGAATGAACCTCATTGGTTCTTGCTGAAGCTCAAATGTGCTGCATAACACGAGAATGACCCTCATTGGTTCTTGCTGAAGCTCAAATGTGCTGCGTAACACGAGAATGAACCTCATTGGTTCTTGCGGAAGCTCAAACGTGCTGCATAACATGAGAATGAACCTCATCGGTTCTTGATGAAGCTCAAACGTGATGCGTAACATGAGAATGAACCTCATTTGTTCTTGCGGAAGCTCAAACGTGCTGCGTAACACGAGAATGAACCTCATTGGTTCTTGCGGAAGCTCAAACGTGCTGCATAACACGAGAATGAACCTCATTGGTTCTTGCTGAAGCTCAAACGTGCTGCGTAACACGAGAATGAACCTCATTGGTTCTTGCGGAAGCTCAAACGTGCTGCATAACACGAGAATGAACCTCATTGGTTCTTGCTGAAGCTCAAACGTGATGCGTAACACGAGAATGAACCTCATTGGTTCTTGCGGAAGCTCAAACGTGCTGCATAACATGAGAATGAACCTCATTGGTTCTTGAGGAAGCTCAAACGTGCTGCGTAACACGAGAATGAAACTCATTGGTTCTTGCGGAAGCTCAAACGTGCTGTGTAACCTGAGAATGAACTTCACTAGTTCTTGCTGAAGCTCAAACGTGCTGCATAACATGAGAATGAACCTCATTGGTTCTTGAGGAAGCTCAAACGTGCTGCGTAACACGAGAATGAACCTCATTGATTCTTGAGGAAGCTCAAACGTGCTGTGTAACCTGAGAATGAACTTCACTGGTTCTTGCTGAAGCTCAAACGTACTGCGAACATGCTTGAGCTTCCGATGAATGTTTATATGTTAATAAAAGCTTATATTCAATCTTTTCATCATATAAAGTGATCGTATTTCTTCAGAAAATTTGGACTTAACCGCTCAATTCATATGGATTATTTCTAAGATCTTTTTATGAACTTTTGGAAGCGTCAAAGTGCTAGTTGCATAGCTGTCAATGGAGGGACAGAAATCGCTCAGATTTCATTAAAAATATCTTCATTGGTGTTCTGAAGATGAACAAAAGTCTTACAGGTTTGGAATGACATGAGGTAAATGATGACAGAATTTAAATTTTTGAGTGAGCTAACTTTAAGTGCAAACTGTAATATTCCCTATCTGTCAGTCACTTTGAGGTGGTGTTGATGACTGACACTAGGGGTCGCACTTGAGAGCCCCAAACACCTCTGATACTTTGAGAAAGGCCAATGAGATTTGTTGAGTAGATTGCATTGAGGGAGATCGAAAAAGTACGCTTTCTTGACGCCCCCATCGGGCCCTGCACAAGCTCCTGTTCAAGATGTTAATGCAGAAACGCATTCTGCTGGGCCTACAGAGAGCTCGTTTTGAGTCCTTGGAGTCAGAGCTGTTAGAGTTAAGTGCCCTCTCTTTGAATACAGCCCTCCTGACAACGCTGACTTCCATCAAGAAGGTTGGGGAACTGTAGGTGTTCTCTGCCAGCGTAACATGCTTTGATTTTGGTCCGGCATGCTCTCACATAGTCTTGAGACCCCAGCCAGGCTACATGCTCAAAGTTCCCACTACTCCTTTCAGGGACCAAGTGGTGAGCTTGCAAGCGCTGCCTCAGGATGAGGCAGACCCAGCCTTGTCGTTGCTGTGTCCAGTACACGCCCTGAATGTTTACTTGGACCGTACGCATAGCTTTAGGAGCTCTGAGCAGCTCTTTGTCTATTTTGGGGGCAGAAGGGGAAGGCTGTCTCCAAACAGAGGATGGCCCATTGGATTGTGGATCCCATTGCCTTGGCATACCAGGCCCAAGGCATGCCATTCCCATTAGGAGTCCATGAAGTGTTGCATCACTCCACGAGAAGTGTTGCATCCTCCTGGGCTCTAGCAAACTGTGCCTCTCTAACAGATGTCTGTAGAGAGACACTAAATGCCTTTGTGAGATTCTATAATCTCCAGGTTAAGACAGTTTCGTCCCGTGTGCTTTTGGGTACGACCAGTTACAGACAACGGACCGGGTGTTCCGCTTGCACAAAGCGCCTTCCCCTCCCTGAGGTGATAACGTGTTTTTTTGTCCATGTGAGTTCCCTGGACTAGCAAACCCTGGACGCAACTTTTCCACCAGCACCCTCGGCAGTTGACTTGGGTGGAAGAATTCGACATCAGGCCCAGTACTCTTGATGCATGCCTTTTTCAGGTCAGCCTGCATACTTGGGCTAGGTGCTCCATATGTAGTGATTCCCTGATGGTAGTCCCATATGATGTATTGTCCATACGGGTTCCCTAATGGAAAACCTGTGTTTTCCCCTAAGCAGAGCTCCTTCTCTGCCGCCAGTTGCTGCTTTTGTAGTAGTTCCTTCATTTTCAGCTAGGACCTTCCCCCTGTGGACACCTAGTGTCAGTCATCAATAACACATTGAAGTGACTGACAGATAGGGAACGTCTCGGTTACTATTGTAACTTCTGTTCCCTGATGGAATGAACAAGACATGATGTCCCTCCTGTCACAAAGCACAAAGCCACGACACAGTGCCGGCTCCTCAGTACAAATCTGAATGAGTGACGTACCCCGTCTCTCTTTTATACCCGTATGTCCGGAGGAGTGGCATGCAAATTCCACTCGCCAATTCTAATTGGCCTTTTTTTCAAAGTATCAGAGGTGTTTGGGGCTCCCTAGTTTCAGTCATCGACACCCACATCTCATTCCCTCCATCAGGGAACAGAGGTTACAATAGTAACCAAGACGTTTTCAGACACTTGGTTGCATGTTAGTTGCTAGTTTAAATTTGGCTGATCTTTAGAGTGCTTTTTTGACCCACTTAAGTAGGACTTAACTTAAATTTGTCATTTCATAATTATGTTGAAACATTGTCTTTGAAATATGGTTAAAGTGTACTGCTGAATGTACTGACAAGCATGAATGGTAACCTAAATATACTTTAAAGTACATTTAAAATATATAAACTTTAAATTAGGGCTGCAACAACTAGTCGATAAAATCGATAATAATCGATAATGAAAATCATCGACAACGATTCTCATTATCGATTAGTCGGGTCTGCTCTCTGTACGCAAAGCTTCCACCTGTCGCGCCAAATTACAGCACTGAATAACACATTTCTGTGGACAAAATGCATCTAAAAACAGTGGAGTGGAAACAGAGAGCGAGCTGCTGCGGGAAAGGTACATGATCCAAGCGCCCAAAGCATGAGAATTCTGTATTTTAAGTTTCAAGCGAATGCATTAGTGTTTAACATACCCTGTCTTGCGCTTTGGTGCGTGTGCGTCCTCAGCGCAAAACGTTCATTTTACAGGTTATATCCACTGATATATATAGAGAACAGTGGTTATATCCTTATCTGTAAATGTTACTAATTCACGCGAGTATTTCCATTTTGCATGAAAGCGCGTCTTGACGGCTTCAAACTTAACTGAAGGAGCGCCGGTGCGGCGGGCGCGCGCATGCGCGTCAAACAGACAGAACGCAGTCGACAGGGAGACAGTTAATATTCAGCGCAAAAACATTAATTTAGCTGAAATATCTGCTTTAGGACGCTAAATTTAGGTTTAAAAGTCAACATGTAATTCACGTATTTTATGAGAGTAGTAACTGTAAAGGGATAACTACATGTAATTGAATATAAATGCAAGACGTTTCTACAGGATAAAGAAATTACAGTAACAGGTCACTTTGTCCATAGCGAATGTGTGTGTGTTCCTGCAGACTGTTATCTGCTATCTGTTAACACTGAGTTTGTGTTTTTTGTGTTTTTGTTTAATTTTTTAATGTAGGGATTTAAACTGTCCTTTTGCGTAGCAACTTATTTTGCACATGCTATAGCACAGATATACCCTTACGAAAATTATCCATGGTTCTATTAGATAGTAAAACCATGTTTTTTGGCGTATTGATTACCATTTGTATAACCACACATATACCATACTAAACTATGGTTAATTTGTAGTTACCATTGGAATAACTACAATAACCCTGTTTTATTTATTATTATTATAATTTTTTTTTGTTGTTTGTTTGTTTTATTTGTTGTAAAACAACATTTAGAAATGTTGGCCCATATTGATAGGATAGCATCTTGCAGTTGATGGAGATTTGTGGGATGCACATCCAGGGCACGAAGCTCCCATTCCACCACATCCCAAAGATGCTCTATTGGGTTGAGATCTGGTGACTGTGGGGGCCATTTTAGTACAGTGAACTCATTGTCATGTTCAAGAAACCAATTTGAAATGATTCGAGCTTTGTGACATGGTGCATTATCCTGCTGGAAGTAGCCATCAGAGGATGGGTACATGGTGGTCATAAAGGGATGGACATGGTCAGAAACAATGCTCAGGTAGGCCGTGGCATTTAAACGATGCCCAATTGGCACTAAGGGGCCTAAAGTGTGCCAAGAAAACATCCCCCACACCATTACACCACCACCACCAGCCTGCACAGTGGTAACAAGGCATGATGGATCCATGTTCTCATTCTGTTTACGCCAAATTCTGACTCTACCATCTGAATGTCTCAACAGAAATCGAGACTCATCAGACCAGGCAACATTTTTCCAGTCTTCAACTGTCCAATTTTGGTGAGCTCGTGCAAATTGTAGCCTCTTTTTCCTATTTGTAGTGGAGATGAGTGGTACCCGGTGGGGTCTTCTGCTGTTGTAGCCCATCCGCCTCAAGGTTGTGCGTGTTGTGGCTTCACAAATGCTTTGCTGCATACCTCGGTTGTAACGAGTGGTTATTTCAGTCAAAGTTGCTCTTCTATCAGCTTGAATCAGTCGGCCCATTCTCCTCTGACCTCTAGCATCAACAAGGCATTTTCGCCCACAGGACTGCCGCATACTGGATGTTTTTCCCTTTTCACACCATTCTTTGTAAACTCTAGAAATGGTTGTGCGTGAAAATCCCAGTAACTGAGCAGATTGTGAAATACTCAGACCGGCCCGTCTGGCACCAACAACCATGCCACGCTCAAAATTGCTTAAATCACCTTTCTTTCCCATTCTGACATTCAGTTTGGAGTTCAGGAGATTGTCTTGACCAGGACCACACCCCTAAATGCATTGAAGCAACTGCCATGTGATTGGTTGATTAGATAATTGCATTAATGAGAAATTGAACAGGTGTTCCTAATAATCCTTTAGGTGAGTGTATATTCACTATGTATGTTTTCATAGCACTCAGCTGACACCTTTGTTTGAAGGACAGCATTGGGCAGGATGGGGAATAGTGTGTTTTGTCAGTAAAAATAATGTTTTTTTGTTTTTTTTATCTGATTAATCGATTAATCTAAAAAATGATCAGCCAAATAATCGATTATCAAAATAATCGTTAGTTGCAGCCCTACTTTAAATGTAATTTTGAATAACACATACACATAAACAGTTAAACACAGTTACACATACAGTTAAAATTAAACTTGTTAGTGTGCTAGTCATCTTAACAAATGATTATTAAAATGAATGATTTGAAGTTTGCTTTAAAATAAAACTTATAATTTGACATTATTATAAAGTGCACTTTTTAAAAGTCTACTTAAGTGTGTTAAGAAGCATAGTCATGAAAGTTTACACTCTTTAAATGCACTTAAGTGGCCCTTTATTTAATTTATATTATATCATGTACAGGTAGGCCTACAGTTTTTTTTTTTTTAAATATACATTTAAGACTTAAAGTATACTACAAGTGCATATTCAGTACAATTAAGTGCACTTCCTTTTCACAAAAGTATGCATGCTGGTGTGATCTACACTTAAGCTGTCAGCTGATCCCAGATAAGTATGCGTGTGTGGATCATCATGTGTCATGTGGTCTGATTGCAGATATGAGGAATATCAGGACTGTTGACATGAGTGTCGTACAGTATACGACCAGCGATGCATTGTCAGTATACTTGTTGATCAAATGCCAAACTTTGTGATTTCTGCCATTAATTGAAGCTTGTTGTTATGAATCTTGCTGATTTAAATATATCACTGTGATAAACTTATGCAGCTAGACAGGCATGCAAACTGTCACAAGAATGCATAAACACACAGCGCCAAATATTAAGTTCACACCAGCCTGTGACACTGGAGCAAAACTTGTTAGTGTAAGTGAGCGGAGACTGTCTGACAGCTCACGGTGTTTGTGTGTGTGTGTGTGCGTGTGTGTGTTCATTAAAGTAGAAGTGAGCAGTTCTCTCAGTGGCAGATCAAATCACAACAGCCTCATCTCTCGTTCTCCTCTCATCCTCTCCTCTTTTCTTCGTTCTCCAGGAGAGAAGCGTGCTTCTAAGTGCCATTATGCTATGGCATCTCTGGGCGGCTCCTTTGTGCAAATCAAATCTGATGACATCCTCTTCTACGAGAACTGCGGCGGCGGGAGTTTCGGGAGCGTGTATCGCGCTCGCTGGCTCTCGCAGGACAAAGAGGTGGCGGTGAAAAAGCTTCTGAAGATTGAAAAAGAGGTGGGAGTGAGAGTCGCCCGAGCTTTTCATACACATGCTTTAATTGTCAGTGTTATAATCATTTTAATTGCCTCTCTGTGTGTCGACTCCAGTCCGACCAGCGCGGTTACGCCTCCCCCCTGCACTACGGAGAGAGATGTGCTCTCTCACAGCGTCTTTTGTGAACTGAAATTCATAGACTATGTCTTTAAGAGAAAATTGTCACATAATTAAGTCATATTAGTTTCAGCTGAGTGCAGTGTTTGTCTTTGGGGTGAAGTGTATTTACTTTTAAGTGCTAGATTCATTGTTGTCTTTGTTCTTCGCATATAGTGATTTTCGAGCATAATGGCTCTGGTTGGTATCATTTGGTCGGGAAAAAATTACATTAAAAATTATAATTTGATGGAGGAACTAACTGCTTAAAAAGTTATTAAAATCACTCAAAAGTATCAGACTTTTTTAAAATCAGCATTTTACTTAAATTGTTATGCTGATAATATCATTTGTAATGACAGTTTCTTGTATTAAATTAGGACAGAATGCACATCATGCATCATGAATCTGTCATGTTTCAATACTTTTCGTTGGCTGTATTTGCAGGCAGAGATTTTAAGTGTTCTCAGTCATCGAAACATTATCCAGTTTTATGGAGCGATCCTGGAAGCTCCCAACTATGGAATTGTTACAGGTCAGTAAAACATGACTCATCACTCTGAATCGCAACATTTATTACAGTGTTTGCAAGGCAGGGCTGTTTTGAAATTCCTCAAACATTCTATTTTATTATTCTATACAGACTCCATTCAAACTTTGCTTCATAGATCATTTTAGTCTTTTTTGTTACTTTCATTTATAAGTAATAATTATTTTCTATGGTTTACTTCTTTATTCTTTGCTATAAGAATTATACTTTAAGAAATTGATGATTGAAGATGAAAAATGATGTAATATTTTCATTTGCATAATAAATTAGGATTGGTCTTCCTTACATCTATTTATCCGTCTCTATTACATATTAATATACCCATATACCCGTATATCACCATATACCCATATATCACCGTCAAATTATTTGTTTTTGACTTGCAAGCACTGGTACTTCCTTCAGGAAATGCTAATTTCTCAGTTTATCTCAGACCAGTCTCATTTGCATTTGGATTGTAGTAAGCAAATAACAGCAATAAACAAATATCCATTGGTCTCCAGTTTGTGAATTCACATAATGAAATCTGCCAGATTAATAAATGTGACCCTGGACCACAAAACCAATCATAAGGGTCAATTTTTGGAAATTGAGATTTATACATCATCTGAAATAAACTTTCCATTGATTTATGGTTTGTTAGGATAGGACAATATTTGGCCGAGATGCAACTATTTGAAAATCTGGAATCTGAGGGTGCAAAAAAAATCGAAATATTGAGAAAATCACCTTTAAAGTTGATGAAGTCCTTAGCAATGCATATAGTTTTTGATATATTTACGGTAGGAAATTTCCAAAATATCTTCATGGAACATGATCTTTACCTTATATCCTAATGATTTTTGGCATAAAAAAAAAATTGATAATTTTGACCCATACAATGTATTGTTGGCTATTGCCACAAATATACCCGTGAGACTTATGACTGGTTTTGTGCTCCAGGGTCACAAATTACCAGTCAGTTTGCAGAACTAGTATTCTTGTAATTTTATTGAATATACTGTATATGTTTTTTTTAATTATTATTACGTAGATTCTTAATTATTGGAATTTTTTTTCAGAATGTGTACTGTATTGAAAATATTAAATTTTTAATTAATAGTGGATTAATTAAATTGTAGGACCTTTGTCCCATATCTCAAGAATTAGTGATAATGTCAGGTCTCGATGAGCTACACTGTTATAATGCTGTTCCTTTATGACTCTCATGTGCATGGCAAAATCTGCCTCAAATCTCAGTGAGATTCAAACACCGTCTCTAACGAGACGCTGTGTGTTGGTCTGCGTCTGCTATGCAAAGCGAGTGTGACTCAAGTGAAGCTGCAGTGATTGTAAAATATCATAAAGTGCAGTCCTGAGAGACAGTTGAGTCTCTCTTTATGAAAAGTAAATGTAATAAGAGCAGGTGAATGTGATGTTTATGACTAGCTCACCTTTGTCAGTGAGGTTATTAATTTCCCCTGTGTATGTATCTCTGTTTGAACCTGATAATCTGACCATTATATGATGTGTGCTCACAGTGACCTAAACCTAAGCTAAACATAAAATATTCATGAATATTAACAGACTTAACTGCAGTCGTATGTCAGTGGTATGCATCTGTATTTGGATACGTCACATTCTTTTGGGAACACATCTTTTGTGGTGGGACATGCTGAAATTTGTTTTTGTTTTTTTTGTTGACTAATTTAAAAAAAAAAAAAAACATTTTTTACATATGATATATACGCCGATCAGGCATAACATTATGACCACTGACAGGTGAAGTGAACAACACTGATTATCTCTTCATCACGGCACCTGTTAGTGGGTGGGATATATTAGCCAGCAAGTGAACATTTTGTCCTCAAAGTTGATGTGTTAGAAGCAGGAAAAATGGGAAAGTGTAAGGATTTGAGCGAGTTTGACAAGGGCCAAATTGTGATGGCTAGACGACTGGGTCAGAGCATCTCCAAAACTGCAGCTCTTGTGGGGTGTTCCTGGTCTGCAGTGGTCAGTATCTATCAAAAGAGGTCCAAGGAAGGAACAGTAGTGAACCGACGACAGGGTCATGGGCGGCCAAGGCTCATTGATGCACGTGGGGAGCAAAGGCTGGCCCGTGTGGTCCAATCAAGCAGACGAGCTACTGTAGCTCAAATTGCTCAAGAAGTTAATGCTGGTTCTGATAGAAAGGTGTCAGAATACACAGTGCATCGCAGTTTGTTGCGTATGGGGCTGCATAGCCGCAGACCAGTCAGGGTGCCCATGCTGACCCCTGTCCACTGCCGAAAGCACCAACAGTGGGCATGTGAGCATCAGAACTGGACCACGGAGCAATGGAAGAAGGTGGCCTGGTCTGATGAATCACGTTTTCTTTTACATCACGTGGATGGCCGGGTGCGTGCGCGTCGCTTACCTGGGGAACACATGGCACCAGGATGCACTATGGGAAGAAGGCAAGCTGGCAAAGGCAGTGTGATGCTTTGGGCAATGTTCTGCTGGGAAACCTTGGGTCCTGCCATCCATGTGGATGTTACTTTGACACGTACGACCTGCCTAAGCATTGTTGCAGACCATGTACACCCTTTCATGGAAACGGTATTCCCTGCGCCCTGCCACAAAGCAAAAATGGTTCAGGAATGGTTTGAGAAGCACAACGAGTTTGAGGTGTTGACTTGGCCTCCAAATTCCCCAGATCTCAATCCAATTGAGCATCTGTGGGATGTGCTGAACAAACAAGTCCGATCCATAGAGGCCCCACCTCGCAACTTACAGGACTTAAAGGATCTGTTTCTAACATCTTGGTGCCAGATACCACAGCACACCTTCAGGGGTCTAGTGGAGTCCATGCCTCAACCGGTCAGGGCTGTTTTGGCAGCGAAATGGGGGACCAACACAATATTAGGTCATAATGTTATGCCTGATCAGTGTATGTTATTTATTACACATATTTTTATAACCCAATATTACACTACATAGAGTACTGGTATTTTTATGAATCAGTTTTTAACAGGACTATTTAATTTATTTATTAAATGCTTTTACTGCAAATTTTAGTAATATGATATATATATTCAATATATTCAATCAAATTAAATCAAAACTAAAAATCAATATAAAATATTTATAAATATCAAATTTGATCGATTTAATATATATATACATACATGTAGTATTGGTATTGGTGATGCCTTATTTCATAAAAAAGATGCCATTAAACAAATACTTCAAATATACTGTATGTACATTAATTTACAATATACAATATAAAAATATATTAAAAACTTTAATGTTAGGTGAATTAATCACGATTAATTACAGAAAATTTTGCGATTAATTCGTTTTTTTGACAGCACTATAATATTCAACATTGATAAATCAAAATCATCATATTAGAATGATTTTTCAAGGATCATGTGACACTAAAGACTGGAGTAATGATGCTGAAAATTCAGCTTTGAATACACTTATTCATCTTTGATGCACTTATTAATACTTATTAAAAATCATATTTCCTCATGTTAGTCACATGTATCAGTATGGTCATATGGGGCATCTAAACATGAAATAACTAAATAAGGTGTGTCTTGAAATAGGGTCAAAGTCCATAGCTTAGACAGCACTCGGATGTTTGTTTTTCAGCAAAAAGGGCTGTCATAGTTTGAGACTATTTTTCATTGAATCATTTTACCTGTTGCCTTTAAACAAGTACTACACCATGCAAATAAATGACATTACAGTTGTGTTTCCTCTTGTCCTGTGTGCCGTAGATGTCAGTGTTTGTGTATATAAGTCATTATGTGGTTTTTGAATGTTCCAGTGTATTTAGATTGTCATTGAGGGTTTCAGCTCAGAAACAGGATATTGTGATAAACAGTGTTTAACAGCAAGCACTATATCACAGTATTTGATGACAACTAATAGTGCACTGCGTCCCACAGCAGTGATATGTAAAACTACTGCCCAATACGAGAGGTTCTGTGTTTTAATTTGTATTCTATGTATGTGTTTTTTATGGTAGAGTATGCCAGTGGTGGATCTCTGTTTGACTACCTGTCAAGTGCCGAGAGTGAAGACATCAGTATGAAGCAGATTATGACCTGGGCCATGGACATTGCTAAAGGTATTATATACACTCACACACACATAAACTGAATAAAATATGAGAGTAGCCCTTGCTTTCACAGAAAGGCTTAAGCCTATAGTCGCAGACTAAAATGCATGTTTGAGCTGTTTTAACTGAAAGCAATATATCTTAAAACATGTCGGTGACATTGTTTTGTCTCAGGATGCACATCAGTAATGTTTTTTATGAGGCATGTCTATAAAAGCTACTTAAATGTCCTAATTGAACTAAGGCCTAATCCTGGATTCATCTAAGCCCTGTCTGTGAAACCAGGCCTAAATGTTCTAAATGTAAAACAAAACACATTTACAGTGGAAGCCTAGCACAAAAATATAATCATATATAATGATATAAGGACAGGACAGTAACATACCAATGCATTGCAAGTGTGCTGTCCATACTAGGTTTTTGGGTGCTGCTCTGGCTGGCAGACCAACCACTTTGACCAGCTTAAACCTGTTACGACCAGCAGGGAGGTAGCTTGCTGTAAACATTATACAGTTTAACTAACTTCCAGCTGTTCTCTGACCTGTAAGAGGAAACGAACTGAACAGTTTAGATTAACTCATTTAATCCCCAATTTTTCCCAGAGATAGCATATATGAATTTGTATGGTATTTCTAAGGATATTAAACAATCAATGTCAATTATGTAAAAAAAATGATTGAAAAATCCATGAAAAAATGGGTTTTATGTCTGGTCACAATTACGACTGGTGGTAGAACACAGGGAGTCTAGGTCTAGGGTGTTAATGCATTTACAAAATGACAAACCTCCAGCAATTAGTTTAAAGACTGGGTTAAATAGATGAAATAAGTGTTCAAGAAGTAAACCTTGTCTGGCTCAGTTTCAAAAAGGACAAAATAGCATTCCTATGCAGCAGCCTATGCAGCAGTACGGCACAAATAATAAAATAAAATAATGACAAAATGACATAAATTGTATGAAACCAGAAGGTAATTATTAAAAACTTCATTATAAACGGAAACAAAACAATAAATAAGTACAGATAAGATTATCTATTATATGCTTTTTAATACCACACTAAAATATGTGAGGAAAAATTGTGGTCACCATTGTGACCGGTGGGCTTAAATTAATATGTGCACCTCTTGCATCAGCGCTGAGAATGCACATTTGCATTCACATATTTGTGTAAAATATGTTACAGTATTTGGATTAACATTTCACATGGTAATATGACACTGGTGTGATATAATCAGTTACCAATCTTGTCTGTGCAATTGTATCCAATCTTTCAAATCTGTAGAAAATGTACCCGGTTGCTTTCAAGTGTTCATAAATCACTGTTTACATGGGGCAAACGACACCAGAGAAGAACTGAAAGTATAATGTTTAACCAGTTTTGTCTGTCTGGAAAAGGACATTATATACACTACCGGTCAAAAGTTTGGAATAATTAAATTTTTTAAAGGGGTCATTAACTATTTTTACATCAAAAATGGTCATAATTTAGAAATAAAAGGCATTTTTCCTACCATGATTTTAGCCCTCTGTTTGAAGGGCATGGCTGCTGTGAGATTACAGTGTAAACGCCCACTGCTGTGATTGGCTGCTGTGAGATTTCAGTGTAAGCGCCCACTGCTGTGATTGGCTGCTGTGAGATTTCAGTGTAAACGCCCACTGCTGTGAGATTTCAGTGTAAACGCCCACTGCTGTGATTGGCTGCTGTGAGATTTCAGTGTAAACGCCCACTGCTGTGATTGGCTGACATCTTTGCATATGAAATAAGTATTGTATGTGTAATTCTCTCGAAATCTTTTACTGTGTTTTCACTATTACAGCTCTCAAGATTATCTAATTGTGAAAAGCGTTGATTATAGCATTAAATTTACATCTACTCCCGCGGCATGAAAGGTTGCAGTGATGAGCACTGTAGCCGATGACAGACATGACTGCTGAGCGCATGAATGCAGTGATCTCGTAATGGCAACTCGATTTCTGCACTCTCACGAATGCTTTCATCATAACTAACAGTGCAAAGGTTATGTAAATAAGAGTGTAGACAGCATCATTGATTATAATGGGAGTTTTGGCAAGAGTAACTGATAAAGTTTTTAAATTGATAAAAACACAGCAAAGACAGAAAACCAAACTAAACTGAATACAACTGTGACACACTGATCACAGATCAGGCATTAGAATTAACACGGTTACTTATATCTTGTGGCATTACTGTCAGGTCCATATCTTAAAGTAAAATTCTGTTTGAAAAGCCTGTGCCGAAATGCGGCTGATTTACCAAAGAATCCACAGTGAATTGTACCGAATAAACAAATAATACTCTGAGACATTCACATAGTTGAAACAAATAACCACTTTCTTAGCATTAGGATCCTTTGGCAGGTCTCACTAACGCGCAAGTGGGCGAGCCCAAAGATGTGATGATGCATTAGTAGTCATATAATGTGACAAAATTCCAAATGAGTTGTTTCTGAGCTTGGTTTCAATAAAAGCTGTTTTTGGACTAACAAGGAAGTTTGAGTTCTGAAACTTACAGGATGTTTTTACAGTACAGTGACCTCTTACATGTCAAAAGATCAAGGGAAATTTGATTTCTCATTTCATGATCTCTTTTATAGCAAGAAGTCTCTTATGCTTACCAATATTGCATTTATTTGATTAAAAATACAGAAGAAAACAGTAATAATATGAAATATAATTACAATTTAAAATAACTTTTCTACTAACTAATTTATTCCTGTAATTTGATGCAAAGCTGAATTTTCAGAATCATTACTCCAGTCATGTGAAACTGAAGACTGGAGTAATGTTGCTGAAAATTCAGCTTTACCATCAAGGCAATAATTTTTAATTCATTTTAAAATAGGAAACAGTTCTTTAAAATTGTAAAAATTGTATTTGCTGTATTTTTGATACAGCCTTGGTGAGCATAAGAGACTTCAAAAAATCTTTTAAAACCTTAATTATTCCAAACTTTTGATGGAAGTGTAAGCACTTCAACAAAAGTACAAGCTTCACATTTGTGCGATGAACCTCTCAGGCCCACATGCCTTCTAGGCCTCCATTGTAATCTCAGTACTGTAAACACATTTCCTGTTTGTTTATACACAGAGAAACGGGAGAAGCAACGTATGTTGTTATTTTAACTCAAATATTTCTTTAAGGACCTTCGTTGTAATAATGACTAATAACAAAATCAAATTCTAGTCTTTCACAATTTGTGAATGTTTTTCTCACATAGGCATCCACTATCTGCACGCTGAAGCCCCGTTTACAGTCATTCACAGAGACCTCAAGTCCCGAAATGGTTTGTAACTTGTGAAATAAAGGCTGTATACAGTGGGGAGAACAAGTATTTGATACACTGCCGATTTTGCAGGTTTTCCTACTTACAAAGCATGTAGAGGTCTGTAAGTTTTATCATAGGTACTCTTCAACTGTGAGAGACGGAATCTAAAACAAAAATCCAGAAAATCACATTGTATGATTTTTAAATAATTAATTTGCATTTTATTGCATGACATAAGTATTTGATCACCTACCAACCAGTAAGAATTCCGGCTCTCACAGACCTGTTAGTTTTTCTTTAAGAAGCCTTCCTGTTCTCCACTCATTACCTGTATTAACTGCACCTGTTTGAACTCGTTACCTGTATAAAAGACACCTGTCCACACACTCAATCAAACAGACTCCAACCTCTCCACAATGGCCAAGACCAGAGAGCTGTGTAAGGACGTCAGGGATAAAATTGTAGACCTGCACAAGGCTGGGATGGGCTACAGGACAATAGGCAAGCAGCTTGGTGAGAAGGCAACAACTGTTGGCGCAATTATTAGAAAATGGAAGAAGTTCAAGATGACGATCAGTCTCCCTCGGTCTGGGGCACCATGCAAGATCTCACCTTGTGGGGCATCAATGATAATGAGGAAGGTGAGGGATCAGCCCAGAACTACACGGCAGGACCTGGTCAATGACCTGAAGAGAGCTGGGACCACAGTCTCAAAGAAAACCATTAGTAACACACTACGCCGTCATGGATTAAAATCCTCTTTTTCCCCTGCTCAAGCCAGCGCATGTCCAGGCCCGTCTGAAGTTTGCCAGTGACCATCTGGATGATCCAGAGGAGGAATGGGAGAAGGTCATGTGGTCTGATGAGACAAAAATAGAGCTTTTTGGTCTAAACTCCACTCGCCGTGTTTGGAGAAAGAAGAAGGATGAACCCCAAGAACACCATCCCAACCGTGAAGCATGGAGGTGGAAACATCATTCTTTGGGGATGCTTTTCTGCAAAGGGGACAGGACAACTGCACCGTATTGAGGGGAGGATGGATGGGGCCATGTATCGCGAGATCTTGGCCAAAAACCTCCTTCCCTCAGTAAGAGCATTGAAGATGGGTCGTGGCTGGGTCTTCCAGCATGACAACGACCCGAAACACACAGCCAGAAGCATCTCAAGGTCCTGGAGTGGCCTAGCCAGTCTCCAGACCTGAACCCAATAGAAAATCTTTGGAGGGAGCTGAAAGTCCGTATTGCCCAGCGACAGCCCCGAAACCTGAAGGATCTGGAGAAGGTCTGTATGGAGGAGTGGGCCAAAATCCCTGCTGCAGTGTGTGCAAACCTGGTCAAGAACTACAGGAAACGTATGATCTCTGTAGTTGCAAACAAAGGTTTCTGTACCAAATATTAAGTTCTGCTTTTCTGATGTATCAAATACTTATGTCATGCAATAAAATGCAAATTAATTACTTAAAAATCATGTGATTTTCTGGATTTTTGTTTTAGATTCCGTCACTCACAGTTGAAGAGTACCTATGATAAAAATTACAGACTTCTACATGCTTTGTAAGTGGGCAAACCTGCAAAATCGGCAGTGTATCAAATACTTGTTCTCCCCACTGTATATATTTATTTGAGTTCAGTAGTGCTTGAATTCAGTCTGTTTCTATGATCTGAAGACCTTGTGTTTCTTTTCAGTTGTGCTGACAGCAGATTCAGTTCCCAAGGTACATGATGACTGTCTATTCATACATACAGAATCAAGTTCTTTTATATTTAAAGTCTGCTGATTAATTGGACTCTCCATTTACTCAGATCTGTGATTTTGGGGCGTCTAAGTTTCACTCTCACACCACCCACATGTCTCTGGTGGGCACATTTCCCTGGATGGCCCCTGAAGTCATCCAGAGCTTTCCTGTGTCTGAGACCTGTGACACATACTCTTACGGAGTGGTGAGTGTGTCAACGTGAACGCTGGTGCTTCTAGCTACTTGCACTGAAAAAAAGTGAAAAGGCCGTGCCATTCATTAGGGGTTCAAGCGCTGAAATTGTATTGTATTGTATTTTATTGTAATTTTATTAATATTCTTCTGCCGTAAAACTGATCGTGATGACCAAACCGTTAGGCCTAGAGACTTAAACTTGGCCAGATGGTAGGTCTCAATTGACCATATGCACGGTTACTTCCTGGTTTTCGATAAGCCAGCTTTTCCAGAGAACTGCTAGCTGTCATTCTGTACTCGCTGTACATCAACACAAAACCATCAGTGGTTGACTTTTTAATGTTGTATTTATATTTTAATGCAGCTATCACTCTTACCTAATTTGCCAATAAACCAGTTTTATTGATTGCAAGAAAGACTTGAAGCTAATGGGAACGCTGGAATAAAAAACACTGTGTCAGTAATTGGACACGCACACACAAACATTTTTCCAGCACTTCAAATGTTATTTTTAATGTGATGACCAAAACATTATATACACTCACCTAAAGGATTATTAGGACCACCTGTTCAATTTCTCATTAATGCAATTATCTAATCAACCAATCACATGGCAGTTGCTTCAATGCATTTAGGGGTGTGGTCCTGGTCAAGACAATCTCCTGAACTCCAAACTGAATGTCAGAATGGGAAAGAAAGGTGATTTAAGCAATTTTGAGCGTGGCATGGTTGTTGGTGCCAGACGGGCCGGTCTGAGTATTTCACAATCTGCTCAGTTACTGGGATTTTCACGCACAACCATTTCTAGAGTTTACAAAGAATGGTGCGAAAAGGGAAAAACATCCAGTATGCGGCAGTCCTGTGGGCGAAAATGCCTTGTTGATGCTAGAGGTCAGAGGAGAATGGGCCGACTGATTCAAGCTGATAGAAGAGCAACTTTGACTGAAATAACCACTCGTTACAACCGAGGTATGCAGCAAAGCATTTGTGAAGCCACAACACGCACAACCTTGAGGCGGATGGGCTACAACAGCAGAAGACCCCACCGGGTACCACTCATCTCCACTACAAATAGGAAAAAGAGGCTACAATTTGCACGAGCTCACCAAAATTGGACAGTTGAAGACTGGAAAAATGTTGCCTGGTCTGATGAGTCTCGATTTCTGTTGAGACATTCAGATGGTAGAGTCAGAATTTGGCGTAAACAGAATGAGAACATGGATCCATCATGCCTTGTTACCACTGTGCAGGCTGGTGGTGGTGGTGTAATGGTGTGGGGGATGTTTTCTTGGCACACTTTAGGCCCCTTAGTGCCAATTGGGCATCGTTTAAATGCCACGGCCTACCTGAGCATTGTTTCTGACCATGTCCATCCCTTTATGACCACCATGTACCCATCCTCTGATGGCTACTTCCAAGGATGCTCTATTGGGTTGAGATCTGGTGACTGTGGGGGCCATTTTAGTACAGTGAACTCATTGTCATGTTCAAGAATCCAATTTGAAATGATTCGAGCTTTGTGACATGGTGCATTATCCTGCTGGAAGTATAATGTTATGTATAAATGTATAATGGAAGTATAAAGGATCCATGTTCTCATTCTGTTTACGCCAAATTCTGACTCTACCATCTGAATGTCTCAACAGAAATCGAGACTCATCAGACCAGGCAACATTTTTCCAGTCTTCAACTGTCCAATTTTGGTGAGCTCGTGCAAATTGTAGCCTCTTTTTCCTATTTGTAGTGGAGATGAGTGGTACCCGGTGGGGTCTTCTGCTGTTGTAGCCCATCCGCCTCAAGGTTGTGCGTGTTGTGGCTTCACAAATGCTTTGCTGCATACCTCAGTTGTAACGAGTGGTTATTTCAGTCAAAGTTGCTCTTCTATCAGCTTGAATCAGTCGGCCCATTCTCCTCTGACCTCTAGCATCAACAAGGCATTTTCGCCCACAGGACTGCCGCATACTGGATGTTTTTCCCTTTTCACACCATTCTTTGTAAACTCTAGAAATGGTTGTGCGTGAAAATCCCAGTAACTGAGCAGATTGTGAAATACTCAGACCGGCCCGTCTGGCACCAACAACCATGCCACGCTCAAAATTGCTTAAATCACCTTTCTTTCCCATTCTGACATTCAGTTTGGAGTTCAGGAGATTGTCTTGACCAGGACCACACCCCTAAATGCATTGAAGCAACTGCCATGTGATTGGTTGATTAGATAATTGCATTAATGAGAAATTGAACAGGTGTTCCTAATAATCCTTTAGGTGAGTGTATATTGACCTATTTTTTTTGTCTTTGGGAAAATAAATATTTGTATTAATATTAAATCAATATTTAAGTTTTGAACCAAATATAATTTCGGGAAAACTAAAAAATTTGGCTGTAACAAATTAACACATTTTTTGTCAGTTGGTGGATTCACTGGGTCTGTTGGCACAGATACTGTAGTTCTCTTTATCATATAGCTGTGAATTATAAGTAGGTTTCTTTCAGGTCCTGTGGGAGATGTTGACGCGTGAAATTCCCTTCAAAGGTCTGGAGGGGCTGCAGGTGGCCTGGCTGGTGGTGGAGAAGAGCGAGGTGACGGGAGATTCTGATTGGCTGTGTCACTGATGAAGTGTGTTAAGCAGGTTGATGTGTGGTTTTTGATATGTGTCGTGTGTTTTGCAGAGGTTGACGATTCCAAGTTGCTGCCCGGCCAGTTTTGCCTGTCTGATGAGAAGCTGCTGGGTGACGGATCCCAAAGTAAGTAAAAAAACCAAACACATGTGCATGTTTACCTCGATATGTAAATTAGGTCATACAGTAGATCATGACCACAGACTAAACCAAACCCAGTCATACAAAACCAAGTCATACAGGTTTGGAACGACATGAGACAGGTGGGGTGGATCAACTCTTTTACAGTATGATTATCCTGTGAGATCTTCTTTAGCAAATACAGCATAAATTGGTATGGTTTTGATATTGCATAGCAAACATATAATAAACCTTAGATAATTACATACATTGCAAAGCATTAGCAATATGTTGCAGTATACTAATAGAGTAATTATGCAGTGCTTAAAGTAGATTGGTATTTACTCCACATTAAAGTGCAATGCATTAATGCATGAATAATAGATAAGACATGCTGTTTAGTCAGGACATTAATAACCGCTGTCGTTATTAATATATGACTGTCTCTTATCCTGACATTTTTATTTCATCCAATCAAAGTTCATTTCATCTGGCTCATGTCAGGGCTTGTTTTTTCCCCTCTCAGTTTCACTCTGTCAGATCGCACATCTCCTCTGAACGCTCACACTCATTTAAGTGAGCTTCATAAATTCATCCGCCTGTCACTCACCGAGCGCGGGCGTGCCAGAATACAGTATCATAACACTCAAAAACACTCAGATTACAAGTTGAGCTACATACAGCTGTTGTTAAAGGGGTCCTTGATTATGATTTCTCTTTTTTAACTTTAGTTAGTGTGTAATGTTGCTGTTTGAGCATAAACAACATCTGCAAAGTTACGACGCTCAAAGTTCAAAGCAAAGGGAGATATTTTCTCCTACAGAAATCGCTTTTTAAGGACTACAACAAACGGCTGGTAAGGACTACAACGAGCTTATTCACGGGTTGGTGACATCACAAACCCTAAAATTTTCATAAACTCCACCCCTGGGAACATGCAAAAAAGGGCATGTTTAGAAGAGGAAGAATTGTTATTGTAGAGTGTTGTTGCCATGCCGTCGAAACGCTGTTATTTCCCCCCATCACAGACTCTGCCGTATTAACATAGACGAGTTGTCTCTCAGGTGTTTTGTTGTTGGGTGTAAGACTGAACATAACAGTCTTCATGTACTCCCGACATTCGTTTTGTTTTTGAAGAGAATCACATACCTAAATTCAAGAATCTCGTACCTAAATTCGTTTATGTCTGTGCAAATCATTTTACACCAGACTGCTTTGTGAACGAGGGTCAATACAAACAATACAAAACACAGGGTTTGTTAAAAAGTTGTTACTCAAGGATGGATCAGTACCAGCTGTTCGTGATCCAGTTTAGTTTCCTGGTCACGGCAGTAATGAACGGGAGAGCACACACTTTATTACAGTTCATCCGAGTTGTTTTACGGATATAAAGTTTACCAGTTTATTAAGCACCCTCCGAAAAGGCACAAGGCCTGTATATATTTGTTTGCTGTTAGTTGTAATGAGTGTTTCTGTGTACTTCGCTATGTATGTTGATGATAATGCAAGGGAGAGAGAGAGTTTATGGATAAGACGTTAATGTGCACTACTGTGTTTTATTCAGTTCTTACAGGGATTTTTGTGGAGTAAAACAGACGCTTCATCTTTTGTGTGAAGCACAATAAACTTCATTAAAATCATCAGTAATGTTTTGGCCATCATTCGGATGAGGTCCGCTACAACAGGCTTGTACTAATAGTGGATAAAAGCAAGATGACAACATAATTTATAACCGTAATTAAACTAAACTATACCTGTTCTATCTCCATGCAGCAGATATTCTCTGGCTCTATAGGCATTATTGTCCGACTCCGGTTCGAACTGAACACCGCTACTGACAGTTTCTGACATTTTCAGTGCGTGAGATTGTCCTGTTTTGTTGTTGCCTGTATGCTGGAGCATGAGCTCCTGAAGCTCCACCCTCTTCTTGAAAGAAGGCCGGAGGCACCAGCTCATTTGCATTTAAAGGGATACACACAAAAACGTCATGTTTTTACTCACCCCCAAAAAGTAACAATTGTAACATGCTATAAAAAATGATCTGTGGGGTTTTTGAGCCATAAAACTTCACATTCACACTCTGGGAACATCAGAGACTTATTTTACATCTTGTAAAAGGGTCATAATAGGTCCCCTTTAAACTCTGATAAGTGTCATATGGATGTTTCTACAGTGCATTAAACTGATGACAACTGATGAAACTGAAACTGATGAAACGTTTAATTGAACAAGCTGTTAATGTGTCACACAGCCTGCTGCTTTTATCAACCGTTTCACCCTTTCAAGCACTTGTGAAAAAGACGTGCACATAATTGTATTGAATGTGCACTTGTAGTGTACTTAAATCTTAAAAGTACATTTTTTTAGAAACTGTGCTTGCAAATAATATATTAATTAAAAAAAAAGTTGTACACTTTCATGACTGTTTCTTAACACACTTATATTCACTTTGTTATAGTCACATTAAAAGTTTTACTTTAAAGTACAAAATCATTGTTTTAATAATCTTTTTTCATGCTTTAAAGAAGTACACTTATTTTGATGTGTTGACTAGCATACTAAAGCACATGTAAAGCACTTGATTATAATTTTAACTAGTGTGTTATTCAGTATTACACTTAAAGTCAGTAAATTTAAAAAGTACTAAATTGCAACATAAACTTTACCAATGTGTAAGTACACATATATTTAAAAACATGACATACAAGCGTCAATATAAAAATGGCATTAAAGTATATTTTAGTTGACCATAAATGCCTATAATGCATTCAACCCTATGCTTTAATCATATTTCACATAAAAATGTACTTAAGTCCTACTTAAGTGGGTCAAAAAACATTCTTAGGTTTCTTTTAATATAAATTTAATCTGTTATACATTTTCATCTAATTGCAATTGACTTGCAATTGGCAGTTCACACTTAAAGGATTAGTGCTGAAGGTCCAAATCAGTGCAGTTTCAAAGGGCTCCGAAGGGCTTCAGAGGCTCTGCACGTTCCCAGCCGAGGAATAGGGTCTTATCTAGCGAAACCATCGGTCATTTTCTAAAAAAAATAAAAAAGTATATACTTTTTAACCTAAATTGCTCATCTTGCGCTGCTCTGCGACACACCACGGATTGCACAATCACATCGGAAAGGTCACGCTAGACGTAGGCGGAAGTACCGCCCCGTGTTTACAAAGCGCTCGTGCGAAGACTAATACAAACATCCTTTAGTAAAAAAAGATTAAACAACGATGTCGGACAATTTTGAAGTTGGCGATGGAGTTTTTTTTAAGGGGATTTGTATTAGTCTTCGCACGTTAGCTTGGAGCAGTACTTCCACCTACGTCTAGCGCGACCTTTCCGGCGTGATTGCGTAATCCGTGGCACGTCGCAGAGCAGACGCATACATTTTTATTTTTTTTAGAAAATGGCCGATGGTTTTGCTAGATAAGACCCTATTCCTCGGCTGGGAACGCGCAGAGCCTCTGAAGCCCTTCAGAGCCCTTTGAAACTGCATTGATTTGGACCTTCAACCCGTTGGTTGCCATTGAAGTCCATTATATGGAGAAAAATCCTGGAATGTTTTCCTCAAAAACCTTAATTTCTTTTCAACTGAAGAAAGAAAGATATGAACATCTTGGATGAGATGGGGGGTGAGTAAATTATCAGGACATTTTCATTTTAAAGTGAACTAATCCTTTAAGTATATTATTTTCGTATTAAGTACTCTTTTTAAAAGTATGCTAAAGTCTTTTTCATTAAGGAGTGCTTGTGAGATATTGGTCTAGTTTTATTGATCAGATCAGAATTTGAGTATGCTTTATTGGCCAGGTAAGCCAATCATCAGTGTTTTCACAGTGTTTTTTTTACAGTGTTTCAGAAAGTGCCAGTGTCTGAAATGCTGATGTTCTAATGCAGATGTTGTGATTGTGTTGTAGGACAGGCCGATGTTCAAACACATCCTGTCCACGCTGGAGTCCATGTGGAACGACAGTCAGTTACCTGATGAGTGCAACACGTTCCTGCACAATAAAGCTGAGTGGAGGTACACTAACATGCTAATGATTACATACTGCGCAATATCAATATCATTTACCTGCCTTTTTACCACAAACTGTAAAAAATGCAACACATTTTGATTTGAAAACTGGAGTTTAAATGCTATAAAGTTTCAAAGTAATCAAAGTGGTGCTTTAAATGTAATATATGTTTTTTTTTCCCTTACTACCATGCGTGTCCCTTCACACACATTCCCCTGGTTTCACAGACAAGGCTTAATCTAGTCCCAGACTAAAATGCATGTTTGAGCTGTCTCAACTGAAAGCAACATATCTTAAAATATGTCAGCGTTATTGTTTTGTCTCAGGATGCACACCAGTAATATTTTTTTTCTAAGGCATGTTTATAAAAGCTAATTAAATGTCCTAATTGAACTAAGGCCTAAGTTTGTGAAACCAGATCATTGTGTACTGGTGGTCTAGAAAGTCCTGCTATATTAAGACCATCTGGAATTGGGCCAGGATACAGGGACAGGAAATTCCTGTCCCTCCCTACGGCTACACAGAGGAACAACGAATGACGAAAAGAAATGTGACGTGTCAAAAAGGGGAACTTTAGGACACATATGATTGTGAAATTCCAATAGCATTTGTTAGAAAAGAGACAGACAGGGAAATCAGTCACACAGGAAGTGTGGTGTTGAAGTTGAGCAAGCAGGGCCTCATGGGTGGGGCTCGACGGGACGGGCGGCCCTGCTGGGAGGTGTTTGAGGACATGAGTTCCAGCTCCTGTCCATTTATAAATAACTGCTGTCTAAGGAGAATGTGTAGCTCCCTCTGCTGGGTAAATCAGATATTACAAATGTAATAATAATAAATGTTTCAACCCACGTTTGGGTCAAATGTGGACAAACCAAACAATAGTTTTAAATTTTTAAATAAAATTTTTAAACCCAACAGTTGAGTTTGTCAGTATTTGACCCAAACATGAAACAGCCCAGCATTTTTAGAGTGTATAATTAAAGAAACACCATTGGGTGATTCTGCACTGAATATTGCCAGCCAGCTGAGAAAATGTCTTACTTTTGGCAGCATTTATTCTGTCTAGAGAATAAAGGCAGCATTCAGACATTATTCTTACATCCATTTCTTTGTATACTGTGCTGGCCAAACCAGTAAAATCAGTAAAAAGCAACAATTTCTTCAAAACAACACATTTTTAGAGCAAGTATAAACATGTTTTAATGAAAAATGTTATATTATAATGTTATATTTAATTTTTTTATAATGTTATAATGCATATACTTGAAATTTAACAAAAAATATGAACACTATTAGAGGACTATTAAGTGTTTTGCCAATTGGTATGATGCATTTGAACAGATCATAGTTTAATAACTGATTATTGAAGATTATTCAGATTTTTTTTGCCCCAAAGTTCATAATCATTAATAAAATTCTTTATTAATTCTTCACACACACACACACACACACACATACAGTGGGGAGAACAAGTATTTGATACACTGCCGATTTTGCAGGTTTGCCCACTTACAAAGCATGTAGAAGTCTGTAATTTTTATCATAGGTACTCTTCAACTGTGAGTGACAGAATCTAAAACAGAAAAACTTTAAAATTACTTACTTAAAAATCATACAATGTGATTTTCTGGATTTTTGTTTTAGATTCCGTCTCTCACAGTTGAAGAGTACCTATGATAAAAATTACAGACTTCTACATGCTTTGTAAGTGGGCAAACCTGCAAAATCGGCAGTGTATCAAATACTTGTTCTCCCCACTGTATATATTATATAAACAAACTTTTATGTTCGATGTGATTAATTGCGAATAATCGATTTGATAGCACTAATATATATGTATATATATATATATATATATATATATATATATTTTTTTTTTAACAATTATAGAATTTTGAAGAAGTTTTTCTGTTGTTTTGGCCCCAAAGTCCAGTTTTATAATTATGTTGTTAAATTGTTGATGTGATCTAAAAGTGTGGCTGTGGGTGTATACAGTTTGTCCAAATTTTTATTATTATTCAAACTTTTCTTTTTTTTCCTTTGGACAAACAAGTGTTTTTTTTTTTTTTGTGATGTTTTGGCCCCAGAGTCCAGTGAAATTGTATTAATGTTGTTAAATTGTCACTGTGAATGTGGGTATAAAATTTGTCATAATTGAAAGCAATGTGTAATATTTAAATCTTTAAAAAAAAAAATACTTTTTTTATCCAATATTAAATATAGTCATGTAAATCTCCATAAATATTTTTATATTAGTACATCAATGTATGACACATTATGCAGTAAAATATTTAGGTATGTTCTAATTAGCAAACAAGCTAATCACTTGTTTATGAATACTGATATGTTTATGAATAGGGATATTATGTTGATGAATATGATGTGTATTGTGTGAGCAGGTGTGAGATTGAGGCGACTCTAGACCGCCTGAAGCGGTTGGAAAGAGATCTGAGCACCAAAGAACAAGAGCTGAAAGAAAGAGAGAGACGGTTAAAGATGTGGGAGAGAAAGCTCATCGAGCAGTCCAACACACCGGTGAGTCTCTCTCTCTCTCTCTCTCTCTCTCTCTTCCTGCAGGACACTGAGGACCTCGACTCACCGCTCTAACCTAAAGCAGTTGCTTACTCAAAAGCTCATTTTCTGTCATCATTTACTCTCATGTTTTTCCAGGTCTTTTGTTTTTTTAGTAGACCATAATAAGAAGAATATTCACATTACAGTAGTGGCCAAAAGTGATGTATAGAGGGGATGTATGTTTTTATGACACTACAAGTTTGATGAAACCATTAAAATATGAGGAAAATATATATATATATATTTTTTAATAATATTTTAAATTTAAGGGAATAACAAAACAATGAACTTGGTATTTATCTGACAAAATTATTTGGCAAAGTACAGCTGCAGGTTTACTATACATAAAATCAAATGCATATAAAACAAAAAGCTCACAGGAAAAACCATACATTGACTACAACATAATCAGTTATTAATATTTCATTGGTCTCTCTTGTTTTTGCATGTGTTCATACATTTTTATTTGTATACTAGCCTGGCCAAAAATAGAGAATCACTAATAATATTTGAATAAAGAGTAAAGATGTTTTCCTTTGGCCACTACTGTACTTCTTTAAAGCATGACTACAAATTATTAAAACTAATGATTTAAAATGTACTGTAAAATATTTACTTTATTTGAGTGCACTTTTTAAAAGTGTACTTAAAGGGTTAGTTCACCTAGAAATTAAAATTATCCCATAATTTACTCACCCTCAATCTTCTTTCAGCCAAACACAATCAGAGTTATATTAAAAAATATCCTGGCTCTTCCAGATTTATAATGGGAGTGAATGGTACCTGAGATTTTGAAGCCCAAAAAAGTGCATCCATCCATCATAAAAGTACTCTGCACGGCTCCGGGGGGTTAATAAAGGCCTTCTGAAGAGAAGTGATGTGGTTTTATAAGAAAAATATCCATATTTATAACTTCATAAACTATAATCACTGGCTTCCGGTAACGTACGTGAGTCTAGTTCCGGTGGAAGAGTGACCTCTGACCTGACGGAAGTGCAGAGAGGATAGAGCAAAAAAAAAAATCACTGATCACGAATTATAAGTCTAAAATGAGAATTTTTTAAGAGAAATGTGGGAGGAGCTTGAGTTTGTTGCCCAGCTCTATTTGTTTGAACCGCGAGAGGCGTCGACTCTCACCTGAGCTTGCGCTACTCCTAAATCTTACGACATGCGTCGGGTCAGAGGTCACTCTTCCACCGGACTCGCATACAGAAGCCAGTGATTCTAGTTTATAAAGTTATAAATATGGATATTTTTCTTTAAAAAACGCATGGCTTCGCTTCAGAAGGCCTTTATTAACCCCTGGAGCCATATGGGTTGCTTTTATGATGGATAGATACACTATTTTGGCCTTCAAAATCTCAAGTACCATTTACTCCCATTATAAACCTGGAAGAGCAATGATATTTTTGAATATAACTCTGATTGTATTCGTCTGAAAGAAGAATGTCCTATACACCTAGGATGGCTTGAGGGTGAGTAAATCATGGGGTAATTTTCATTTTTGGCTGAACTAACCCTTTAAGTGTGTGAAAAAAATAATCGTGAAAGTAAAAAATATACAAGTCCACATACAGTACACTACACCTCACATAGAAAACGTTGTTCATACAACTTGTGTGCTAGTTTTCGGCAGTTGAGTAAATTAAGACATTTAGAGTGAACTGTTCCTTTAAGAGGTCTCTAACACACATTACATCAAGCTACTCACGTGTTACCTGCAGCTCACCTGTCCATCATGGGATGCAATGTTTCACTGCTTGACTAAAACAGACTACAGTCGCAGCAGATCCTTTACATTTATATATCCATTTATACCAGTCTTACATTAGGTACACATTTTGTCAGATCAAACACTCCATGGGGATCAAACATCAAACCCACGGCCTTGACGTTGCTAGTGCCCTGCTTTACTGTATGAGCTACAGAAACGCTGCACAAATAAACACGTCAGCATAAACGTTGTTAGGTTGTTTCAGGAGTATTTAGAGCACAAAGTCATGTGTTGTAAAAAATGAATCGTTTCATTGGCTGCGTGTCTTCAGCAGTACACTTGGTTACACTTTATTTCGATGGTCCACTTTAGACATTCTACTGACTATAAGTAACTTTGCAACTACATGTTTTTTATTTTACCTGCCTGGGGACTACGGATGTAAATTAGCATGGTTGCTATAATCCGGCATGTTTACATTTAGTATTTTATACTGATATTCATTAACGTGCATTTTCCCTATTAAATAAATAAACAACATGTCAACTTATTCTACTAACCCAAACCCTAACACCTAACTCTAACCCACAGTCAGCTACAGTCTACTAATACTCTAATGAATGTTAGTTGACACATGTAGTTGCAAAGTAGTGTTAATTTTGTCAGCTGTTTTTTTTTTTATTTAGTCTTAGTCCTGTGTCAAAAGTACCTTTTAGTTTTTATCATATTTAGTCAAATGTGTCCTGTTTTTGTTTAGTCTAGATTTAGTCATGCTGCATAATGTTTAAATTAAATCTGGATTATTTTGCTCAAAATTATAATCACAACGATTGTTATCATTTAAGAAATTTATTTTTTACTCTTTCAACTCATGTCAACTCATATGTATGGTGTATTTTACCATATCTAGTTTCCTCATTTATTACAGGCTATTTATCATAGAAATGAATACATTCTATTATGAAAACAGGCAAAACAAGAAACTTCTCTCGAAAATTAAAACAGGAAAATTCCAATAATTCCAAATTACATTAATGTTTTTCTACATTAACAACAACATACAAGACTTTGTATTGTCACACAGAGGTTGCGTAAGTGCATTTATTTAATAACCAAAATCACAAATATAGTCGAGATCATGTTTGGATTTATTACAGTTCATCACTGAGAAGGTTTGATCGCAGATTCGTGAAGGAACACAGACCGACTGAACGTCACTTTTACTTAGGCAGAAAATCTCAAATGCAGATTGCTGAACTCCAGCTTACTTGTTTGTCTGTGTTTTCACATCATCGGCGGCGCTTCCGGAGTGTAGAGAGAGCGTGTGCGTGTAGTTGCACGTCACAATATAGTCACAGTTATCGTTTAGTGACGTTGGTGTTGTCTCGTCATTAGCCCTATTCGGACGGTAATTGTTTCTGGTGGGGTCGTAAGGTATTTTCATCATTGACAGGGGCTAGTCTGTGATTTTATTGCCGTCGGAATCCAGAATGTCAGTGTTTTTCTCCCACCACCCGCGTAAAAAACACCATGGATGTGTGGTAATTTAATTGCCGTCCGAATCCACATCTCTGAGTTTACAAAAAGAGATCGTGATATTGCCAGCAGCCATATCACCCTGTAGCCCAAGACTGGTTTCCCACTGAAGCTAAGCAGGGTTGAGCCTGGTCAGTACCTGGATGGGAGACCTCCTGGGAAAACTAGGTTGCTGCTGGTAGAGGTGTTAGTGAGGCCAGCAGGGGGTGCTCACCCTGTGGTCTGTGTGGGTCCAAACACCCCATTATAGTGATGGGCACACTATACTGTCAATAAGCACCGTCCTTCGGATGAGACGTTAAACCGAGGTCCTGACTCTCTGTGGTCATTAAATATCCCAGGATGTTCTTCGGAAAAAGAGTATGGGTGTAACCCCGGCATCCTGGCCAAATTTGCCCATTGTCCTCTGTCCATCATGGCCTCCTAATAATCCCCATATACCGATTGGCTTCATCACTCTGTCTCCTCTCCACCAATCGGCTGGTGTGTGGTGGGCGTTCTGGCGCAATATGGCTGCCGGCGCATCATCCAGGTGGATGCTGCACATTGGTGGTGGTTGAGGAGATCCCCCCCCCCCCCCCCCCCCCTTCCATGTAAAGCGCTTTGAGTACCCAGAAAAGCACTATATAAATGTAACAAAATATTATTATTATTAATCATCGCTTCAAAATTCACTGTTTATATCCTTTTTGACCACTGCGGAGCACCGTATCGTTGCGCTTTGCTGTAATTTGGATGCATTTTAAAGATCTACACTTTTATTACTGAAATGCTGGAAAGTATTTACAAGAATAATCTTTTATTACCGTTCAAAAGAGAAAGAGAACAAAAACACGCAAACATTTGAAATGGGCCGTTATTACGGCAGTAATTAACGTTATATACCTTAAATTAGCAGCATTATGTTTACCTCATGTAAATAAGAGGCTGTAAGTGTTCTTTCAAAAATGCTTTATAAAAGTGTCTCGGGCCGAGTACCAAAACAAACTTGTAGCCAATCAGCAGTAAGAGGCGTGTCTACTAGTGATGGTAAGAAGAGAGAGCTCAGTGCACGTCATTATTCAAAAGACACGACACACAGGACGGACATTAGTCGAGCGACGAGAGAAACAGAGCGAAATAGACAAAAACAAAAGTGGAAAATGTCTGTGGAACAAAAGACGGCTTACGATCAGGCAAGAAGTATCAGCTTTCCAGGGCTGGAGGGAACTCAAGGAGCGCTAAGGCCTGCAATCGGACGCCGAGGTTGCTTTATTTCTTCTCGATAGGCGAGTAACATTGGTTTTGTTTTGTTTCACAGAACTAATATATGCTGGCTTTTGCTTGAATATGCTTGTGTGTCATGTTCGCTTGCTTGTCCATTTGCAATCATATCGTCGTTCACTTCCACAGACCCATTCATTTCCACATCCTATAAACCACTGTCTGTTTCAAGCGACAGCTCGCAAAGTGTGTCCGAAAAGTAAGATAATAAACTCCTAATATATGTTTGTTTCCTTTGGTTCCTCTTTTAGTGATCGATATAACCCTCTAATCTTGTCATAATTGTAATATATTCATTAGTTGGACTGTCGTGCTCGTGCTATCGAGTTGTTCATGAGAACTGTGTTTGTGTTTTTGGGATGTAAGGGATGACTTTTTCATTGAGATTTGACCTGGATTACCATAGTAACACACATTGCTTTCACTTATTGATGACATCATACCCTCCGCCGGCTGGCACAGCAGATTCCGCCATAGTCGTTGCCTGCGTTGTGTACGTATGTGTGGGGCGGAGCTATCAAAATAGGGGCGAGACCCTTCTGGGGTAGGGGCGTGTTTGTTTTGGTGATTTGAAATATCAACATCGGTTACCAGAAAGCACTTACCCCACCTTTAACTTATTTCCACTCATTTCCACATTTTTAAAATGACATCCTATCTTTCTATTTTTTAAACGGGAGATTTAAATAATTAATAATTTCCTATTATTAAATTAAATATGAATTTATTCTTATTATTCCAAGACGACATTTTATTTACAGCATACAATCATGCTAATGACCACGTGAGCAGTGCGTTCCCAGGTGCGCAGGATCCCAAAACTAGCTCCTCCACCGTGTGAATAAATCGCCATCCGAATGCACGAGTTTTATCACTGAGGTGGCATGCAAATTAATTTTTACGGACGTCCACATGAGAAACAATTACCGTCCAAATAGGGCTTTAGTCATGGAAAAAAAGGTTGCTGACAAACATTTTTCATCATGCTTTTCGTTAACGAAATTAACACTATTGCAAAGTTACTAATAGTTAATAGAATGTCTAAAGTGGACCATCGAAATAAAGTGTTACCATAAGCTGTACATTCATTGCCTTCTGAAATCATTCTTCTTTCATATCTGTTTTCTGTTTCTTGAGTTTCTGAACTGATTTGCTTTCCTTCATTTTTTCTTTTTCTGTGTCCTTTTTTATTTCTTTATTCATTTTAATTATCATATTCTCTGTCTGTTTCCATCTGCCTTCCCTCGTTCTCTCAGTTCTTTCTTCCTCTGGCCGCAGCGTTAAGCTCAGAGTTGTTTTTTGAGTCGAGTGTGGAGGAGTTGAGTTCAGAGGTGTCGTGTCAGATCGGCGGTGCTGCTGATGGAGAGCTGCAGGCCATCTGGAGGGAGTTTGGTGAGATGTTTCCTCTGGAGTTCCCATCGGCTCCTCTGCTGCGGTCGGGCGATCACATCTCCTCCAAGACCTGCTCCCATAGACAGGGGCGCAAGATCACCATGCCTTTGGGCTTGGCTGCGTTTGACCCATCTGATGACAGTGATTAGGACCCCAGTCTACTGTAATGGGGTGTCCGTTTAGTTTGCCTAGCCCTATATATAGTGTGGTTCAAATTAATTTACATACACTATGTTAATATGTCAGATATCATTAGAGTATAATTGATGAGTAATTATGCTCTTAAAGGGTTATTTCACACAAAAATGAAAATGCTGTCATCATTTACTCACCCTCATGTAATTTCAAACCTGTAAGACCTTCCTTCATCTTCAGAACACAAATGAAGATATTTTTGATGAAATCTGAGAGCTTTCAGTCCCTCCATTGGGAGTAATTAATGACATAATTAAAATTTCTGGGTGAACTAACCCTTTAATAAGGATAGATCTTTAATTAGGCTGTAAAAAATAGTTTAACATAAAAAATATACACTACCATACCTATTTTTTTTTTTATAATTGCTGTTTTACAGATTTTATAGAAGCTTTCCACCACAAAATAAAAAAGGCAGTTGCGAGTTTATATCCCACAATTCTGAGGAAAAAAAAATCAGAATTGCCCGAAATAAGAACAAAATTGTGAGATATAAAAAAGTCAGAATTGTTAGATAAAAACCTTTTTTATTTTTCATTGCGTGGCTGATTGAAGCTTCCATAGATTTTAGAATAATTGTAAATTCATCAAAACACAAACGGACATAACACAATTATATGAATTATGGGGAATTAAAAATGCTTTTAAAGTGCTCCTGTTATGCTTTTTAAAGGCTTCTAATTTTGTTTTGGAAACAGGTTTACATGCATTAAAGGCCAAAAAACACATTGATTTTCTCATAATATACAACGCAGCATCAGCTCTTTGATCAAGATCCGATCCCTCTAAACCCCGCCTTTCCGAGAACTTTCTCTGCTCTGATTGGTCCGATTGTTGTGATTGGTTGACCGATTACAGTGTGTAGTAGTATTAATTTTGTCATCTATTTTTTTATTTAGTCTTAGTCCTGTCAAATCTGCTTTTTAGTGATCATCATATTTAGTCAACCTTGTCCTGTTTTTGTTTAGTCAAGTTTTAGTCGACTAAATGTCTGAGCATTTTAGTCTAGTTTTAGTCAATGAAAACTTGGTCACATTTTCTTAATGCTGCATAATGGTTGAATGGATAATCCAGATTATTTTGCTAAAAATTATAATAAAAAGAAATGTATTTTTACATTTCATCAGAATTATTGCACTTTGACCTATAAGCACAGAATAAAGAGAATGTCAATCCATACGCAGGGTTTATTTTACCTCATCTAGCTTCCTCATTTATTATAGGCTATTTATCATATGGTAAAACAAGAAACTTCTCTCAAAAATTAAAACATTCCTAGTAATCCAAAATATCCAAATTACTTTAATGTTTTTCTATTCAAACAACAGCAAAAAAGATGTTATGTAAGGGCATTTATTCAGCATAAAAAAATCACAAATATAGTCGAGATCATGTTTGGATTTATTACAGTTCATCACTGAGAAGGTTTGATGGCAGATTTAGTCACACACAAAGCGCAAGCGGCTCGTGAAGGAACACAGACCGACTGAGCGTCTCTTTCATTTAAGCAGAAAATCTCAAATGGAGATCGCTAAACTGCAGTGTAGAGAAAGCGTGTGTGCCTGGTTGCCAGATTGAAGTAAAACACAGAGTAGAAAACGTGTTCTTTTAACAGAAAAGCTCTGTTTAAGGGATTTAAATTCTTGAAATCTGGCAACCGTAAGCATGAAAGCTCGTAGCGGCTTGTTAAAAACAGTCTTCAAAGTTGTCTCCTCTCTTATTCAACAAAAACAGAGTGAGTTTGGTCAAGTTTTTATTTTTTTAACTATATTTTATGTCTTTTTTTCGGCAACGATATTGCATGTTTATATAGTCACAGTTAGGGATGCCAACTTCAGAAAAGGAAAATAAGGGACAATCATGGTTCTTTATAGAAAAATAAGGGACACTCAAAATATTTGTACTGTACCACACAGTGTATGTCATTTCAGTGTCTGCAGTTAAGTGTGTGTATACAAGGTTCTCAGACATAAACACATTTGTTTTGCTTAACATATTAATGCACAATTTTATCCTAAAAAGAATTTTAATGTCATAGAAATAAATGTCAGTTGTTACACACAAGCCATCGAAAGCTTTTGTAGCATTATACACTACCGTTCAAAAGTTTGGGGTCAGTAAGAATTTGTTTTAAAGAAATTAATCGTTTCATTCAGCAAGAATGCATTAAATTTGTCAAAAGTGACAGTAAAGTCATTTTAATGTTGCAAAAGCTTTCTATTTCAGATTAATGCTGTTCTTTTGAAGTTTCTATTCATCGAAGAATCCTAAAAAAATGTACATTAACTGTTTTCAGCATGGATTTCTCATTACAGTATCACTATGAATATCATAATCATTTGTTTGCAATATAATCTACAAATGCATACACAAACAGATGTTCCTGCCACGTTTAAAGGCATTTTACTCGCATGCACCTAGTTTGCAGAACAAACTAAACCGACAAACGAAACGCTCCCGTGGTGTCTGCCGTTGCTAAGCAATCATGAGCCGCGTTCTCCATGATGATGAAGAAGTTTCTGCAAAGAATAAATGGATTTCCAGCCAGGCTAGCATTAGCTCTACTGCTAGATATATTTATGGAGATGAACAATGATCAGCTGTTCGTCTTTCTTGGCTGAGCTTTCAATGTTGTTACGGAAAGGCCGAAGCTGATAGGTTGGTTCGATGTCACATGACCTGCGGTGTGCCTGCGGCATTCTGAAAAGATGAGGTTTTTTTTCATCTCGCTGGGAAAACGTGCTCGCCACACCGCTCTCTATTTAAGCGTGCTTGTCGTGCGTCTACATTTAAAATAACGAACTTGAGCGTGCAAAAGACGCAACATATGTGAACGGCCCCTTAGTCAGTGGTTAGATCAGTGTAGCAGTCAATAAACGGGACAAGGGAGGTCACGGGACAAATCAATTAGGCCCGATATACAGTTGGCAACCCTAGTTACAGTTATCGTTCAATGATGTTGGTGTTGTCTCGTCTTAGTCATGGAAAAAAAGGTCATCAACGAACATTTTTCATCATAGATTTTGTTAACGAAATGAACACTAGTGTGTCGGAAACGAAACGCCCATCACCATATCTGAATTTCAGCTCTTCCTCAGCACTTTATACACAGATACAGTAACGATGGCGGTTTTACCGCATCAATTCCAGCGCAAGTCTCATTCTTTGGAAGTGGATCAGTGGATTCGCAGCGCTGAAAACAGTGTCTTCTCGACATGAACAACACAAACCAAACTCTCCCAGTCTCAGCTACAACTAGTGTTTGAGGGGCAAAGTAGACGTTGTTCGTTGACAGCCAGTGAAGATCATAGACTGGCGTTATGCACGTGTTACAAACCTATGTAAGAATTACTGACGACTCGTTTCAGGCGGTTCAGAATTGATTCTTTTGGCTGACAATAAATCATTTATCGAGCATTTTGATCTTTGAAACTTTGCAGAGCTTTCACATTCACAAACAGCTCTATTACACACTGCATGAAACGTGGTATGTGAAAAAGCAATAGGGCCACTTTAAACGCTCAGGACACGTCTTTCCTTCAATATCCATTTCAACTCGTGCAATTCAATTATATAAAAGAACATTTTAGTTTTTGTAAAGAAAGGCACAGTTTATTTTTGTCTACAAAATTAATTTGACCATTCAAGCATATGTCTTCAGAACGAAACAAACATTTTACTGGTAGTGCACGTCAAGTGCTCATATCAAAATGAATGGTTTTATTCAAGTTTGTTTAGAAATCCGATGAGAACTAGCTTCTTAAGGTAACTGAGCACACTTAGTTACAGTCTGTATGTAGTCTTTGAATCTTTTTTTCCCCATCAGGAACAGTATTTATTTGCTGGAGAAAATATGCTGTTTTTATAAGAAGAGTTTTAAGTGGAAAAAGTCGTCTGTCATGGAGGTTAGAGCAGTCACTTTCTTTGATTCTCTGTAAAGGCTGTATTAGGTGAGGCCGCTTGACGCCCACCGGGTCCTTATGGATGTTATTTATGGCAAATGAAGTGGATGTATAGCCACATGCTGAGGAGAGCGAGAGAGAACAGCATGTCAGCGTGGCAAGGACAGCGCGCACTTACGAACAACTGACATTTCACTGACATTAAGATTGGCCAATTTGAGCAGTGTGAAGACTGTGACGAACTCACACACCATCGAGAGAGAGAGAGAGAGAGAGAGAGAGAGAGAGAGAGAGAGAATGAAAAAACATGAGCAAGAAAGACTATTTCAATATTTCTTCCAGCAGAAATGAAATGTGTTAGAGCCGAGTATCTGTTCCTCTGTTCTTCTATTCACACTTTCATAGGAAACCTGAAAACCTGTAAAAAGAAAGAAATGACACTGTTCACTATAGATATACCACTGATATTAATTCAGTTAAAGACTTTTATAGTAGGCTATATTTAAAAAAAACTGTACTCAGTATAATATAATATTAATGAAATAATAGATATACTTAAAAGAGAGTACACTTTCATGCTTATGTTTCTTAACACACTTTTAAAAGTGCACTTTGTAATAATGTCAAATGTAATAATGTCCCTGCTGTTTACGTTCACAGACATAACCGACTGTATTTATGTGAACTTTGTGTGTTTTTGACATAACCTTGAATGTTTTTGACATTTTAAGCGCAATAAGACGTGAAACAGAACTTAGTTATAATAATACTCACGTCACGCTGGCAGAGTATCCGAGGCACGAGCTGCACAGGCTCCGCCCTCTTCTGGAAAGGGGGCGGGGAGCAGCAGCTCATTTGCATTTAAAGATACATGCACGAAAATAGCATGTATTTCTTTCCACTCAATTTACAACATGGTATAATAAATGATCCGTGGGGTTTTTTAGCTGGAACTTCACAGACACATTCTGGGAACACCTGAGACTTATATTACATCTCGTAAAAAGGGGCATAATAGGTTCCCTTTAAAGTACGTTTTAAATCATCATGTTTAAATAATCACTTTGTCATGATTTGAAGAAGCACAGTGATGGAAATGTTGAACAGGTAAAAGCTATAAACTAGTAACATATCATCTAAATAATAATACGTAACGGTTCGTATATCCGTTCATTCTGACTGAATTTGTACTCTGAGCTCATTCATCAGAAAGTTGCTGATTTGGAAAACTCTACATAGAAATTCCAAGTGCCACAATAATAGCGTTCTGCACGAGAGACTTGATTTCAATAGAGTCGGCATGTTTCTAAGCTAGTGCTACACACAGAAGTATTGAGTACATTTGTGATTATACAGAACTGTTTGTATAGGTTCTTTTCAAAATTTATAATCAACATTTCAGTCGTTTAATCCGCCGCCTTGGGTTTATTTTTCTTTCATTGAGCTTGTCGCAGTGCATTTTATGATTACTTTTGTCATATCGACATCACTAATCCAAAGGTAAAACTGTATCATGAGCATTCGTTTTAACAACATTAAAAATATTGATACTACCCCTCTCATTCTTTCTCCATGCTGTCTTTATATTTTATCATTGATAGTGTGTCTTTTCTCTGTGAGAAATTTCTCTCATATCAATGATGTAAGAGAGACTGTAATATCCTGTACTAATGTCAAAAAAGTAGATTTTTTAAAAAAAATTCTGAAATACAAGGACTGTGACTGTTTTAATGTCTGACACAATAATTAATCTTGCCTGAGAATGATATATTGTGTAACAATCTGTCTGTCAATCAATCTGTCCATCAGATGGAAATATGAAGGTTTATGGAAGAGTTCATTACTTTAGAGGGGAAAATTTGATTTTAACACATAACCTGGAACACAACTAAACATCCTGTTAATAAGCTGTCAATTCAAAAACAAAACTGAGATACAGAATGAAGTTAAAATACAAATTTGAGATGTTGAAAACAAAAAACGTCAAAAACAGCGAGAAAGAAACACACACAAATAAATAAATAATAAATGTGTGTAGAACATAATTAATGAGTTGTCTACATATAAAATGTCTACATATAAAATGTCAATTAATTCTATGTAAAACTGCATCAGTTTTTCATTTTTACATTATTTCTACACTTCAAGTGAGCGTCATATGCTGTATTACGACTGACATTGGTCAATTGAGTGTGGGTATTCAGGCACTCTTGTTGTTAATATATGTACTTCATATTATAAGAAGATTAGCTGAATATTTAATGTCATTTGATAGGTGAACGTGATGACAGTAGCCTGTACACACACATGAGTGTTTCTGTTCTTCTCCGACAGCTTCTTCCAAACCTGGCCATCCACTCCTGGACAGAAGAACATGTGGTGGGTAGAGTATTTCCTCAGGCAATAGAGAGGATTTCATCAGAGTTAACTTTAAGATTTTTGTTCTTTTTTTTAACATCTATGTCTTTACAGCATTTCTGGATGGAGCAGATCTTTGAAGGTGAGATTCTTCTTCACCTCTGATATTGATTAACTGTTTATTTAATGCTGTTCTTTTGAACTTTCTATTTATCTGTTACGAATTGCTCCGAGATTTGGGTTGAAGATCTAAATGCAGCTTTATTGGGACAATCCAGAATCCTAATCCATATAGCGAGCAAAGGGTCAAACAATCTAAATAAGCAACAGGGCAGAAAACACATGCAAAAAGGGTAATCCAGAATACGGGCAGAGAATCAAAAACCAAGACACAGGGAACCAGGATAACGCCCAGAAATGCAGTGTGACAACATACAAGACTTCACAAAAAATGACAAAACACAAAGGGCTTATATAGCCGAAGTTAACAAGGTAATGAGACACAGCTAATTGTAATCAAGCATAATAAGTCTAGGCAGTGGGTTATGGGAAATGTAGTCCATGAAAAGATGGAAAAGATTCGGGAGGAGTGCCCTCTAGTGGAGATCATGGGCACTCCAGCTGGTGGATGTGACATCATCAAAGAAACCTGAAACCTGGGCTGCGTTCCACTCCAAATATTTATGTCTCGTTCACTTGGATGTGCGTCACTGCTTACATTGCACAAGCGCCCTCTACTGGCGGAACTCATGCATAAAGTTTAAATGGAAGCCCTTGATCACTTGGAATTCACTATGGAGCTGCTTTATTATTTAAACCCCTTTTTTACTTATCAATTTGTTTTATGCACCATTCTATATGCATATAAGTTGTTGGAGAAAATATATACAATCCTATAGGTATATGAGCTGTTGGAGAAAAAAAAAAACAAAATACACAAACAAAAAGAAAAATAAATAGTATAAACTTTGACTGTGAACATAAGGTAGCTACAAGTATTGTGCGATTAAATCTCAACATAATTAATATACACTCGGGTTGTTTTAACCCAATGGCTGGGTTAACTGTTTGCCCAACCTACTGGGTAGTTTTATTTAACTCAACTATTCTTTAAAAATGACTGTATTCCTTGCTTAAAATGAACCCAAAGTATGTTGGAAATTAACATTTATTAATATGTTTAATAAATGAACATTACTAATAAGTTTAATGAATAATAATTAAACAATAAACATTTATTAAATTGCTTATTAATAAATGTTCACCTTTTGATTATTATTGTTGCCTCTAGTAATTATGTGTCTGATTTTTAATTTTGGGTTAATTTTAAGCCAGCCATTCAATTTAGTAATTTTTAAACAATAGTTGGGTTAAATAAAACTGCCCAGGATGTTTGGTCAAACATTTAACCCAACTGCATTTTTTAGAGTGTAGTATACACTATTATGCGATTAATTCTCGAAATAATTAATATATCATACACTACAGTTAAGCGTGATATGCTGTGATGTCACAGTGGAGTTGAATTGTGGGATATAGAGCTGCTTGAAGTGTACATCGGAGTAGACTCGCTCCCTCTGTAAAAAAATCGAACAAAGACAAAGATCTGTCCATATAAACTTACCTCATCCACTTCACGAAGTGGAACGCACTTTAAAATGGTGGCAGGGATTCCCTGAGGTGAAATGCTTAGGGAAGTTTGCGAGTGTATGTCTAAAAGCGAAGTGGAACACACCCCTGGTTTCGACACTGATAACAATAATAAATGTTTCTTGAGCAGCGAATCATCATATTAGAATGATTTCTGAAGGATCATGTGACACTAAAGACTGGAGTAATGATGCTGAAAATTCAGATTTGATCACAGGAATAAATTACACTTTAATATATATTGCAATAGAAACAAAATTGTAATAATATTTCACATTTTCACATTTTTTTCTGTATTTAAATAAATGCAGCCTTTGTGAGGATAAGAGTTTTCTTTCAAAAACATTAAACAAATCTTACTGACCCTAAACATTTGATCAGTGTATTTTCATATAAAAAAAATCTGAAAGGTTTCTTTGATGGTTCAATTTTTAGGTGTAAGGTTAGAGGATAGAAAATATCATTAGCTCAGTATAAAAACAATAGAAATTGATGCAGAGTCCCTGCTATGATAAAGATGACCGTGTGTGTGTGTGTGTGTGTGTGCTGGAGGTGATGGAGAGCTGCAGCTCTACGCTGAGGTCTTCAAGCAGAATCACATCACAGGACAGAGACTCCTGCTGCTGTCGGAGAGTGACATGAGAGATCTGGGTGTGACGTCGAAAGGACACATCATACATCTGAAGGTGCCAAGCTACTTCCTCCATGATTACGGCTCTTACCTTTTGAAATGTTAGCACTGGTGCTATAGTGGGCTAAACAGTTCATTAGCACACATTTAATTTAATTTAATTTTAGCACACTGAAGAGTATATATATATATATATATATATTATATTATTTGTCCCTGAAAACTTCTCCATGGAAACATCTATCCTAGTGTCCTAGAATCCCTTTAAACCATCAATCCAATAGGATTGCAAAATATATTATGGTCCCACTTTATATTAAGTGTCTTTAACTACTATGTACTAACATTTTAATTAATCATTTGATACAATGCACTTATTGTGTACATACTAGGGGTTGCACAGACTTTAATGCTCTGCCATGACGCTTTAAGTTTGACGTCGACTAGTCGCTGATCATGGCCTATAGAGGGCACAACAGGATAAGGAATCTTTGAAGTCCACTTTTACGCTCAGTTTCCAACAGTTAACATTACAAATAAATACATACTCCGAGAGCGCTCCATAAGATATGTTTGATTATACCATCTGGATGCTCAAAACTGATCGGGTGAATGCACATTTTAAACAGCTTATTGTACTCGTAAGTTAATCGCCGTTATAAACTAATGCGCTGCAACACACACACACATACAGACAGTAGCTCGCACATCACGTGCAGATCGTACACATACAGTGCAGAAATTTATTGTCAGGACTGTTCTGTGTTTATGAATAAAATATCTTAGAAACTGAAAAGTTGTAGCATATATTTCTTAGTAACTAAAACCCACAGCTTCACTATTAGTAGAGAGACATATCGGATTTAGAATGAGCAGAAATCTGTGAGAAATATAACGACCCAAAGACAAAATAACTGATAAAAATAAGCTGTTATGTGGAGCAATAGCCTTGTAGGAAACGCTGTGCCATATCAAACCCCTTTAATCCCTTTAAGACAAGTCATTTCACTCAGCGGCCATCTTTGAAACGCCTCTCGGGCATGCAAGTGCAGCTCCTAAACATCAAATTCTCCAAAACTGTTCGCCAAGCTTACGATTAAATTTCATATTTTAAATCACCAATGAAATCTGACAACAACTGTCTCATAAATTTTGTTTCTAAACACTTGAATCATGACAAAAAAATGCATTTTTCAGCCTGGACAAAGCTAATGTGCATGCGCAATCCTACATGCGAAATCCTAAAAATGAACAAAGAACATACCTCAGAACACTGCCTGTTTCCATAGCGACCGGAGCTTCTAACGGCAGCTGCAGTGACGCGATGACTTTACAAATCAACGATTGGCTCTTTCATTTAGAAGGCGGGGCTTATTCGCCATATTGGGCATTGCACTTTCTCCCATTCATAAGTAATCGGAGTGCAACATCTTCCTATATATAAAGTCTTTTCCCATATGCCATAGGTGTGCACAAGGCAACCCACGTTCGAGTCTTATTCAGGCTTATTCATTAATGACATCATCAGAGACTAGTTGAATTGTAATTAGTTACCCTTTAACCCACCCTTAAACCTACCCATACCACCAAACCTGTCCTAACCTTACCTGTAACACCTCAATAGCAGCACAAGTGTTTTACAATACAACATCAACACAAGAAGTACATTGTACCTAACGATTAGTTAAAGGAGTAGTTCACTTCAGAAATAAAATTTCCTGATAATTTACTCACCCCCATGGCATCCAAGATGTTCATGTCTTTCTTTCTTTAGATGAAAAGAAATAAGGTTTTTGAGGAAAACATTCCAGGATTTTTCTCCATATAGTGGACATATAGGGACCAATGGGTTGAAGGTCCAAATTGCAGTTTCAGTGCCGCTTCAAAGGACTCAACACGATCCCAGACGAAACCATCTGTCATTTTCTAAAAAAAAAAATGTCTTAATTTGTATACTTTTTAACCACAAATGCTCGTCTCGCACTGCTCTGCGATGCACATCCACGACTTCACGCATTACGTAATCATGTTCGAAAGGTCACACGTTTTTTTTTTTAGAAAATGACGATTGTTTCGCTAGATAAGACCCTTATTCCTCGGCATTGAAACTGCAATTTGGACCTTCAACCCATTGGTCCCTGTTGAAGTCCACTATATGAAGAAAAATCCTGGAATGTTTTCCTCTTAATTTCTTTTCAACTGAAGAAAGAAAGACATGAACATCTTGGATGACATGGGGGTGAGTAAATTATCAGGAAATGTTAATTCTGAAGTGAACTAAATCTTTGAAGACACCTTATATAAAGTGTGACCAATATTCATAGCTTTCACGAGTTAGATCTAGGCGATGGGTAAGCTAACTGAAATAGCTAATCCATAGGAAAAGCTAAATCATTATGAGATCTCCTTATTAGGTCAATTATTTCTCCTAGACAGGAATGAGACTGAATTGAGAGCAAATGGAAATGTTTGCTGTTTCCTGCATCAGATCATTCTTCTAAAGGCCAGATCACACCACACAGACAGACGGCAACAGACACTTCGTCGGGTTTTAGCAGATCGGAGCTTGTTTTCACCGTTTGAACATGTTAGAATGTCTGAGAAGTGACGTGCTTTAACCTTGTGACTGTCGCCGTTGGTCTGCGTCTGTCGGTGCAGTGTGAATTGGCCTAAAGAAACCGAGCAACAATGCGCTGAGAAAGTCCAAGATCTTAATGTGAAGTCATATGAACAATATGAAGACCAGATGATCTGATTCTGAGCAATGCTACATTCATTGTGGAGCTTGATACTGTATGTCAACGATTGATTTATTTGTCTCTAGGAGTTATTTTTTATTTCCCCCAATGAATTTTTAGAAATCTCTGTGACAGCGTTGATGTTTAATTGAAAACTCAATTATGTCATATTGCTAAGCTTTGAAAGAGCAACCTCTGAGAAATAATTTCCCCTCCTCTGGGATACGCTGCTAACTGACATCACACATCTGATCCTGTAAGGCATTAGTATGTGCGCTCCATAGAGAGCCTGATTTGTTGAATGAATTACTCTAGATGTATATGACATATGCCAGAGCGTGAATTATATGTTCATAAATGATACACAATAGTATTAATTGTTGTTTTGCTGCTGAAAGTCCATTAACAGGTAATAATTATGTTACATTCACACACAGCTGGTCATTGGCTGATTGTCAGTGCGCTGCATAGCTGCATAAATCCATCCCGTAATGTTTTAAACATTATGTCAAATCTTTCCTTTTCAGACCGAAATTGAGAAACTTACCCATGACTACCTGAGTCTGTTCCACTTTCCTCCATTGATCAAGGCATGTATTCGCTTTCTAGATCATCTTTTACATAGAGTTGACATGATTTTGCATTTTTGAACAATCCCCACACTGTTTTAGCTCAATTCTTTCTTATCTACCACACTGTAAAAAATCTTTGGTTACACTTTATTTAGGGTGATATAGTTACATTGTAATTACTCAAATAAGTAATGAGTAATATTAATGAACTACATGTACTTACTATAGAGTTAGGATTAAGGTTTGGTTTAGGGTTAGTTACTTGTAGTTATGCATAATTTACTATTATTACTATAGTAAGTACATGTAGTAACATGTAACTATATCACCTTAAAATAAAGTGTTACCAAATCTTCTTTTTTGCTTTTAGTCAACTAAACTTAATTTACTGAGTTTATCCAATTAATTTGTCCAATGTATTTGAATTGGCAGGCAATCTCAACTTTTGGAAGTAGGGAAAACTCAAAAAAGCCCATGCAAAAAAGAAATAAAATATAATGACTTGAGATTTTTTTTACAGTACAAGGTCACAGCTAATGTATTTAAATGTTCCTTATGTGCACTCTTAGAATGGTTTGGCCACTGAGGAAGATGAGGAGGAGTGGAGGAAGACTGTAAATCTGGAGTTGGTGTTTGGATATCACTGGAAAGCAGGCAAAGGTCACACGGTAAATCACACCACTACGTATCATGTGTTGGAGCCCTCATAGGCCCTGTTTACACCTGGTATTAAGATGCGTTTTGGTCGATCAGATCACAAATGGATGACACTAAATACAGGTGTAAACGGGGTCTAAAACGCTTTGAGCTTGTCCACTTTCGCCCACTTCCAGAGGTAGTTGAAAACACATTCGACCAGATTGCTTTCGTAGTGTAAACGCTCATTTGGTGGAAACAGCCACAAAAGACCCCCAGCTCTCTGCCTACTGACCTAATGTGTAGACTCTAGGGCAGGGGTTTTCAAACTGGGGTCCGGGGACCCCTAGGGGGCCGCAAAGGAGTGACAGGGGGTCCGTGGAAAAATCTAGAGAAAAAAAAACATGAAAAATGTTTTAAATAAATAAATACGATTAAAATAAATAAATAAGTGATTAAATGTTAAGTTAACATATAAAACGTACAAAAATAAATAATAAAAATAAAATAAGTAAATAAATACATTTGCTTAATTTATTATTTATAAATTTCCTTAAAAGTGTAGAGAAAAAAAGTAAATAAACGAATTAGATTAAAATAAATAAGTGATTAAATGTTAAATTAGCATAATAAAATGTAAAAAAAAACATTTAAATAAATAAATTAGATTAAAATAAATGAATAAAAAATTGCATTAAAAAAATTATTAATCTACTTAATGATTAATATAAATTAATAAAAATTGGATTTAAATAAATGATACTTTTAACAGTAGACTACATTATTATAGTGAGTAGAAAAGAAATATAGTAAAGTAACTTAATAGAAACTAATGTTAGTTTTTAGTGTATTAATTGGGTGTTTATAAAAGACAGATGTCTTTTAAATTTCAGGATGGGGGTCCCTCACATGAGGATGTTCATCTTTGGGGCTCCGCGGCATCTAAAAGTTTGAAAAGCCCTGCTGTAGGGTGTCCCATTTGTCATTTTCAGAAGCGTGCTCACGAGTGCCCACTTTGTGGCCGTTATGCACCCTCGATGCACATTTTTGCACTGAATCGAGCTCCGTAACTTCTTCCTGACAGTCAAAGTGGCATTACCTCACAAAAGTGAGGAAGATCATGAGGGCTTAGGGTTCTGTCTGGGACAGGGCCTTAATCCATGCAATCTTTGAGTTTGGCATAATTTTATTCTGTCGGTCAAAATTTTTTAAATATTGTTCACTACTACAAACCCGATTCCAAAAAAGTTGGGACACTGTACAAATTGTGAATAAAAAAGGAATGCAATAATTTACATATCTCATAAACTTATATTTTATTCACAATAGAATATAGATAACATATCAGATGTTGAAAGTGAGACATTTTGAAATGTCATGCCAAATATTGGCTCATTTTGGATTTCATGAGAGCTACACATTCCAAAAAAGTTGGGACAGATAGCAATAAGAGGCCGGAAAAGTTAAATGTACATATAAGGAACAGCTGGAGGACCAATTTGCAACTTATTAGGTCAACTGGCAACATGATTGGGTATAAAAAGAGCCTCTCAGAGTGGCAGTGTCTCTCAGAAGTCAAGATGGGCAGAGGATCACCAATTCCCCCAATGCTGCGGCGAAAAATAGTGGAGCAATATCAGAAAGGAGTTTCTCAGAGAAAAATTGCAAAGAGTTTGAAGTTATCATCATCTACAGTGCATAATATCATCCAAAGATTCAGAGAATCTGGAACAATCTCTGTGCGTAAGGGTCAAGGCCGGAAAACCATACTGGATGCCCGTGATCTTCGGGCCCTTAGACGGCACTGCATCACATACAGGAATGCTACTGTAATGGAAATCACAACATGGGCTCAGGAATACTTCCAGAAAACATTGTCGGTGAACACAATCCACCGTGCCATTCGCCGTTGCCGGCTAAAACTCTATAGGTCAAAAAAGAAGCCATATCTAAACATGATCCAGAAGCGCAGGCGTTTTCTCTGGGCCAAGGCTCATTTAAAATGGACTGTGGCAAAGTGGAAAACTGTTCTGTGGTCAGACGAATCAAAATTTGAAGTTTTTTTTGGAAAACTGGGACGCCATGTCATCCGGACTAAAGAGGACAAGGACAACCCAAGTTGTCATCAGCGCTCAGTTCAGAAGCCTGCATCTCTGATGGTATGGGGTTGCATGAGTGCGTGTGGCATGGGCAGCTTACACATCTGGAAAGGCACCATCAATGCTGAAAGGCATATCCAAGTTCTAGAACAACATATGCTCCCATCTAGATGTCGTCTCTTTCAGGGAAGACCTTGCATTTTCCAACATGACAATGCCAGACCACATACTGCATCAATTACAACATCATGGCTGCGTAGAAGAAGGATCCGGGTACTGAAATGGCCAGCCTGCAGTCCAGATCTTTCACCCATAGAAAACATTTGGCGCATCACAACATTCCTATTCCTAAACTTGAGCAACTTGTCTCCTCAGTCCCCAGACGTTTGCAGACTGTTATAAAAAGAAGAGGGGATGCCACACAGTGGTAAACATGGCCTTGTCCCAACTTTTTTGAGATGTGTTGATGCCATGAAATTTAAAATCAACTTATTTTTCCCTTAAAATGATACATTTTCTCAGTTTAAACATTTGATATGTCATCTATGTTGTATTCTGAATAAAATATTGAAATTTGAAACTTCCACATCATTGCATTCTGTTTTTATTCACAATTTGTACAGTGTCCCAACTTTTTTGAAATCGGGTTTGTATCAAATACGTCCTGTTTAGCAACAGTAGACTGCATTTTACAACACTCACTTATTTGGCTTATTTTGGATCTCAAGTTTGGGCTTTTAGGGGGGAATAGGTGCGCTGGACGGAATGCGGCAGTGGCACAATAATCGTTTCACGTCGATTATCTTGTTTTCATAATCGTTGGAAGCCAAAATCAAAAATCAATTATGATTAATCGCACAGCCCTAGTTGCTAGGCTGTTTTAGGTGGTTACTTGGGTGTTGAGGCTGTGGTTTGGTGAAAATCATATGTGCATATAATAATAACTGTTTCCATCCACCTATTTTTATGCGTATTTTGCCAAAGTCTGTCATCAGAATGATTTGGTTTAATTCTTTCCCAGAAGTGTTTCACATGATTGCGTTCCCAAACACCAGCATCCAAACGCAAAAGAACATGACAGCGTTTATTGCATTTCGTCACACGCTCTGAGACGCAAGTCATTTATGATGTAGGAGAAAAGAGCCACAGTGGCTTCCCAGATTGCAGCAACTTCCATTTTTATTACAGATATTTTGCATTATATATTTTTGTAACCCCCTAATACGTAAAAAAAAGAAAAAAAAAAAAAGATATTTAGAAGAAAAATACAATTTCTAACTTGAAATTTAAAAACTGAAAATAATGATTAAAATGCAGACACTCGCATGGATTCTAGAAAAAGTATGATTACACTACATTTTAAATTGGCTTTAAATCAAAACTTTTCTTGGAAATGTTGCCAAGATGATTACCATTCTAAGACTTTTTGTAAGGATTTCCCTTGTCATTGACTCATATCCGCTCACTTAAAAAAGTAATTGCATTCCTCTCCTCAACAAGCCGCATGATGGTCGATCGCTAATCTGAATATTGGAGGAACATGAATGCGGTGTTTGCTCACGGTTCTCTTTAACGTATGTAATGTTTGTGATTTGCTGTCATTTTTTTTGCATCACCGTCTGTGCATCATTTCCTGTGTTGACAGGGAGCTTTTGTTGGAGATGTGATGTCTTGTCAGACTTTTGTCACAATTGCGGCGCTCCTTGATTTGAAGTTGCCTTCCTCAAGTAAAAGACGGCTGTTTTCGCCCTCCTCCGAAGACTGACCACTGTCTCACTAAACGTATTTTCGGTTCCCAAGCCTCTTGTTTTGGTTCGTCATTTTGGTTCACTTAAAAAAGGCCGCAAGAGATAAATAATTTTTCATGTAAAGCGAGGCGTAGCATCCACCCCCTCTTGCCGGCGAGCCTTTGTTTGGGCCCTGACACAGGAGAGCGACTGCGTCTTCACTTTCCGTTTGAATTTAATCAAAAATTTAGCCAGAAGTCATTTTCTTTTTAAAAGGCAAATGTTATTTAATCTTTCAGCTGTTCATTGTCCCGTCATAAATAGTCCCCTTTCAACGCGTGCGGCGGGGCTGAAGCGGGGCCGCTAATTGCCTCCTATTTCTCCTGACATGTGGTGGTTTGGTTGGGAGGAAGCTCAGCGGGAAGAAGGAAACAGGAGTCTGAGAAAATGAGAGCTAATTATTTTCCCCTGCCTGGTGTCAGCCTCCGTGTCAGCCTTGTTTTTACAAACTGCAAGGTTTTTTGCACTAAATAAAACAAACCCGCTTCGCTCGAGGTTTTTTTTGCCGCCTTTTTTCGCTCGTCTCCCTCTCCCTCTCTCTCTTTCCTGGCGGTGTCGTGGTACCAGCTGCACTTCTCAAAGCCTAAATGAGACCCTGCGATTGTGCTTTGCCCATCTGACAGCACAGAGTGTTTCTGTTAATGAGGATATCAGGGCTTAGTCGCCGGAAAGGTGCTGAATTATGTATGAGGTGTCATTAGACGCTTACCACGCTGGCCGTCATTACCGCACATTGTTTCTGCCGCTGCTATTAGGCAGGGATAACGTTTGGCAAACGCTTGGTCAGCACTCGGCCGACTTGTTACTGGACGCCTTTAAGCCCCATCCAAAAAACAAACAGGCACACTTGTGTAACGGGGTTATATATAGTATGTGTCTCCACTTGCCAATAATGAACCGTTTAAATGATCCGACTGAAAGGTGATTGGTCAGGAAGGGGTTAACGGGGTTTCCTATTGGCTGGCTGTCTCCCTGTGCTGCCAGCGGCGAGTAATGTGATCGGCAGCTCCGGAAATCAAATTCACCTCATATTCCTAATTCACTGTCACTGAAATTTTAGGGTACGTTTTAGCCGTTCATTTACACGACAACAGTGTAAACGCAAGCTTTTGAAAGCCGGTTTCAAAGTGCAAGGTTTTGAAAACGATGACGTCATGTGTATGCGTATTACATGTTCACGCATGTGTATTACGTGTTTCGTGATATCGCATAATGCAGCCTTTTTAGTCATTTTCACAGATCTGTGTGAACGTTTTTTCTGTTTCATTTTAATTTTAGTTACAGTTTTAGTAATTTTTAGTGCTGTCAAAATTAGCGCATTAATTTTTTTCAGTTTACGCGTTAAAAATATTTAACGCAATTAACGCAGCATCCATTTTTTTTTCTGTTATCCTTTGACTAGCGTTGCATGATATGATCACGCTCTTATTCATGCAAACGCTTTTAAACCATTAAAGCGCGACTAGACAGAAGAGAACGCGCTGTTAATGTCCTGTCTATGTAACACACACGCCGCACAGAAGGACGCGCGCCAGTATCACGCGCACACACACAGCGCGCCAGAATCGAGTTCTCTTTCACACTTGAACAAACAATAACACACAGAATGATGCCAACATGCCCGTTTTGTCGAGTATTCTCAAAAGAGCAGTCTTAAATGCGTTAAAAAACGTCTTAAATGAACTTAAAGAGTTGTGAGGAAATGAGATGCGTGTGACAGCGCGTCAGATCCGCGTCATGTATAGCCAATAATGCTGTCTGTCATTAATTTTAATCAAAGAACAAAGAGAACAGAGAAAATTGTTGCTTTAATAAGGATTAATCTATATTTAATTTATAATTTATGCAGTGCAGACTGTTTGATAGCTATTCAATTTCTGTATATTTCCTACCTGTTATTGTTTTTTAATTTTTTTTAAGCCTAATAAATGTTGAAATTATAGCTTTCAATTATACTGTAATGTTGAATGTGTATCATTAATGTTTTAAAAAAAATCAATTTCATAGAGACATCAGTATCAGTATTAGTATCAGTGATATTGGCCTTCATTCATAAAAAGATGCCATTACAACAAATATTTAAAATATACTGTCTTTCATTTTTTTCTACATTAATTTGGAGAGTACTGTGAAATTATTATAATATAAAAATATTAAAAACTCTGATGTTTTATCCATTGAGATTAATCTCATTTAATTACAGAAAAAATGTGTGATTAATTAGTTCAATTGACAGCACTAGTGATTTTGTTTTTGACATTTTGTTATTATTATTATTATTTTTAAAATATGCCTATATAGTTTTTATTACATTTTATTTCAGTTTTAGGTATTTTAGTACATTAAGTTAAACTAACTGAAAATGAGAAATGTTTCCTTGGCAAATAGCTGAAATAAAATAAGTGTTTGTATATTTTATTTTATTTCAGTCAGGGTTATTATAGTTAACTGAAACTAAAATTAGACTTAAAACCATACAAAGAAACCTTTAACCCTTAAATGCATGAATGTTTTGCCAATCATTATTACATATTCAGGTGTTTAGTGTTTGAGCGTCAGAGCTCATTTCCCAGTACATTCAGCATCTGGCTCATATTCGCCATCTCAAACATATTCTCAAAACTATCATTTTCAACATCAATATTTTGATCTCTGATAGCTTCTTCACCAGATCCACCATGAGTGACACTAATATTTGGTTTTGTTCAGTACTTGTTCTGCAGTAAATCGCTGAGCCATTTCAAGTTTAGCTGATGATTCTTCCTATTCTTTTGTTTTCTGTCTGCGGTAACTATGAGTGAAACATCACTTCATCATTGTGTATCAGACATTGCCACCTTGTGGAATAAAGGTGAAGTATATTTTTTCTGCACAACAATAATTGAATCTTTGATGACTGAATAAGTGCACTGTTACAAACCTTGGGTCGTTAGTGACCCTATACAATTTTTACAAAAAATGAATGGGAAAACAGGCATTCTTTTATAATTTTTTTTTCTTGTTATATTGTTTATAATGAATTGATTACTAAGATGGTTGATGTCTAACTTTAAAAAAATGAATGAGGAGGAGGGGAGTGAATGATGTCCCAGGTCACTAAAGACCTGAGGTATCCGTTTAAGGGTTAAATAAAAAATGTTGCACATTTATTATTTTTTTATTAGAAAAACTATTGTTGGAACAACAGAATATTTAAGGGATGAATGTATACAAATGACAAATTATTATTTGACAGGTAATGCTTAAACAAAATACATCACTATATTGAGATATCACGATATAAAATGTGACGATATGTATCATTGATGTAAACGATATGATTCGCGATATAGAGTTAGTTTTATCCAAGGCTCAGCTTACTGTATTCATAAGGTATAATTCACCCAAAAATGTCAATTCTGTCATCATGTACTCGCCCTCATGTCGTTTCAAACCTATAAGATTTTCATTCAACTTCCAAACACAAATGAAGATATTTTCATGAAACCTGAGAGATTTCTGTCCCTCCATTTAAACTTCATTCCTCTAAAACTTAATAAGTCATAAAGGCATCATAAAAATAACCAATCGAGTGGTGTAATCCAAATCCAGAGTTTCAGTGAAATTTCAGTGAAGTTTACAGAGTTTCAGTGATATTACTACATTAAATTACAATATATAATGTTGAATATAATGCATAATAATGCAATGAGGGAATATTTATCATATTTGGCATGAGTGTGTCGTTACACCCCTAATTCCTACAAATATAAACTACAAAAAAATAGTATCTATACTACCATTACGACTATAGTAACAATTATGTAATAGATGCAATACAAAAAAAAGAGATAAAGTGCATTATCCCGAATATTGTCTAATAATACTTTAGGCACAGAGTTAAATACATTATACAGATTTTATGAATGCACAGCGCAGAAGGGACAACAGACCAGTTACACTTGCACGAGGGCGCTCTATCAAATGGCGCGTAAGTGTGTGTAGTGTGAACGGCCACGTTTTAAGCCGTTCCCTTTGACCTCAGCGCCGCGCTGGCAGATTGGACGGATCATTACCGCGCTCGGCTCAGCCGCGTCTAGCCTGGCCTCTCGGTAAGGGGCCTCATCTCCATTGCTAATGTGAATGAGAATGGATGTTCAGGTCTCTCGCTCTTGTTATGCCTGAGAAACGAACATGGTCGCTTCTCTGCCCTCTGATCTCTCGTAGCTTCAGTCTTCACATCATTCTGTCTCAGAAACACGCGTGTGAGTGAATACTCTCCCGTTGACATTCAAGGATTCATTCTCAGGCTTGGCTTCCTCCGGGATATGTTTACGTTCACACGGCACGCCACAATGTCTCGCAGCTTTACAACAGAGCAAAGTTCAACATGATCTGTAACACTCGACAAGCTAGTAGTAAATGTGTCGCTTTATAGGCATTCATCAGCTGTCCTACTGTACGTATATAAGGCTATGACGCACCTAACCAACATAAAAGAGCTAGCAGTGACTCTATCAGATGAGAACAAAACTTGAACTGAATTGAGCTCAATAACGACACTATTGTCTTCTGTAGAGCTGATTTATAGCTGAATCAAATTTGTTTCATATTTGATGAATTTTACAACATTGACATTGTTATTGAACTGAATTGAATTAACATTGAACTGACTCGAGCTGAATAATGACACTATTGTCTTCTGTAGTGCTGCTTATAGCTGAATTGAACTAATTTCATAATTGATGAACTTTTCACAGTTATTGAACTGAACTAAATAATTTCGGCCAAACATATAGCCTTTCAAAGTATACTTATATATGTCAAGACGGTTGACACGCGCACTAGAAAGTTTCATCCTTGTTCAAAGGGTATTTAAAATCAAATTCAATGCTTTTAAAGACATTTTTAAGACCTGCACAAATAAAATTAAAACTGTATTGATTGGCATGTAGGTCATTGTTTATGGCAACATCCTATACCATACAATAACAAAAACCATTTTTATAAAATTACTTATTTGATTTCAGCCTTGAAACCATTTTTAGTCCCCCTATAGTCAACAATTGTATCCCTTAAAACTCATCTTTGATCACCAAAATTACATATTTAAACCTTTTTTTCGTATGAAAAATAGATTGAATGTAACTTGACACCCTTGTGTCATTTATTATACGTGGATCTATGAATATGCAAATGAGCCCCGCCTCCACTCACTCATACAGGCTCGTCTACAAGTCAATGTTTCAGAATGGTAATGCGTTTTATGTATCGCTCTTTACAATGTCGGACATATAATGGTAATTAATATGATTATCCTTTTGCTTGACTACGTTATCAAACAGCTAATAATGTGTTGCTAATGTTACACAAACCATGTTCCCGTTCTCCATCTCAGTATGCCTTCTAAAAATCAGCATCCTTAGAAACACTTTGAACAACTCAGAACGTCAGTGGAGAAAGGCATATAGTTCATCATAACATCGTAATATAAATCATATACATAAATCGCCCGCTATATTGCTAAATGTACTTGATTCTTCATATCTACAGAAAAATATACTGGGATAACCTGGCTTCAGTTAAATTAAATTAGCCTACAATAGAAGAAATACATCTTTTTAATGAAAATACAGGTCCATGTATAATCAATATGTTCTTGACATTAAATAAAAATGTTTAACACTAGAACCGCCACGGGGTAAAATTTATCCGCTGGCGGTTTTAGGTATACAACGACCCCTGATAGTTGTTATTGATAGTTGAAATTACAAAATATTGAAGAGATTGTTGTTTAATTTAGTTTTATACATATGTTCTCATATCCATATGTTTTGTTCTAATGTCACAAGTAATAATCTCAAGGTTTACTGTGCTGTACACTATTCTTTGGTTCTTTTGTAGCGTGGGTTTGGTGAAGTGTAATAAAAACAATCATCATGTGTGTACCTTACTTCTTCTCACCGCTGATTCCTGATGGTTTAGAGGACAATTACTCTGAGTCGCCCCCTGTCGCTTCAAAGAAAGTGCAATGACGAGCACGTCAAGTATAAGCAAGCGAATCCTAGTTTTCCATCCTCAAATTTAAGACCTCTTGAAATTATAATTAAGACTTTTCTTATACCATTTAAGATATGTAAGACATTTTATGATGTTAAATTTGATCAAACTAAATTTAAGACCCACAGGGACCCTGTGTTCAGTGTCTGTGCTATTTCTCACCAGAAGTTATGATGGATAAAAATGCCTTTGTACACCTAGAGTTGCAAATATATCTTAATCCCCTCACACAGGAAATTGCTATAAAATCATATAGACGTACAATGGAGGGAGCCAGGTCATATCTAGAGACAAGTGGCCAGTTGCATAAACTTAGCCACTGTGTTAAAGAGACAGTTCACCTAAAAACTCACCCTCAGGTTGTTCAAAACCTGTATGAATTCAATGGGGTCCATCAACTGTTTGGTTGCTAACATCCTTCAAAATATCAGAGTTCAGCAGAAGAAAGAAATTCATACAGGTTTGGAACAACATGAGGGTGAGTAAATGATGACAGAATTTTCATTTTTGGGTGAACTGTCCCTTTAAGACTGTCTTAAGAACTAATTTGACACACTAGGGGCCCTGTCATACACCCAATGCGATGCCAGGTGCGACACAAGTGTTTTTTTCTAGTTTCAGCCCGACGCCACGTTGTTTAAATAGCAAATGCACTCACGCCCATCTGTTCGCCCATGGGCGTGCTGGTTTGAAAACGAGGTGTGTTCAGGCGCATTGTTGGCGTGTTGCTATTTTGAGGAACTGAAAACGACTACGCCATTGACCAACAAAAACCTGGTCTAAAGTCAATAGCGCAGTATTTTTTGTGGTATTTAAAGGGCGTGTTAGTAATATGCGCCTATAGGCGGGTGCACAATGCGCGTACACGCTTATTAAATATGAGTCTTTCCGCTCACAAATTTTATACCTTGTGCTTAGATCATTAAAATAGGGCCCTAGGAATTAGTCAAGACGTCTTACTTTTCTGAGTCAAATTATTTGACCGATCTACCTTTTTATGTAAGTGATAATAGATAACTTTTAAGACTAGGCCAAACAGTTTATTCAACCAGCCCCAGAATATCATCATACTTGAGAGTAGCCAAAACACCCTAGAATCCACATAGCAATGCAGAATAGAATACCTTAGCAACGCCCTGGCAACCACCCACATGATTTTGATGGGGAAGAAGCACTGAAATTTTCTTCAGAATGTGAAGAAATTAAGATTTTACTTTTCTAAGCGATTAGATTTATAATTTTGAGCTGGGAGAAAATGTGAAAATCTTGGATTAAAGTGTGCAGGTAGATTCACCCTGGCTTGTGCTTTGTGTGTTCTTAATTCCCATTGTTGTCCTCTAGGTTGTGCTGTTGTTATATCACCGTCAAACAGCTAAAATCATACGGGTCTACATTTCTGTGTGTTAAAAACATGCATTATGTCTATGCCCACATTTACCTAAACTTTAACCTCAACCTACCCACTGTTTTCTCATCTGTGTCTCACTCTGTCTGTCTAACCTCTGCAGGACTGCAAATGGAAAATGTACATGGAGCTTGATGGGGATGAGGTGGCGATCGCATATATCAAAGACGTGACCTTTAATGCCAACAGAGCAGATGTAGATGTATTAAAGATGACCAAGGTGAGAGATGCCATATCACATCACTGTAAGTGATGTCTCCATTAGATTCCCACTGCGTTTTGAGGAATGCAGGAGATGAGACATTTTCTCGGTTTGTGTCCTGAGGTCATATACCTGAGATAATTATACCTCAACTATGTTTACTCCACCAACATAAGTCTTAAATGTGTCATGATTAGAGTGAAGACCTGATGCATGTTATAATGATGCCTCTGTTGTGATGTGCTTTAAAATCTAAATTACTCTCCAGCCTCCGTTTGTCATGGATAAATGGATAGTCGGAATATCTGGCACACAAACTGTTGACTGCATAGTAAACTATGAGGTAAGTACCAGCCAAAAGACTAGAACTTTATTTTACAGTCCTGTTCTGCATGTACAGTACACACACACTATGTACTTATTACAGCAAGGCCATAACCATGTCTTGAACATTGGGGGGGACCAGTTTTTAATAAAGCCTATAGAAACAGAACAGTGAAGGAAATTCTAGGTCTAATTCTAGTTGGGAAATAAACATTTTGAACTATTTGCAAATAATATTTGTATTAATTTGCATTAAAATATGCACATATGTACTTTTTGTGTATGCCTAAAATGTTGAAAACGTGAAACGTTTCTTGTCTCTTCACACTCAGTTAGGAATGACATGAATCACATAAATGCATATTTTTAATTCAAAACGGCCATATTTGAGAAAAAAAGTTGAGAAGTTTGCATCAGTGGATGTTACTGTCAGTCGTTTAACATTTCTGTCGCAAAACAGTTCACATGTACTAAATGTTTCGCTTACCTCACTTTCTTTCAACGTTAAACTGACGCCTCGCACTGGAAACGGTAAACTCCGCCTACTTTGATTTGATTGGCCATCTCAATCATTTTGACATTGATGAGCGCTGTTAGACCGCCGAGGCAGACCAGACTAAAAATTTTATTTTTTAAACCTTTTTGTCATCCTAACAACAACATACAGAGCGCTGCATAATGAAGTACAGCAGAGCAGTGCAAGTATTTAAAAAAAATAAAATAAATAAATAAATTTAAAAAAATTGGGGGGAGGGGGGTCTATTTGGCCATCTCTAATTATTGGCGGGGACTTGTCCCCCTCAATGTCTATGGTGGTTCGTATACAATGTACTAACCCTGAACTCAACTCTAAACCTAACCTAAACACCTAAAACCTAGTTATCTTAGTGTATTTACCTAAGAAAAACCAAAGTACATAATTACTCTGTAAAATACAGTGCAACAAATATTTTTGTAATGTGGTGTTTTTCAGAGTGAACCTGCATATTCTAGCAAGTTTTGATGAAAGAATCCAAAGACAAACATTTTTTACTATAATGTGCACAATAATACTAGCATTGTGAAAAAGAAGTACTATTTAGCTTACTTTAAAACAGTAGGCTACTTATTGCAGAAATAATCTAGATTACTTTAAAAGAATATACTTAAATCCAAACGAAATATAATGTTATCGGACACTTAATTACATGTTAACTGCAATTAAATACAAAAATTTGTTATAGTAAATCATAATAAATCATAATTACTTATCTTTGAAATGAGGTAAAAGTGTGCTTTCTTTAAGTACACTTAAGTGGACTTTTATTTCATTAACTTTATATTATCTGTAAGTACAGCTTTTAAAAATATATATCATTTTAATAAGCGCACATACAATACAATTAAACGCTCTTTTTTTCACAAAGGTAGCAATGGTTGACTTTAATGCTATTTAAACTTATCGTTATGATTATTCTGAGACTAAAATTTCTGACTCTAACTCCTCCTAGAGCTTTAACGCTAAAACCACCAAACTCGGCTTAGACCTTCAGACTGTTCTGACTTACAGTTTTCCTAAAAATGAGGATCAAATCTCAGAAAAATCCCATAGACTTATATTGACTGAATGTGATCCAAGTGATCCAAGACTTTTCAAACTTCAACTGTCAAAATTAAAATTATCTATCTATCTATCTATCTATCTATCTATCTATCTATCTATCTATCTATCTATCTATCCGTCCATCCATCCATCCATCCATCCAGTCAAGTCAAGTCAAGTCAAGTCACCTTTATTTATATAGCGCTTTTTACAATGCCGATTGTTTCAAAGCAGCTTCACAGTGGTAACAGGAAAATAATGCAACAGTATTTGATTCGGCTGTACAGCCGCTCTGGAGAAAACGGTTATGTCATCCAGCTAATTTCAATTATCATATAGTGTCAGTGCGGGCAGATCAGTAATATAGTTTAAAATTTTAGTGTCCCCAACTGAGCAAGCCAAAAGCCAAAGGCGACAGTGGCAAGGAACCTAAACTCCTTCAGGGGCCAGAATGGAGAAAAAACCTTGGGAGAAACCAGGCTCAGTCGGGTGCCAGTTCTCCTCTGGCCGACGAACAAATAGTGTATGATTGTGATTCACGCAACATTACAGGTCAGAAGTCATATTAGATCGAAAGATATTCGTAAGATTATTCAAAAGATTGGAGTCGTCACGCCGGAGACGGGTTTAATGAGGATGCCGTGTCGATGCGGCATTTACAGGGGGGAGTTTAATTGACACAATCTCTGCAGACATTTCAGGGATACGTTGGTCGTGTCTAGGCGCAGGTCCACTATCTGATCTGGATACGGCCCGGATCCGGCCGACTGCAGTAAACCTCGGGATAAACAGAGAGACTAACATTAGCGTTGATGCCATTCTTCTTATGATGTAACGAGTACATCAGGTGTAACAATCATTTAACTGATTTGAATAATATAAATTGATAATGTTCTATGTGTATGCCATAGTAAAGAGATGTGTTTTTAGTCTAGATTTAAACTGACAGAGTGTGTCTGCTTCCCGAACAATGCTAGGAAGACTGTTCCAGAATTTAGGTGCTAAATAGGAAAAGGATCGACTGCCTGCAGTTGATTTTGATATTGTAGGTATTATCAACTGGCCAGAATTTTGAGACCGCAATAGACGTGATGGAGTATAATGCGTTAAGAGCTCGCTCAAGTACTGGGGAGCTAAACCATTTAGTGCTTTGTAAGTAATCAGCAAGATTTTAAAATGTATACGATGTTTAATAGGGAGCCAATGCAGTGTTGACAGAACCGGGCTAATATGGTCATACTTCCTGGTTCTAGTAAGAACTCTAGCTGCTGCGTTTTGGACAAGCTGCAGTTTATTTATTAAGCGAGCAGGGCAACCACCCAGTAGAGCATTACAATAATCTAGCCTTGAGGTCATGAACGCATGAACTAACTGTTCAGCATTTTGCATTGAAAGCATGTGCCGTAATTTAGATTTATTTTTAAGATGGTAGAATGCAGTTTTAAAGATGCTAGAAACGTGGCTTTCAAATGAAAGATTGGTATCAAAGAGCACACCCAGGTTCCTAACTGACCTGACAGACTTGACAGAGCAGTCATCAAGTGTTAGACAGTATTCTAGGTTACTACTTGTGGAGTTTTTTTGTCCAATAATTAACAATTCAGTTTTTTCTGAATTAAGTTGCAGGAAATTAATAGTCATCCAATTTTTTATATCAGTTATGCATTCCTTTAATCTTGTGAATTGGTAAGTTTCGTCAGGGCGTGAAGAAATATAGAGCTGAGTATCGTCAGCATAACAATGAAAATTAACGCCATGCTTCCTAATAATATCTCCCAGTAGTAGCATGTACAGGGTGAAAAGCAACGGTCCTAGCACTGAGCCCTGCGGTACTCCACACTGAACTTGTGATCGGTGTGACATCTCTTCATTTACTGCTACAAACTGATAACGGTCAGATAAGTATGATTTAAACCATGCCAATGCAATTCCACTAATGCCAACATAATTTTCGAGTCTATTCAAAAGAACGTTGTGGTCGATAGTATCGAATGCAGCGCTAAGATCGAGTAACACTAACAGAGATATACAACCACGGTCGGATGATAAGAGTAAATCATTTGTAACTCTGATGAGAGCAGTCTCAGTACTATGATACGGTCTAAATCCTGACTGGAAATCCTCACAGATACCATTTCTTTCTAAAAAGGAGCATAATTGTGAGGACACTGCCTTTTCTAGTATTTTTGACAGAAAGGGTAGATTTGAGATTGGCCTGTAATTGACTAATTCTGTAGGATCAAGTTGCGTTTTTTTAATAAGTGGTTTAATAATAGCCAACTTAAAAGTTTTCGGTACATATCCTAATGACAAAGATGAATTAATGATATTAAGAAGAGGATCTATGACCTCTGGAAGCATCTCTTTTAGTAGTTTAGTCGGTATAGGGTCGAGCATACATGTTGTTGATTTTGATGATTTAACGAATTTAGCCAATTCTTCTTCTCCTATAGCAGTGAATGAATGTAATTTTTCCTCAGTGACACTACAATGCACTGTCTGATGCGATACTGTAGTAGATGGTTGCATAGTTATAATTTTCTTCCTAATATTATCAATCTTGCACGTAAAGAAGTTCTTAAAGTCATTACTGCTGTGCTGTTTGCAAATGTCAGAAGTTGAGGCTTTATTTCTTGTTAATTTAGCCACTGTTTCAAATAAATACCTAGGGTTGTGTTTGTTTTCTTCTAAGAGAGTCGAGAAATAAGCAGATCTAGCAGTTTTTAAGGCCTTTCTGTACGCAATCATGCTCTCTTTCCACGAAATCCGAAAAACTTCCAGTTTTGTTTTCTTCCAGCTGCGCTCCATTTTTCTGGCTGCTGTTTTAAGGGCCCGGGTGTGCTCGTTGTACCACGGCGTTGGACTATTTTCTTTAATCTTCTTTAAGCGCAGAGGAGCAACTGTGTCTAAAGTGCTGGAAAAGAGAGAGTCAATAGTTTCTGTTTCAACATCGAGTTCCTCTAGGCTATCTGGGATGCTGAGGAGATTAAACTGATGAGGAAGATTATTTACAAAGCAATCTTTAGTGGCAGCGGTGATAGTCCTGCCATATTTGAAACAACGGGATGGTTTTGCAGCCTTTGCTACATTAAGTATACATGATACTAGGTAATGATCTGAGATGTCATCGCTCTGCTGCAGAATTTCAACGGCATCAACATTTATTCCATGTGACAGTATTAGGTCTAAAGTATGATTACGGCGATGAGTGGGTCCTGACACGTGTTGCCTAACTCCAATAGAGTTTAGAATGTCTCTAAATGCCAATCCCAATGCGTCTTTTTCATTATCTACATGGATATTAAAATCACCAACAATTAGGACTTTATCTGCAGCCAGTACTAAATCAGCAAATTCTCTGGTAAAGTCTGTATGGTGCCCTGGTGGCCTGTATACAGTAGCTAGCACAAATGTGAAACGGGATTTATCATTTATACTACATAACGTTACGTAAAGCACCAAAACTTCAAAGGAATTATATTTGAAACTAGACTTCTGAGTAATACTGAAGATATTATTATAAATTACAGCAACACCTCCCCCTTTGCCTTTCAGACGCGGCTCGTGTTTATAACAGTAGTCTTGGGGGGTGGACTCATTTAAAGTAATGTAATCATCTGGTTTTAGCCAGGTTTCTGTCAAACACAGCACATCTAGGTTATGATCTGTAATCATATCATTAACAATAAGCTCTTTTGAGGAAAGGGATCGAATATTCATCAACCCGAGCTTTATCATTTGATCATCTGTATTATATCTGTTGTTTATTTGTTGAACATCAATTACATTTTTTCCCTTAAATAGGTTTGAGAGTTTGTATTTACTAATTCTGGGAACAGACACAGTCTCTATGTGATAATATCTAGGTGAAAGAGTCTCTATGTGCTGGGATTTATCTGACTTCTGTGACGTGAGACAGCTAGCAGGCGGTCGGTTAATCCAGTCCGTCTGCTTCCTGACCTGGGCCCCAGTTAGTCAAGGTTTAGCTCTAAGACTATGTGCCAAATTACTAGAGAGAAGAGCGGCACCATCCCAGGAAGGATGGATACCATCTTTTTTTAACAAGTCAGGTCTGCCCCAAAAGCTTTTCCAATTGTCTATGAACCCTATGTTATTCTGCGGACACCACTTAGACAACCAGCCATTGAGTGATGATAGTCTGCTAAGTATCTCATCACTCCGACGAACAGGGAGGAGACCAAAGCAAAAAACGTCATCTGCCATCGTACTTGCGAGTTCACACACCTTTTTAATGTTAATTTTGGTGATCTCCAACTGGCGAAGTCGAACATCATTAGTGCCGACGTGAATAATAATCTTAGAGAATTTACGATTAGCATTAGCCAGCACTTTTAAATTTGCTTTGATGTCAGGCGCTCTGGCTCCCGGTAAACGTGTGACTATGGTGGCTGGGGTCTCTATTTTCACGTTCCGTGTAATAGAATCGCCAATAACTAGGGCACTTTCAACAGGATTCTCAGCAGGTGCGTCACTGAGTGGGGAGAACCTGTTTGATGTTCTAATCGGAACGGAAGAGTGGTTTTTTGATCCGCGACTATGCCGTCTCACCGTCACCCAGTTGCCCTGCTGCACGGGCTCTACAGCCGGAACCGAACAACGTACAGAGTTCACTAAGCTATTCGCATCCAAATCAGTGTCTAAAGCTGTTACATTCTCACTACTCTCAAATAAAGTCTGGATGCGTGTCTCTAATTCTGAAATCTATCTATCTATCTATCTATCTATCTATCTATCTATCTATCTATCTATCTATCTATCTATCTATCTATCTATCTATCGTCTGTTTATCTATCTATCTATCTATCTATCCATCTATCTATCTATTGTCTGTTTATCTATCTATCTATCCATCTATCTATCTATCTATCTATCTATCTATCTATCTATCTATCGTTCATCTGTTTATCTATCTATCTATCGTCTGTTTATCTATCTATCTATCTATCCATCTATCTATCTATTGTCTGTTTATCTATCTATCTATCCATCTATCTATCTATCTATCTATCTATCTATCTATCTATCTATCGTTCATCTGTTTATCTATCTATCTATCGTCTGTTTATCTATCTATCTATCTATCGTCTATCTATCGTCTGTTTATCTATCTATCGTCTATCTATCGTCTGTTTATCTATCTATCTATCGTCTGTTTATCTATCTATCTATCTATCTATCTATCTATCTATCTATCTATCTATCGTCTATCTATCTATCTATCTATCTATCTATCTATCTATCTATCTATCTATCGTCTGTTTATCTATCTATCTATCTATCTATCGTCTGTTTATCTATCTGTCTATCTATCGTGTTTATCTATCTATCTATCTATCTATCTATCGTCTATCTATCCATCTATCTATCTGATCAATCAAAAAAAGATTTCAAACTTTCTGGTCAGGCTTTCTCAAGCCAACTCTCGACAAAGTTTTTTTATCTAGTTTATATTTAACATTTAACTGGATATTTATGTTATTTTAGACATAACTGTATATAATTGTACACATATATTTATATATAAATATTATATATATATATATATATATATATATTTATTTATTTCATGAAACTCCTTATGTGCAACTTGCTATATAGTTTATAATTATTCAGTATGTCTAGTTATTTGAATGCAGTATTTTCAGATGTGCCATCAAGGTTATAAGGGGACACGAGACTGTTTTCAACTGGTGCCTTGTTTCCTGACAGAGTAACGTGAGATCTCCTAAGTGCACGAGACATGTGCACACAGTGCAGTGGAGTCCAGACAGCGGGAGGGACGTGATCAAACCAGTAGAGCTGCTCATCGAGACGGCGGCGAGCATCAGGGAAGGTTACAACAGAAGCAGGTCCAACTCAGGTAATACATAACGGTGTCATATTAAAATGTATTATATTCAACTTTCTTTTGAACTATTAATTCCAAGAGATTAATTAAAGTAAATAATAATTGTTTACACAAATTGACAGTATTTGTCACGTTCAACCATTCAACCCTGGTACCGAATTTATAGTAAAATATTTTTATTTAAGTAACTAACTTGTGCCAATGCTTCATTTAGGCAAAATTTTAAATCCTGCAACTTAATCTGCCCAAGTTTTATTTAATTAATTTTAAAGATTTTATTTGGTAGCAAATATTGCAAACCCCACATAAAATGAATAGAAAATAAACCAGCTCATATAATATTTACTTTGACCTCCTGAGATTTCATTTCTTTTCAGCCATCTGTTTTTAAGGCCTATTTTGTGACTGTATAATCGTTAAAAATGGCTTGGTTCGTCATTCTGTTTCTGTGTTTTTCAATCAGGTGTTGATCCCAGATGGATTTACAGCCTGAGAATGAAGCAGATGAGCGAACAAGCTACCCAGGAGTCCACAGGCAAGATGACCCTCCCTCAGTTCCTGTCTGTCATCGGCAACCAATCATCGTACGCCGCTGCTGTGAGGAGGTCGCCCAATCGCAGCCCTCTCACTCCGTGGACAGACTCGCGGAGTTCCTCTCCCACCCTTTCTGTCAAACTCTCCAACATCCACCTGGGGTCAAAGGGCAGCAGCCCGTCCAGCACAACGTCCGAGAGCGCCTCGGAGCGAGAGCGCCCCCTTAGTGCTGGAGCTAAACACAGCTATAACAGAAAAACGTACTATGACCACACGCTTAAAATCACTGGAGGAGGACGAGGAGACGGAGAAGCCAGGAGGTTTAATCAGATGACACAGAGAGGATCCAGAGGCTTCCAACAGGCTGGGCGGCCACGTAACAGCCACTCTTACATAACTCCACCTGGCCAACAACGCCCAATACCCGGGATATCAATTGTCACTGAGGGGGTGAAGCAGAAAGGGCCGTCTGAAGAGGCTGGGACTGGTGATGGGGACTGGATTAAAGTAGAAAGAAAGAAGCCTAACAAACAGGAACATAAACATCAGGAAGTGAGGCAGGCCAGAAACCGCCCACGCAGAGGAGGGAGGGGAGGTGGGCGTGGACGAAGTTGAGCGTTTATAAAAAGGGGTTGGGAAGGAATCAAGTTTGATTCACAGTAAGGGCTGAACTGGGACCTGATCTTAACCAAAGAAAGCACTTAACCCTAGTTGTTCCTAGTGGATTATTGTGTATTGTAAATAAAAGCATATATTAAATTGAAAGTGATTAAGGGCAAAAGTTTACCATGAAATGGATATACTGATATTAAATGTCATAAATTATTATGCAGTTCCTGAAAAAGGCCATTTTCTTTGCTTTTTCTAGGCTTAAAACTTGAATTAGCCTCTCTTGTGATTTTATTTAGCTTATTTTAACTATGCTGAATACTTCAATGGTGATCATAACTGAGGATGTTTTCTATTAAACTGTTTCAGTAATGTGTGCCTGCAAAACAAATGTGGTTATATTATATTGTGATATTTTATTATGGAAAAATATTTCATTTATATGATATTAAAGAGTTATTTATTGTTATATTGGTGGAATTTTAAAACTGTGTCAATTTATAAGATGATAATAAAACGTAAACTTGGAACCAACATTGCTTGTTTCATCTAGTCAGCATTTCGCGCGATTTTTGCATCATTATGCAAATGAGCTCTGCGGTTTGGCGCCACAGCTTAAGATCCTGTAAGCGCATGTAATGCCAAATAGACATAATTCTATTCACCTCTATTATATTAATAACCCCGGACTTCTAATACAATTATATCACGAAGTTTATAATAAATCAGATAACACAGTTCTTGAATCTTCAACCTATTCGCTTGGGTTACTTTATTAGTTTTACACAGCTTCCAGGACTCTCGTGTGGCGCGGAAGAGAGTCGCGCCTCTTCAACATTTACCCGCCAACTTCCAGAGACACCGCGCTAAAGGACAGAGACACACACTCGCAGAAGATCCGGCCACGTTATAAACTTACACACCGAACTACAACAAAATGCGCTCCAAGGTACAGTGAAACATACTAGCTTTTGTTTTCTATTCACCTGAAAGTATAGCTGCTATTGTAAGTGTGCGTTTTGTGAATGAATGAAGTCTGCGGTGGCGTGTGTCTATAAAAGAGTTAAATTACCAGTTTAATTTCTTTGTTTGGGACGTATATTCGAGGGCATGTTTGTTTTGTAGGTGTTGTTTGCGGTTTTAAACGTGTATGCTTGTGTTTAGTGTGGGCCGGGGTCGCCTTAACTTCAGGAAAACATCTTATATCAAAAGTGAAATAATTATTTACCAATATTATAAAAATCATTTTCTGTTTGGTGACCTGCTTAAGTTTAATAAACTTCTGCAACGTCGTACAAATGATTGACCTCTTTGAACGTCCTTGCAAAAATTATTTTGCATAAAAAGAAATGCATTTTTTCAACGCAATGCAAAGTTTCTGCCCCATTTTTCACGCCCTCCAGACACAGATGACGTTTGAACAGAGCTTTCTCCGTTTTTACCCCCCACTATTTAAAACGATTTACGGTGTTACATTTTAAAGCCATACTTGCAGTATAATGTTAATATTCAGGCCCTTTCCAAGTAGCAGATCTGAAACCTTGATCTCTACTAAAAAGCAGTCTGAACTGTGCTGGATTTATTTGGAGGATTTGCTGGACTCATTCTTCTTTGATTTATGAATACTGTACAGAGGCTGCAGGCGTCTCCACCCTCCACCAGAATGAACCTGCGCAGTTATAGGAGCACGGCTGTGGTTCCGATGGAAACCTCCTCCTCGGATGACAGCTGTGACAGTTTTGGATCTGATGGTTTTGGGAACTCGGTATGACATGAACTCTTCAATATGTAAAATTGATCTTCAGCTGTGTTCAAGTTTAACCGATAATTGTTTTTCTTTCTTCTAGAAGAGACCACTGAGACAGACGAGAAGCTCGGCTCAGATTGAGAAAGTGTTTAACGTTCTGCCTGTGACTGAGGAAGAGGATGCGTGCAGTGGTTTTGAGAATGACCTGAATGATGACATGTCTGAAATGGTTTGTAATTACAGGAAATGCTTAAAGGGTTAGTTCACCCAAAAATAAAAATCATCCCATGAATAGTGAATGGCACCTTAGATTTTGAAGTCCAAAAAAGCACATCCATCCATCATAAAAGTAATCCATATGGCTCCAGGGGGTTAATAAAGGCCTTCTGAAGCAAAGCCATGCGTTTGTGTGAGAGAAATATCCATATAAACTAGAATCACTGGCTTCTGGTAACAGCCGTACGCGAGTCGAGTTCCGGCAGAAGAGTGACCGCTGACCCGACACATGATGGTATTGAAGTGCAGAAGATAGAGCAAAACAACAATGGTCACAATAGTTTATAAAGTTATAAAAATTTATATTTTTCTTACACAAACGCATGGCTTTGCTTCAGAAGGCCTTTATTAACCCCTGGAGTCGTATGGATTACTTTTATGATGGATGGACGCACTTTTCTTGGGCTAAGGTACCGTTCACTCCCATTATAAAGCTTGGAAGAGCCAGGATATTTTTTATTTTAACTCTGATTGTGTTTGTCTGAAAGAAGAAAGTCATACACACCTAGGATGTGTTGTGGGTGAGTAAATCATGGGATAATTTTTCTTTTTAGTCTTTGCTTGCTGCTTTATCATAATGGCTTTTAAAAGGAGGCGTATGTTCAATTAATCATGCGTATTTCCTTTCAGAAAATGGACTCTGACACTGAGACCTGTTCGCCTCCCAGAAAAACTCGCAAATCATTCACGCTCCGAGTAGCCATGAAGTTCCCGAACAAACGGGCCAGTCCATCAAAGCCAGTGACCCCTGAGTCCAAACCAAAACCTGAAACCAAAGACCTGGAGTCTGACTCTGAGAGCAACAACTTCATGCTGAAGAGAGCGCTGAACATTAAAGAAAACAAAGCTATGGTGAGCAAGTCAACGTCTACATGCATGCACATTATCTTATGCATCTTTTAAAATTAATTTTCCATTTATGAAATGGTCGTGCAGCATGTGTCCCTAGATAGCCTATTAATGTACTTGAAGTTTGAATGTAATTTTAATGGTAATCATCAGTTTTATGAGCATGAATCCAGTTTTAATAGAATTGTGAATGTTTTCCTCCACTTGTAGCTTGCTAAACTAATGGCAGAGCTGGATAAGGTTCCTGGACTCTTTCCTGGGAAGGCTGCTTTGTCACAGGGCAATACGGTAAGACTTTAGAGTGCTGATGATGATAATAATAAAATAACTTTAGTTATATTGTTTTACCTTTATCTTTTTTTTTTTTATGTCCCTGCACAGCCTCGTCGAGTTCCACGTCGCTCTTTGGACCCCAGTGCAGCTCGGCGGAGAAACCCGGAGCGAACATCACGCCCTCACACCCGTTCTCGCTCGCTGGTCAACGGACCACCCTCCCCCCCTCCAGAGGATGATCCCGAGGACAAATACAGCCTGGTTCGCAAAACCAGAAGATACGACGATGATGAGGAAGAGGTAAGAGGACCTCCTATATATATATCTCCATCCCATCAAAGAGAATGGGAGTGTGTCCAAACTTTTGACTGGTAGTGTACTTGTTCAATAAATGTTAATGGTATACCTAACCGAAAAATGAACACTTACTCACCCTCAGGCCATCCCAGGTGTAGGTGACTTTTTTTTTTCTTTTTTTTTCTTCTCTCTTCTGTAGACTTTTAGCTGAAACAGTGGTCCTTGGTGATTCATATTATGCGTCAATAGCTACCGTCACTTTGAGAGTAAAAAAAAAAACACATACCGGTAAAATTAACACCCGTGGCTCCTGATGATACATTGAGGTCTTATGAAGCGAACCGATCGGTCTGTGAAAAATTATTACCTGCAATCCACAGACTCGGCAAACAGTCTTGAGTGCGTTCATGACAGTCTGGAGCGCGAGCTTCCTGTCGCATTATGACGTATGCACGGTAGATCTGGGGATCTGTGAGAATTCAATCTTCCTATTCATTATAATAATGTTCTTCAATATTTAATGCATGTTTGAATAAATCAGTAAAGTTTTTGTGACGCCACCATTTAAATGTATATATTTAAAAAAAATTGGAATAGAAATGATTATGTAATTGTAAAATTGTTATAACTTTATAAAAAAATTTAGTGTTTGTATTCAAATCAATTTTAACCTTCAATATTATAGTAATGTAGTACCAACTGACTCCCATGTATAGTTTACAGCATTAGTTGAAGCTTGTGAATAGAAATCAAATTGAAATTTGTCAATACCCAGCCCTAGTCTTGGATGCTCAAAATAGCTGCCCAGCGGCGTTGCAAATATGACCGCTGAGTGAACAGACTTTCCTTGAAAGGGACTTTGATGGTAGCAATTATCTTGCATTATATGAATCCCCAAGGCCCAAGGTTTCAGCTGAAAATCTTCACTGTACTACTGAAGAAAGTCACCTACATCTTGGATGGCCTGAGGTTGAGTAAGTTAACTGCACATTTTCAGTTTTGGGTGAACTAACCCTTTAATTAAAAGAAAAGTCTTACTGACCCCAAAATAAACTTTTGAACGGTAGTGTACATGCAATCTCAAAATAGCCAATTATTGCTATAGACAAATCACTTGCATGTCTTGTCATGTTACATTTTAAATTAGGTGCTTCTGTATTGAATATCTTTTGTGCTTGAATAGAAAGAGCCACGGCGCCGCAGTTATAATGGCACTCTGACGATTCCTCATGTCGTGAGGCCTGTGGAGGAAATCACTCAGGCTGAACTGGACAACATCTGTTTCAACGTCAGAGAGAAGATTTACAACCGTGCCACAGTGAGTCTCCTTCAGAATCTAACCTGGAGATCCTCCGATGCTCTCAGTGTCACAGCATCTGTTTCCCAGTTTGAAGCGTCCTAGAGCTGTATGTGACTGTGTGGTTGTGCTTTTCTTCATCAGGGTTCCACCTGCCATCAGTGCCGCCAAAAAACAACTGACACCAAGACCAACTGCCGCAACCCAGAATGCGTGGGTGTTCGCGGACAGTTCTGCGGGCCTTGTCTCAAGAATCGCTATGGAGAAGAGGTCCAAGATGCCCTGCTGAACCCGGTTAGTCTTTATGCATATCGTGACATCATTAGCAATGGCATATGGGTTCTGATTGGATCAGCGTTTCTCTAAACGATTAGAGCATATTGCTGAGGTGTGGTTGTTTTCTTCTAGGATTGGCTCTGCCCCCCGTGCAGGGGCATCTGTAACTGCAGTTTCTGCCGTGCCAGAGAGGGGCGCTGCGCTACAGGTGTGCTCGTGTACCTGGCCAAGTACCATGGCTATGACAATGTCCACTCTTATCTCAAAAGGTAACGGTTTTTAGTAGCCATTACTGTTAATTTTACTCTTAACACTGTTGTGTATATAAACACTGCAACTAATGATGCCCTGAAATGAATTTTTTACCAAAACCAGTGAAACTTTTAATTTAGCAAAAAACCAGTGATAAGGTTTAATAGCCAACACTTAAAGAAAGTACTAAGTTCAAATAGACCTTGTTGGCAGAGGCTATTTACACTAACTCCGCCCACTGACGTCTGATTGGGCCAGTCAAAATTACAGAAGACGCTGGATTGTTAACAGTAGCAATGGTGTAGGGGTAAGACGCGTGGCACAGTATTGATGCAAAATCGACCCGAGTTCAAATCTGCCTTTTACTAAACTCGCTCTACTCCCTTTTCCCATCACATATCAGATCAGAAAGGCATTTTTCAAAAGAAAATATTCGGAAATAAAGTATCTGGGGCTTTGTCTCAATGCGGCATCCATTTAATAATTTTAATAAGTATAATTTACTCTGTTATTGCATACCGTTAAATGTACAACACTGAGGTGCAAATAGTATCTGCCATTTTACACCATCTAGCTACTATTTACACTTGGCCTGTTGCAAAAAAAACTGCTATTTTTACTGTGTAAATAGAATCTATTGTCATTTAAACAATGCAAATAGCCGCTGCCAAAGAAAAACTTAAAAAAAAAAAGTGCACAAGTTAAAGGGTACATAACACACACAGTTTTTGCCAATCTCATGAAACACTTGCCCCATTAGAGAAGCACTAAAGCAAATTTTGTCAGTCACTTGGTGGCTTTTGGGGGAATCTACGAAGGTGTAACCAATATCTCTAACCTCTCTCCACAGTTTAAAGAAAGAATTGGAAGAGGAAAGTAAATAAAATGGTTGCCATGATCTGCGGAGTCCAACCAAACTGACATCGTCCTCAAGAGTCTTGTTAATTGTTGATGTGATTCACCTAGCTTCCTTAAACCTGCTGCAGGTTCATTTGAGTAGACCGTTGGGAGTTGTCTACATGAAATCTTAATAAATTTGCATTGTTTTAAATGTATTTTTTTTTTTTTTTTTTTTTCCTTCAAAGGGAGTGTTTTTATCTCTGTACTGTATTGGTTACTTTGAAAACTGTTGCTGCAATACTTGTTCTTGGCTGTTTTTATCATCTTCCTGTCAGTAGGTTCTTCAGACGCTGTTTTGACTGCGCAATGTTCTGCTGTAGTACTGGAATAAACTTGTGCTTTTTAACTTCTGTTGTCTTTATGGCTGTTCAAGATGGAGGGTAAAATGTGTTCATGTTGGTTTTGTTTAAGTCTTTTATACTTCTATACTATGATTTGAGGTTGAAATGGTGTAATCAAGTTAAGTAGTTGTCCTCACGTCTTCAATAGATTTAAGTGTACATGTCGTAGTGGTAGAATACTATTGAAACTTCAGGGTATCTGCAGGGTTTGTCAAATTTAAGACCTTTTTTATAGCTGCACAAATAAAATTAATATAATGGGGGCAAGGTAGGGCAATGCCTATGGAAACATGAAATTGTAAACTCTGTAAAACCCATAACTTAATACTACTACAGGGCTGTTGAATGCTTGGATCTGATTGGTTGATGAACGTGTCCAATACTGTTTCAGGAGAACCACTGTCCTGCAGAGTTCAGCTCCATCCCTAATTAAACACACCTGAACTAGCTAATCAAGGTCTCAGTAGGCATACTAGAAACTTCCAGACAGTTGTGAGGTAAGTTGGAGCTAAACTCTGCAGGACAGGCCCTCCAGGACTGAGTTTGGACACCCCTGTTCTAAGGTGTGCAATTATTTTCAGGGAAACGCACGGCTAAAGTAGTACCAGGCGGGTCTTGACCGCCATATCACTTCGCCAAATTATTTCCGTTATTTTAAATGTCTTTACAGCCTACAACAGCAAAAGAACATTAACTTTAGGCAACCTGAAAAATGGTGTTCTTCGAGTAGTTTTAATTGATGATCCGTTGCATATTAAAATGGATGTTGTAACTGAAATGTATTTTAATTTCAAAATCCCCCCCCCCCATTTCAGTGTTGCACCCTTGAAATCAAACAACAAAAGACAGAGAAAATCCCTCACTGCTCTTTACAGAATAACTTCATAGCTTTAATAAGAATCAGTGTATATTTAATTCACACAGTGAAGAAAATGCAGTGTTTTATTTTTACATTATTTTATTAATTGTCTTTTAGTATTTCTTTATATAGACCTGAAAATCTTAAAGCACTGTTTATTTTTATTTGATCTGTTGTATTTGTCCTAACGCTTGTAATTAGAATCTTTATGTATCTACAGTAAGCCTGAGAACTTTGACATAACTTAGGCTAATATTAGCTTTTACTATGGTAATAAAAGTGATGATTTAAAAAAAAAAAAAAAAAAAAACATGATGGCAACTTCTAATTATGAGGCCAAAAGAAAAATAATGGATCTAACCTCTTGGAAGCAGTAGTTAACCGATTTTCTCTCTCCTTTTTATTTATAATGTGATGTTGAAATTTACATTTAACTAAGATTAATACATTCTTTAGAAGTGTTTTTCATTGTCAGTTTGTTAACTAATGAATTAACTAATGTTAAATAATGGAGCCTTATTGTAAAGTGTGTGACTGAACAATAAAGAATCAGAAACATATTCAAACAATATCTAGGGCATGCATGTAGTCCAGATTAAAATATAAAAATGTTTAAGTTTGAAAATAAATAGCCTTAAAGGGGTCATGAACTGCGTTGTTTTATTGTTTTATGATGTTTCCTGGGGTGCACTTATAATGTTAGAATGCTTTTTACATAAAAAATTGTCATAATTTATAAATAAAAGGCACTTTTCCTACCCTGATTTTAGCCCTCTGCTCTGAACGCTCTGTTTTAAGGGGCGTGTCTGCTGTGAGACTTCAGTGTAAACGCCCACTGCTGTGATTGGCTGCTGTGAGACTTCAGTGTAAACGCCCACTGCTGTGATTGGCTGCTGTGAGACTTCAGTGTAAACGCCCACTGCTGTGATTGGCTGCTGTGAGACTTCAGTGTAAACACCCACTGCTGTGATTGGCTAACGTCTTTCCATTTGAAATAGCTAAGTATTACTCTCTCTTTTAGTGCGTTTTTACTATTACAGCTCTCATGGTTAACTAATCATGAAAAGTGTTGCATTACATGTAGATTTATAGCATTACATTTAGATCTATAGCATTACATTTAGATCTATAGCATTATATTTAGATCTATAGCATTATATTTAGATCGTGACATGAAAGGTTGCATTGTAGCCGATCACAGATATGTTGAGCGCATGAATGCAGTGATCTCGACATTGCAACTCGATTTCTGTGCACTAACGAATGCTTTCATCTTCACTAACAGTGCAAACATGATATAGTTAAGAGATTCGTTGAATAAAACGGGAGTTTTGGCACGATTACCAAGGGAGCATTCTTTGATCGCTTTCTTTATAGAATTTAATCACCGTTAAATAACAGATTATTTTCATCCTACTAAGAGAAACAACGTAAATTGACGTTTAGTCACTGGTTGGATATACTGAGACACAGACAAAGAACATCTGACTGTACATGAATAATTACATTTCAGATCAGGCATTAGAATTAACACAGTTACTTACATGTTGCATTACTGTCGAGCCCAGGCACTGCACAATATTTTGTAATCCTCAACGGCATGTTTATTGCTTGGTAGCTCGATCTGGTTTAACACCACGTAGGCCTATGTTACTTAGGCTACCTATTCTATTGCATGTCATGCGTGAATCGGTGGGCGGGGCTAAACAGGCAGTGATGAAGTAGGCGTTGATCTTCTTCTGCAGAGGCGGTGCTTGCCTCCCTTTGACGTCATAGATCCCCACTTTGAAAAACCTGTCCTTTACTGGGCCTGGTGTCAATAAAAGCTTTTATTGGACTAACAAGGAAGTTTTCAGTTCTGAAACTTACAGGATATTCTTATAGTATGATGACCTCTTATATGTCAAAAGCTCAAGGAAAATTTGATTTCTCAGTTCATGACCCCTTTAAGTCTTTAAGTATTAAGTATTTGGTTATGTGATGAGCACTGTAGCGAATACCGAAATCTGAATGGCTGTTTGAAACATTTAAATACTGTTTAGTAGCGAGTCTGCTTTGTTTACAAGGGTTACAGGGGAAACGGCTGCATTTCTGCTGTTCCATCAGCGCCATCTGCTGTGAGAGAGTGTGAATGTGCATTTTCATTCAGCGCCTCCTTCACTCATCCCGCCATGGGCTGCTCATGTTGGGTTTGTTTACATCAATGCGCCTTCCTCTGATGCTGCATACAGCAGTGTGTATTTTGAACTGCCCACGATAACAATATCGTGCATGTTTATTATCGTGATATATCATATTACCGTATACCGGGACATGTCTAGCCTGGAGTTAGAGCTGGGCGATATATTGAATATTAGCGATAATATCGCAATAATTTTGATGACGATGTAAAATTTGAAAATATCGTGAATATCGAATATTTCAAATTCAAGCATATTTCCCAAAGAACGCGCCGAACGTCCAATATTACGTCCCTTTTTCGTCTTGTCACGCATTACCGCACACGAGATGTGAGTTGGGGGGTGGTCTTTTTTTCACATTAGCAAAATGGAGATGACGAACAACACAGGTGTGGAAAGAGACACGGGAGGGGATGATGAAATAGTCTCCAAAAGGGACGCACAATCTGAAATATGGAGGTGGTTTGGTTTTCAGATAAGGGATACCAATCAAAATACCATCATTTGCAAGGTGTGCAAGAAGATAATAGCTACAAAGTGTGGTAGCACCACTAATCTCTTTCATAACCTCAAGCAGCATCCTGTGCGGTACGAGCAATGCATGAAACTCCGTGAGCCATCATCACTAGCCTCGACCTCTTCATCTCTCCAAAAGTGGGAAGAAATTACATCGGCGGTCACTTTTTACATAGCCAAAGATATGATACCTGTCAGTACCGTGGAAAAACCTGGCTTCAAACGGCTGCTAAAGACAATCGACCCCCGATACAATTTTCCTTGCCGTAAATACTTTGCCCAGGATGTGCTCCCGAAACTGTATTTTAAAGTTCGCGAACAGCTGTCACAGAAGCTTTCTCAGATAATGCACTTCGCAACCACTTCCTATCTATGAACGAGTCAAACCTGCGAACCCTATATCAGTCTTACCATTCATTTTATTGATGGCTGAGAGCTGAAATCCGCTTGTCTGCAAACCACTTTCCGAATGAACACACCGGGGAGATCATCGCAGATGGATTACGTGCACAACTTCAGTTACATGTACGTGTTCATTTAATAAAAAGCAGTAAGTGATCACTTGGTCTAGATTTTGCTGCTTAAATTTGCACTAAACGTAAACATTTTGTATTTTAGTTCTAAATAGTTTTTGTTGTTTTTAATGGGGGCAAAAGAATATCATGTTTTTTATTATTTAAAAGCAATTGCAAACATATCCAGATATATATATCGAATATCGTAAAAATTTTGACAATATCGAGATATAAAAATTTTTTAGATATCGCCCAGCCCTACCTGGAGTGCATGTCCACTCTGATTTTATTTAATTTATATTACTGTTTATATACTGTTTATCACTAGGCTATAACTTTTTACTATGGTAGATATGGTTCATGCAGGCATGTCCTAACAAAATATTCATCCATTTGAAAACAGATCCATACAATAAACTGCCAGTAAAGTAATTAGTTAACCATAAATACATTAAAAATGCTGATGTCATATTTAATTTTTGACAAGAAACATCTGTAAGTCTATCCCTCACAGCCTCGTTTTTATCCATGTAAAAAAAAAAAAAACTGAATTTCACATTCAAAAAGCTATTTCACTCAGAATTATGTCACAATACAGTGGTCTAGTTGGCCATAATTCCCATAAGCTACATGGTGACTTTAAGTTTGTTCAGCAGGATACTTTTAATGAGATGATGTGAAATCAACAATCAAAATGTCAAGATGCAATAGAGGTTTACATTTGTTACATTTAAATTGGCATTGGTTTTCCAGGATTTAAGGTTAAAACCAGGCTAAGACGACATACAGTAGTATTTAGTTAGACTCTGACTTGGCCTTTTTGGACTCGGACTCGACTAAGGTGGACTTGAACCCAACACTTATAGAGCAGCAGAAATATAGCAGTTACCTCTGTGACCAACGCAGCTAGCACTGCTTTTATAAAACACTACTTGATTTGCCATTATATGGATGTAATATGAAAAAAAATAAATTGCCATTGAAACTTTTCTTGAAACTTTTTTAGTCTTAAGCCTCGTCTGTGAAACCGGGGGAAAATGGCCTTAAATTTGATAACTAAATTTACGACTTAAATTAAATTTAAGACAGGCACCATTGTGTCAGTATTGAATTTATTTTTGTCAACCTAAAGTGACCTTTGCCATGTAATGACATGTCTTTTGACATTTCAAACTGTCTTCTCTGATGATGCGTTTACTGGCGTGAGGGCGGGGCAACCTGTCACTCACATGAGATCCACCAATAGCAAACCACAAACTTCCAACCATCCAATCAATGGACCCGTTTCACATTTCAGGGTTTCTCAGAAGCGGAAGCCGTCATAGTTGGGTAAACTTCTATAGCGGTGAATGAGAGACTACATTAAATATTTTTTTTGTCAATTTGCTCAAATAGCAAAAGAAAAACTCCACAATAGTGTTCTCACAACTTTGAAAAAGGGGAAAAGATAGAGAGGGATTGATAATGGCAGTCAGAGGAGAGAAAGATGTCAACTTTACGTCACTCCCACAGCCGCTGTATTAATGTCACAGCAGCGTTAACTATTTTTTAAAAATTTGATACAAAAGTATAGTGTTATAAATCTACATACATAAAAAAAAAAAATATATATATATATATATATATATATAAAACTTTATGATGCTGATGACTGTTAAAATGTGTCATAATCTGTGAAAAGGACAAACCGGACTTGGAAAACCATATGAGGTAGCCTTATTTTAAGTAATTTCTAGACGTGGAAAAGTCATGTAAATTACTAAAATCTCCATGAGCATTTTTATAATGAATTAACGTTTTGTAGTTAGGGACAGAAATTGTAATATATACACTCACCTAAAGGATTATTAGGAACACCATACTAATACTGTGTTTGACCCCCTTTCGCCTTCAGAACTGCCTTAATTCTACGTGGCATTGATTCAACAAGGTGCTGAAAGCATTCTTTAGAAATGTTGGCCCATATTGATAGGATAGCATCTTGCAGTTGATGGAGATTTGTGGGATGCACATCCAGGGCACGAAGCTCCCGTTCCACCACATCCCAAAGATGCTCTATTGGGTTGAGATCTGGTGACTGTGGGGGCCATTTTAGTACAGTGAACTCATTGTCATGTTCAAGAAACCAATTTGAAATGATTCGAGCTTTGTGACATGGTGCATTATCCTGCTGGAAGTAGCCATCAGAGGATGGGTACATGGTGGTCATAAAGGGATGGACATGGTCAGAAACAATGCTCAGGTAGGCCGTGGCATTTAAACGATGCCCAATTGGCACTAAGGGGCCTAAAGTGTGCCAAGAAAACATCCCCCACACCATTACACCACCACCACCAGCCTGCACAGTGGTAACAAGGCATGATGGATCCATGTTCTCATTCTGTTTACGCCAAATTCTGACTCTACCATCTGAATGTCTCAACAGAAATCGAGACTCATCAGACCAGGCAACAATTTTTCAGTCTTCAACTGTCCAATTTTGGTGAGCTCGTGCAAATTGTAGCCTCTTTTTCCTATTTGTAGTGGAGATGAGTGGTACCCGGTGGGGTCTTCTGCTGTTGTAGCCCATCCGCCTCAAGGTTGTGCGTGTTGTGGCTTCACAAATGCTTTGCTGCATACCTCGGTTGTAACGAGTGGTTATTTCAGTCAAAGTTGCTCTTCTATCAGCTTGAATCAGTCGGCCCATTCTCCTCTGACCTCTAGCATCAACAAGGCATTTTCGCCCACAGGACTGCCGCATACTGGATGTTTTTCCCTTTTCACACCATTCTTTGTAAACTCTAGAAATGGTTGTGCGTGAAAATCCCAGTAACTGAGCAGATTGTGAAATACTCAGACCGGCCCGTCTGGCACCAACAACCATGCCACGCTCAAAATTGCTTAAATCATCTTTCTTTCCCATTCTGACATTCAGTTTGGAGTTCAGGAGATTGTCTTGACCAGGACCACACCCCTAAATGCATTGAAGCAACTGCCATGTGATTGGTTGATTAGATAATTGCATTAATGAGAAATTGAACAGGTGTTCCTAATAATCCTTTAGGTGAGTGTATATATGTCAATTATGTCCTTATCTTTAAGGTATATCACAAACAACTGGTAAAGTCATGGAGTGTTCAAATATTACTTTTGGACAATAAGGGTCCTTGGAGTCAAAAAATGTTGGTCTGCAGGGTTCAACTCTAAGGAAAAAATGGTTTCCAACATATTGGTTAAATGACACGGACTTACAGTATATTAGCCAGACAAATTTTTTTAATTACAATTTTTTTTAATAAAACCATTTAGTAACCATTTAGATATTTCTAAAAAAAAAAAAACATGCTAAGATACTTTGGTTATACCACATTAATATTTTCATAAAAAAAAAAAAAAAAACAGGTTAATGTGTTCAAGTCACTGTACTGTATGTGTTTAATGATTTAAAAATAAATAAATAGATTGGGACACAAAAACAAGCATCAGTGATTTCCCATATTTACCATATTAATGGAGAACCTCCTCTTACATCTGACATCAGAACAAGCCCTACCAAACATTTCATATTACAGCAGTGAATCCGCCTCGACATCTATTTCAGCAGAAATTCAATCAGAAAAGAATATTGCGGTTATTTGAACATGCCCTTAGCTCTTGCCCCTCTGTGCCCCTGTGGGTTAAGAGGGCATAAGGAGGGGGAAGGGGGGGCGATTACCACGACCCCCCAACCGGAGCCCTGCAGACGAGAGCGAAAGCGCTGTGATATACTGCAGTCTGCTCGGGTCCCTCATTAGAGAGCTGCCACTAATGGTGTGGAAATAATTAGCAGACTCTAATGGGAAATCTTATACCTGTGAATCATTTTTCCCTGTTAAAGCTCTTTCACAACCCTCAGCTCACTCGTTCTTTCCTTTTTTCCTTCCTCTGATTCAGATCACCATGGACTTGCTGATTTCTGACATTAAACGCCCCTTTAGTATTAATAAAGCTTGGGCATTCATAGTATGCATAAAACAAAGAAATGTCTTTTTTAGGATACTGTATTTTAAAGATAATTTTGTAAAATCCAAATAAGCTTTACAGAACCATCATTGCACATGCACCTGTGGATCAGTCCTTAAGACACTAAAGGCCCCGATATACTCACGGCAAAGTTCTTTATATTCTTCGTTTAGGGGTAATAAAAAGTTCAAAATACGTGAGCAGCGATATACTGTTAGCAAACATCTGATGCCGCCCACACTGCTGAGAGCGACGGTTAGATGAATATGTAAATATGTGCTGCACACTTTCCTCTCAATAAAAAAATAAACACAACAAAATTGAGAGCAAGCATTTTTTAATAAAGCATTAGAAAAGCATCTGATCATAGCAACGTGGATATGTTTGCACGAGCTCTGCATTTCGGCACTCTAGAAAGTCACCTCACGTTTATTTATGTAGCACTTTATACAATAGATTGCTTCAAATCAAGCAGCTTTACCGTATTAAACGTGAAAAACAGTGTCAGTGTCTCGTTTCATCAGAAGTACAACCTCATTTTCTACTATAAAGCGGCTCTCCAGTGTGTTCATGTTTTCACTTACAGACATCTGACCTCGACGGACTGAACAGGAGAAATGAACTGGAAAAGATTTCCACATGAAAGAAGGCGGAGCCTCCGCGCACACCTACCTATTATGTCATCGCCATGTACCAATGGGAGTACAAAGTATTTACCAGCCATAGCAAACTTTTCCGGTAAGTTCGCTTTGGCAAGCTGTTTCGAACTCCCAAAATGAACTCCAAACAAAGTTCGTTTTGGCCTGATTTTGTTCAAAATGACGTCACATCAGTTCTTCTATTTCGCTTGAAGTATATCGGGGCCTTAAGGGCCAGATTTAATAAACAGGGCAAATTAGCGTGAGAGCGCAAAACCAAAATAGCGCCGATGGGAATGTAAAGTTCTGCGCGTGATCTACTGATGGCATGCAAATTAAAGACACAGATGCAGCCGGATCATTTCCATAATGACCAACGCAATCTACCAAGAGCAGCATAAATTAGCGTCTGGTTTAAGATGTGCTTTTTTGGGCACTAAATAATGGCACAAACACCAGTAAATTGATGAGAGCAAACCTTAGTAAATCACCTTGCATGATTGATTTAAATACTCTCCTCCCATAGGTTTTGCATTTAAAAGGGAAACTCCTACAAATGCATGAAAACGCAAAAATAACTCTGTCCACGCCTTTTTAGTACTAATTTTTCACTGTGTGTCTTTAGTAAATCCTGACAGTAGTTTTTTAACGCCAAAAGAGGGTTTGCGCTGGCGCAAGCTGTTAGTAAATCTGGCCCTAACGGTTTACAGACAGTAAACAATTAAGGTCACAGTTGCAATAAGGACACTAAAGAGACCTTTCTACCGACTCTGGAAAACACCAGGAGAAAGATGCCAAGGCTCCCTGATCACCTGCGTGAACGTGCTATAGAACGTGCCCGACCCCATTCAAGGACTCATTATTCCATTTCTATTTGTCAAATGTCTGTGATTTTTTTTTTTTCTTCTCCAGTTTATGTCTCAGATGTTAAATCTTTTTATGTTCATACAAATATTTACATGTTAAGATATTTGCTAGGGGAAAAAAGCTGTTGAAAGTTTTTTTTTTTTGCTGAGTTTATAAGTACCATGGTATTACCATCATTGTATGGTACCACCAATTAAATTTGTGGGTAGGGTGATGTATGAAGCTGCGTACAGTGATGGATGCGTACTTACCCAAAGTGACCACAGTACACATGACTTTTGTCTTGTTGAACATCCTGAGATCTTGATCAGAGGTGATTCCTCTCAGCAACCCTTCAGTTTCTGTCAGCAGGATTTCATCTGAGGCTATACGCAAAAACAACACAAGTTAAAAGTTAAAAAATTCTATAAATGCTCATGATGTTACAAATTCAACTCTGAGAGTTTTAATTTTCTTAAGTAGGCTGTCTAGCAATCATTGAACTATTATGCACTTCAATAAGAGAGTCTTTGAACCGAACAAGCAAAGGTACACCTGAGCAGATTGAAGTCTCTAGACACGTTTTAAAATACGTGTTGGGGGTAACACATTACAAGTAACTTAAGTAATCAGATTACTTTTTTCAAGTAACTAGTAAAGTAACGCATTACTTTTACATTTACAACTAAATATCTGAGTTACTTTTTCAAATAAGTAATGCAAGTTTGTTTTTTATTGACTGACAGCTCTCCTGTCCTCATGTTGAGAAATCGTAAGTGCAGAGGCGTTGTGTGTAAACAAGCATTTCCTTCAGCCTTATTATTTCAATTTTGGTGTGAAAGAGCCTTTAAATTTGCCCAAAATAGAACTTTTTTGTTATTAAAAAAATAACAAACAAGCCCAGCCCAGGTGAGAAAAAGTAACGCAAAAGTAACATAACATATTAATTTTCTTAAAAAGTAACTAAGTAACGTTAGTTAGTTACTTTTTAAGGGAGTTAACGCAATATTGTAATCCATTACTTAAAATGAAAATGGCTACATGCAATGAAATGTACAAAGACATCCATCTAGCCCATGTTAACATAGGAAAACAACTGAAAAAACCTTGCAGTGGACACAAACACAGCTAACAGGGAACGTTTTTAGAACTTTGGCTAATGTTCTGGTAAGGTTCTCTCAAAGTTATGAACAAACGTGCTTCCAGTAACATTAATAGAGTTTGTTATGAGTTGTCTGGTCTCACAACGTTAGCACAAAAATTGTTATTTATACATTGAATGTTTTGTTGTTGTTTTTGTGAAACGTTTTATTTGGACGTCTTAAGTCTTTTAAATGTTATTACTTATTTCATAAAGTTCAGAGAACGTTCAAAAGTAACATAACAAAATGAACAAAAAAATTGAACGTTCCCTTGTACGTTCGCATAACCAAAAAAAAAATAATTCAGAGAACGTTCGAAAAAATATCGTTTTCATAACTTAGTGGGAAGGTTAGCATTAGCTGGGAAAACACTTGTGCTAAATGGCTTCGCTTATTCAAATGGCAGCAGTAGCTGAATTTTCTCAAAGTTACCTCACAAAAAGTAGCCTTTAGTTTAAATTGTTTGCAGGTGAATATCCACTTCACCCAGCGCTGTTTGTTCTCTGTGTTAATCAGTATCTCGCTACGGTTTGTTTGTTTTACTGACTGATCGAGAAACCGATGCCTTCAAAGGGTGCAAACTAATGCGAATTGATTCCTGACATTTTGCAAACCCTCACTGGAAAGAAAGAACCGACTGAAAAGAACAAGTTGCCTACTTCACGAATGGTGGGCATAGATAGTTCACATGACATAAATATAGGACACAGCATTTAATAAGTGCTGAAATATTAGAAGGTAAAAGGTTTTCAGGTCATTCAGAGCTTTAGTTATTTATATGCTTTGGCATATTAAAAAATAAGTTACATTTTTAAGTGGCTTATCACAGTTTTATAGCAGTAGGTATAACTATGATATTTTGGCGGGAACTACTGGTACGAAGATGATTTATTTATTTTTTTTGTACATGGCATGTCAATGCATGCTGGTCTCTTTTGTCAGTTTAGGCGTCATGTTTCATGCCTGTTTTTCCCAGAATGCTCAGTTTTTAATTCTGAGAGTAAATCTTTTCGGATCTGCAGGAAACAAACGCTTCAAAAGTATTTATTTGCATAATAAAGATGCACTCGAAAATACTGGTATTAAATACCAATGATCATCCACTTTAGGGTGATGAATATTTAGGGAAATAATTGTTTACGACGCTCGAGCGTCGAGCTGATCTGGTAATCAGGCTATGAAATACAATATTTATTCATTAGAGCGAACTTAATGAGGCCTCGCGGCGCTAATTATGAAAAGCAGCGTAGCGCTAAATGAGCGCGAGAGAGACGGCGCGTGCGAGGGAGCGCGCGCGCGCTTTCTTACCTGTTTCCCGCGCTGCAGGGTCAGTGGGCATCACAGGGCTCTGCGTGATTATATGTGATGGCCCCATAAGCACTGCAGCACTGCAGCACAGCCTGGCAGAGGCAGGAGTGGTCGTGACTGCTGTTGTATCCGTGATTAATAATTATGTAGAATATCGAGTATTTATTATGGGGCCCTTTTCATTGCACATTGTTCAGATGTGTGCTTCTGTTTGCCTGTTGAGAAGAGAGACCAGAAGAGCAAATTGCTCCCACAATCTCCTGCGGTTAAACATTGATTGAAAGAGCAGGAGGAAAAGAAGGGGTGAAATTAGATTTCTGGCTGCTTTATGGAAGTATAGTAGAATATAGAGTATAATAAGATATATATTTCCCTTTACAAAAGAGATCAGAGTATTTTAAAAAAATATTAGAATGCATCATAAGCTCCTTAAGCTCTCACATTGACAGAATGGAATGCCAGCGTGCTGCCATTTACAGAATAATGCCTACTTAAAATAATAATAATATGTGACAAAATGCAATATTTAAAAAAATATTTGGAATAGCATAATATTATCATTTATGCATTTATGCACAGTATGCACATTTTAATTTGCACATGGACAAAAGTAAATAATCACAATCTATAAAATTTATTCTCATTTTAAGTCACTTTATACAGATTATTTCAAAGCAGTTCATAAAAATTATAAAAAGGAAAATTCACATGCAAACCTTCAAATATGAGACAAAAACAGCTCATTCAGTTTAAACACTTTTTGCATGAAAATCGCTAAATCATTTATTTCCAAAATAATAATAGGATGCAACATGCAATGTGATGAAGTCATGTGACAACAATGTATAGTTTGAAATGTTTAATTATTATTAATATTTTATATAGCAAGCAGCATGTAGTCTGTGTTCAGTAAGTAAGCAAGTATGACATTCTGTACATATTCAATAAGTCAAGAAAAAGAAGTTAAAAGTCATGAATGATATTACTTCTGCTTCATTTGTCACACTGGATAAGTATTGTCCCATGAAGTGCTCCGTGTTATACTACACATGTTGTCAAATGCATTAGTCGTTTTACATGCATACAGATTATTTGCATGCCAATCATAGTGTGCATATACTGCAGTAATAGTAAGATCACTATATGCTATTTCAGATCCCATCAGAAGGTCGTAAGCTGACTGGACTGGACTGGACCGCATGCTGATCGTCTGCGGTTGGTGGGAGTTGGATGACAAGTCCCCATCAGTACCAGGCCAGCTCTGCGTGCTGATGCTAACAGCCGTTCGTGTCAGAGACGTTATCAGGGAGAGACGCCCGACTGCAGTGGTTCCATCTCACAGGAAATTGCTAACTCACCCTAACAAAAGAAAGCACAAGTGCACTCACAGTGCAGTCCTCAGAGCAAGCCAGATAAGATGACATTATAAATAGTGAATTTCTAGAGGGGGGGAATTTCTCTCTATCTCTATCTCTCTCTCTCTCTCTCTCTCTCTCTCTCTCTCTCTCTCTCTCTCGCTCGCTCACTCACTCTCTCCCCTGTGACATTAAGGCTGTCTGAGAGACTTTGAAAAGCAATTTGAAAAAGTACCTCACGTCTTGAATAATATCACAGGAGGATGTATGTGTGATAATATATAGATTTAGAAATAAGATTAAAGAAGAAAAGTAAGTGCATTTGGTGCATGTTCTCAATTACAGCCACAATCTAAAATGTAAAACACTGCAATATAAGGAGAATAGCTAAATCATCTAGTGCTAAAATCACTATTGTAATATTATAGATATAGTACACATAGAAATACATATACATTTACACAGAGACCATTCGTTTAAGTTTAGAGGTTTCAGTAATGAATACTGTAGGCTATTCCTGAAGTCAGTGTCTGAGGAAGTGCAGTGCACTGTTACTCCTGAAGGGGGAGCTCTGATACAGCACACTTTCTGAGCACCTCCGTCAGAGACAGACTCACTAGAGCTGGACTATAGCTGGACATTTAAACCCTTATAGTCAGAATTATGTGAGTACATACATGTCTTTTGTAGTCTAAAATTATATCACCGACCAAGAGGGTTTCAGTCACCAAAGGGGAAATTATATTTTAGGCTACACAGCTTGCTAGTCATTGACAACCTACTTTGGTGAATCTTTAGTTGAAACTTTTGAATAATACAAAATAAGATTATTTCATGTTTAGAGGACAGAAATCAGGTTGTGCTTTATACACTGTAAAATTTCCACATAAAAACCTAAGTTCAGTTGCTGCCTCAAAAGGATATTTCACCCCAAATTATTATTTTTTTCATTAATTACTCACTTTCATATCATTTAGTTACATAACACAAATGAAGATGTTTTAATGAAATCTGAGAGCTTTCTGTCCCTTCATAGATAGCCACGCAAATAACACTTTGACGCTTCAAAATGTTCATAACTTTTCATAATGAGAATGAACCAGTGAGGTTCGCAGCACGTTTGAACTTCAGCAAGAACCAATGAGGTTCATTCTCGTGTTACGCAGCACGTTTGAACTTCAGCAAGAACCAATGAGGTTCATTCTCGTGTTACGCAGCACGTTTGAACTTCTGCAAGAACCAATGAGGTTCATTCTCGTGTTACGCAGCACGTTTGAACTTCCGCAAGAACCAATGAGGTTCATTCTCATGTTACGCAGCACGTTTGAGCTTCAGCAAGAACCAATGAGGTTCATTCTCGTGTTACGCAGCACGTTTGAACTTCCACAAGAACCAATGAGGTTCATTCTCATGTTACGCAGCACGTTTGAGCTTCAGCAAGAACCAATGAGGTTCATTCTCGTGTTACGCAGCACGTTTGAACTTCAGCAAGAACCAATGAGGTTCATTCTCGTGTTACGCAGCACGTTTGAACTTCTGCAAGAACCAATGAGGTTCATTCTCGTGTTACGCAGCACGTTTGAACTTCCGCAAGAACCAATGAGGTTCATTCTCATGTTACGCAGCACGTTTGAGCTTCAGCAAGAACCAATGAGGTTCATTCTCGTGTTACGCAGCACGTTTGAACTTCCACAAGAACCAATGAGGTTCATTCTCATGTTACGCAGCATGTTTGAGCTTCAGCAAGAACCAATGAGGTTCATTCTCGTGTTACGCAGCACATTTGAGCTTCCTCAAGAACCAATGAGGTTCATTCTCGTGTTACGCAGCACGTTTGAGCTTCAGCAAGAACCAATGAGGTTCATTCTCGTGTTACGCAGCACGTTTGAACTTCTGCAAGAACCAATGAGGTTCATTCTCGTGTTACGCAGCACGTTTGAACTTCAGCAAGAACCAGTGAGGTTCATTCTCGTGTTACGCAGCACGTTTGAGCTTCAGCAAGAACCAATGAGGTTCATTCTCGTGTTACGCAGCACGTTTGAGCTTCCTCAAGAACCAATGAGGTTCATTCTCGAGTTACGCAGCACGTTTGAACTTCCGCAAGAACCAATGAGGTTCATTCTCGTGTTACGCAGCACGTTTGAGCTTCCGCAAGAACCAATGAGGTTCATTCTCGTGTTATGCAGCACGTTTGAACTTCTGCAAGAACCAATGAGGTTCATTCTCGTGTTACGCAGCACGTTTGAACTTCTGCAAGAACCAATGAGGTTCATTCTCGTGTTACGCAGCACGTTTGAACTTCTGCAAGAACCAATGAGGTTCATTCTCGTGTTACGCAGCACGTTTGAACTTCTGCAAGAACCAATGAGGTTCATTCTTGTGTTACGCAACACGTTTGAACTTCTGCAAGAACCAATGAGGTTCATTCTCGTGTTACGCAGCACGTTTGAACTTCTGCAAGAACCAATGAGGTTCATTCTCGTGTTACGCAGCACGTTTGAACTTCTGCAAGAACCAATGAGGTTCATTCTCGTGTTACGCAGCACGTTTGAACTTCTGCAAGAACCAGCGAGGTTCATTCTCGTGTTACGCAGCACGTTTGAACTTCTGCAAGAACCAGCGAGGTTCATTCTCGTGTTATGCAGCACGTTTTAACTTCTGCAAGAACCAGTGAGGTTCATTCTCGTGTTACGCAACACGTTTGAACTTCTGCAAGAACCAATGAGGTTCATTCTTGTGTTACGCAGCACGTTAGAGCTTCTGCAAGAACCAATGAGGTTCATTCTTGTGCTTCGCAGCACGTTAGAGCTTCTGCAAGAACCAATGAGTTTCATTCTCGTGTTACGCAGCACGTTTGAACTTCTGCAAGAACCAATGAGGTTCATTCTTGTGTTACGCAGCACGTTACAGCTTCAGCAAGAACCAATGAGGTTCATTCTTGTGTTACGCAGCACGTTTGAACTTCTGCAAGAACCAATGAGGTTCATTCTTGTGTTACGCAACACGTTTGAACTTCTGCAAGAACCAATAAGGTTCATTCTTGTGTTACGCAGCACGTTTGAGCTTCCGCAAAAACCAGTGGTTCATTCTTGTGTTACGCAACACGTTTGAACTTCTGCAAGAACCAACGAGGTTCATTCTTGTTACGCAGCACGTTAGAGCTTCAGCAAGAACCAATGAGGTTCATTGTTGTGTTACGCAGCACGTTTGAACTTCTGCAAGAACCAATGAGGTTCATTCTCGTGTTACGCAGCACGTTTGAACTTCAGCAAGAACCAATGAGGTTCATTCTCGTGTTACGCAGCACGTTTGAACTTCAGCAAGAACCAATGAGGTTCATTCTTGTTACGCAGCACGTTACAGCTTCAGCAAGAACCAATGAGGTTCATTCTTGTGTTACGCAGCACGTTTGAACTTCTGCAAGAACCAATGAGGTTCATTCTCGTGTTACGCAGCACGTTTGAACTTCAGCAAGAACCAATGAGGTTCATTCTCGTGTTACGCAGCACGTTTGAACTTCAGCAAGAACCAATGAGGTTCATTCTTGTGTTACGCAGCATGTTTGAACTTCAGCAAGAACCAATGAGGTTCATTCTCGTGTTACGCAGCACGTTTGAACTTCAGCAAGAACCAATTAGGTTCATTCTTGTGTTACGCAGCACGTTTGAGCTTCAGCAAGAACCAATGAGGTTCATTCTTGTGTTACGCAACACGTTTGAACTTCTGCAAGAACCAATGAGGTTCATTCTTGTGTTACGCAGCACGTTTGAGCTTCTGCAAGAACCAATGAGGTTCATTCTTGTGTTACGCAGCACGTTTGAACTTCTGCAAGAACCAATGAGGTTCATTCTTGTGTTACGCAGCACGTTTGAGCTTCTGCAAGAACCAATGAGGTTCATTCTTGTGTTACGCAGCACGTTTGAACTTCTGCAAGAACCAATGAGGTTCATTCTTGTGTTACGCAACACGTTTGAACTTCTGCAAGAACCAATGAGGTTCATTCTTGTGTTACGCAGCATGTTAGAGCTTCAGCAAGAACCAATCAGGTTCATTCTCGTGTTACGCAGCACGTTTGAACTTCAGCAAGAACCAATGAGGTTCATTCTTGTGTTACGCAGCACGTTTGAACTTCAGCAAGAACCAATGAGGTTCATTCTTGTGTTACGCAACACGTTTGAACTTCTGCAAGAACCAATGAGGTTCATTCTTGTGTTACGCAGCACGTTTGAACTTCTGCAAGAACCAATGAGGTTCATTCTTGTGTTACGCAGCACGTTTGAGCTTCTGCAAGAACCAATGAGGTTCATTCTTGTGTTACGCAGCACGTTTGAACTTCTGCAAGAACCAATGAGGTTCATTCTTGTGTTACGCAGCACGTTTGAACTTCTGCAAGAACCAATGAGGTTAATTCTCGTGTTACGCAGCACGTTAGAGCTTCTGCAAGAACCAATGAGGTTCATTCTTGTGCTTCGCAGCACGTTTGAGCTTCTGCAAAAACCAATGAGGTTCATTCTCGTGTTACGCAGCACGTTAGAGCTTCTGCAAGAACCAATGAGGTTTGTTCTTGCTTTGTCAAGCAGGTACGGCTGAGCTTCTGTTTATGTTTGCTGATCAAGGTTTATATGTGAATAAAAGCCTAAATTCAACCGGTTCATCATATAAAGTGATCCAGTCTCTTCAGAAATCTTTATACTAAACTGCTCGATTCATATGGATTAGTTTTACGATCTTTATATTAACTTTTTGAAGCGACAAAGGGACAGAAATCTTTCAGATTTCATTTAAAATGTCTTAATTTGTGTTTCGAAAATTAACAGTAAATGAAATTTTATATATATATAAATATATATATATATATATATATATCAGAGTAATGGACTAAAATTAATTAACATGCATCTTATTGCCCATATAGCTCCCACACTGACAGTGACTCATTTCTCAGTTCAGAATGGAATACTATGCTTATATGTTTAATACTTATTTGAATCACTCAAAATTAATTTTGGTTTGCAAACATAAGAATATTATAAATTATATGAAGAATAAAAGGCAGCACAATATGGAGTTCAGCATGCCCATCAGTTGCATAGAATATCATTATCAGTTTCACAGTAATTAAACTTGGGAAGTGATGATGATTATTATAAATCAATCTGATGTTCTACTGTAGATCTATGTTATAAGCAAAATAAGCTGTTTAGATTCTGAATTAGGTTAAACAAGAGTAAAATAGTTAAGTTGCATGGCTGAATGATTCTTGCAAATAATAAATCATGCTTTTTTATGTTTTATTTGTGCATATATGGCAGAAACGGGAAAGCGGTGGCTGTCCTGAGCAGTGTGGAGGTGTGTGGAGTTATATAGGAGTATAATGTCTCACATAAGAGAGAGCGAGTGGAATGGACGGGTTTTATTGAGCTCATCGGTTACGAGTGCAGGCATAGAGAGTCTCTCAGCTGTGATGTGGAGGCACTCGTAAGCTTCATTAGTTTTTACCTCATTAATCTGTTCTCTCATAACCTGTAACACACAATTCACCTCAGTTCATTACACTACACGGCCCGCGCAAGAGGGCTTCATTCATATAAAAATATATTGTTTGATAAGGATTGTTGGAAACCAAACAAGTAAACATTTAATTCATTTTATTTGAATTCAGTTACTCAATTGTTACGAGTGTTTAATGAGATATTGTAAAGATATGAATAATTTTAAATAATTAAAATGATATGAAGTTGTAGGTAACATTCTTACTCTCAATTATCTCAACTAAAACACTAGTTTTATAAAATAAAATTATTTTTTGATGAGCCTCTGACAAAACAATGTGTGTTCATTTATTTGATTAATTAATTACATTTATTTGCTTAATTAATTTATGCAAGCTAGTCACTTAAGGTTGATGGCCTTTTTAATAATCTTGTCGTATCAGTCATACCCACAAATAAATATTTATTTCATCCCAAATTTCACCATTTCACAACCAATTCCCAACCATTTCTTTAGAAAAAAATGTTTTCTCTCTCTTATTCATAGCTATTTTTACCAGTCCATTAAGATGATCTCATCATGCAGTTAATGATTTTATTTCCAGCGACTCTCCATTTTTGCTCATTTTATTAAAAATAATGTTTCTTCTTCTTTTTTTCTTTAAGAGTACTGGTTGGTTGTACAGTAACAGAATTAGCACAGAGATTCTGACACACAAGATTTATTTTGCTTTCATTGAAAAACCTTTTGGTTCAAAAATCCATAATATAATTTCTGTTTTGTTCATAAGGATTCCTTTACTTGTTTCAGACGGAGCTCTGTTGCAGTGGCTCTTGACACAGACATCAGGTTCTCCTCCTGTTTCATGGATCATTTGTTTAATACCAAACTAACTCCACAATATCAATGTGCCATTAAAAGTGTGTATGTGTCCGCATGTGTGACATGCTGTGACACTCAGAACAATGTTCTGCTGTATAACAACACTCGCCTTTAGATGGAGCGCAGGCAGTTTCCCACAGCCTCTGTAACACAGCTCTCCTGCATCACATCCATTTGTGAAGTCTTTCAAAAGATTCTGTAAAATATGTAAAAGGGGGTGCTATTCTGTTTAGTAAGCATACTGAAGATGTGTTTTTTTTTTTTTCCTGTTCTTATCCTCCAAATGTAGCCTGATGAATCAAGACCATTAAATTTGACCTAACACTGATGCGGAGACAGTAACACAATTCATATTAAATCAAATGAAGGAATGAATGTTCTGCAATTAATCTAATGATTTCATTGTCCTTCAATATTCCCTGTTTGATTGAGTCTGAACTATTGAAGTGAAGCGTATGTGCTCATTATATCAGCTCAGAGTGTGAACACAAGTTCAAGCTTTCTTCATAAAGCCATTTGACTGAACTTGACTGAAGAGAAATTACATGATTTGAGATAATATTTGATTTACATTTCTGCGGTGACTATTGTATATTTCATTTCCATCTTATATATCATAAACATTTTATCTGTCTATCTATCTATCTATCTTGCGGAAGCTCAAACATGTTGCGTAACACGAGAATGAACCTCATTGGTTCTTGCAGAAGCTCAAACGTGCTGCGTAACACGAGAATGAACCTCATTGGTTCTTGCAGAAGCTCAAACGTGCTGCGTAACACGAGAATGAAACTCATTGGTTCTTGCAGAAGTTCAAATGTGCTGCGTAACACGAGAATGAACCTCATTGGTTCTTGCAGAAGCTCAAACGTGCTGCGTAACACGAGAATGAACCTCATTGGTTCTTGCTGAAACTCAAACGTGCTGCGTAACACGAGAATGAACCTCATTGGTTCTTGCAGAAGCTCAAACGTGCTGCGTAACACGAGAATGAACCTCATTGGTTCTTGCTGAAACTCAAACATGCTGCGTAACACGAGAATGAACCTCATTGGTTCTTGCAGAAGCTCAAACGTGCTGCGTAACACGAGAATGAACCTCATTGGTTCTTGCAGAAGCTCAAACGTGCTGCGTAACACGAGAATGAACCTCATTGGTTCTTGCAGAAGCTCAAACGTGCTGCGTAACACGAGAATGAACCTCATTGGTTCTTGCAGAAGCTCAAAAGTGCTGCGTAACACACGAGAATGAACCTCATTGGTTCTCGCAGAAGCTCAAACGTACTGCGTAACATGAGAATGAACCTCATTGGTTCTTTCTGAAACTCAAACGTGCTGCGTAACACGAGAATGAACCTCATTGGTTCTTGCAGAAGCTCAAACGTGCTGCGCAACACAAGAATGAACCCCACTGGTTCTTGCTGAAGCTCAAACGTGCTGCGTAACTCGAGAATGAAACTCACTGGTTCTTGCGGAAGCTCAAACGTGCTGCGTAACAAGAATGAACCTCATTGGTTCTTGCAGAACCTCAAGCGTGTTGCGTAACACACGAGAATGAACCTCATTGGTTCTTGCTGAAGCTCAAACGTGCTGCGTCTTGTGGAAGCTCAAACGTCCTGCGTAACACACGAGAATGAACCTCATTGGTTCTTGCAGAAGCTCAAACGTACTGCGTAACATGAGAATGAACGTCATTGATTCTTGCGGAAGCTCAAACGTACTGCGTAACACGAGAATGAACCTTATTGGTTCTTGCTGAAGCTCAAACGTACTGCGTAACACACGAGAATGAACATCATTGGCTCTTGCGGAAGCTCAAACGTGCTGCGTAACACACGAGAATGAACCTCATTGGTACTTGCAGAAGCTCAAACGTGCTGCGTAACATGAGAATGAACCTCATTGTTTCTTGCAGAAGCTCAAACGTGCTGCGTCTTGTGGAAGCTCAAACGTGCTGCGTAACACGAGAATGAACCTCATTGGTTCTTGCAGAAGCTCAAACGTGCTGCGTAACACGAGAATGAACCTTATTGGTTCTTGCAGAAGCTCAAACATACTGCATAACACGAGAATGAACCTTATTGGTTCTTGCTGAGCTCAAACGTGCTGCGTAACACACGAGAATGAACATCATTGGTTCTTGCGGAAGCTCAAACGTGCTGCGTAACACACAAGGATGAACCTCATTGGTTCTTGCAGAAGCTCAAACGTGCTGTGTAACACGAGAATGAACCTCATTGGTTCTTGCAGAAGCTCAAACGTGCTGCGTCTTGTGGAAGCTTAAACGTGCTGCGTAACATGAGAATGAACCTCATTGATTCTTGCTGAAGCTCAAACGTACTGCGTAAAACGAGAATGAACCTCATTGGTTCCTGCAGAAGCTCAAACGTGCTGCATAACACGAGAATGAACCTCATTGGTTCCTGATGAAGCTCAAACGTACTGCGTAACACGAGAATGAACCTCATTGGTTCTTGATGAAGCTCAAACGTACTGCGTAACACACAAGAATGAACCTCATTGGTTCTTCCAGAAGCTCAAACGTACTGCGTAACAAGAGAATGAATCTCATGTGTTCTTGCTGAAGCTCAAACGTGCTGCGTAACACAAGAAAGAACATCACTGGTTCTTGCGGAAGCTCAAATGTGCTGCGTAACACACGAGAATGAACCTCATTGGTTCTTGCAGAAGCTCAAACGTGCTGCGTAACACACGAGAATGAACCTCATTGGTTCTTGCTGAAGCTCAAATGTGCTGCGTAACACAAGAATGAACCTTATTGGTTCTTGCTGAAGCTCAAACGTGCTGCGTAACACAAGAATGAACCTCACTGGTTCTTGCTGAAGCTTAAACGCGCTGCTTAACATGAGAATGAACCTCACTGGTTCTTGCTGAAGCTCAAACGTGCTGCGTAACATGAGAATGAACCTCATTGGTTCTTGCAGAAGCTCAAACGTGCTGCGTAACATACGAGAATGAACCTCATAGGTTCTTGCAGAAGCTCAAACGTGCTGCGTAACAGAAGAATGAACCTCATTGGTTCTTGCTGAAGCTCAAACGTACTGCGTAACATGAGAATGAACCTCATTGGTTCTTGCTGAAGCTCAAACGTGCTGCGTAACACAAGAATGAAACTCATTGGTTCTTGCGGAACTCAAACGTGCTGCGTAACAGAAGAATGAACCTCATTGGTTCTTGCTGAAGCTCAAACGTACTGCGTAACATGAGAATAAACCTCATTGGTTCTTGCAGAAGCTCAAACGTACTGCATAACACGAGAATGAACCTCACTGGTTCTTGCTGAAGCTCAAACGTACTGCGTAACACGAGAATGAACCTCATTGGTTCTTGTGGAAGCTCAAACGTACTGCTTAACATGAGAATGAACCTCATTGGTTCTTGGAGAAGCTCAAACGTGCTATGTAACATGAGAATGAACCTCATTGGTTCTTGTGGAAGCTCAAACGTGCTGCGTAACACGAGAATGAACCTCATTGGTTCTTGCAGAAGCTCAAACGTGCTGCGTAACAAGAATGAACCTCATTGGTTCTTGCAGAACCTCAAGCGTGTTGCGTAACACACGAGAATGAACCTCATTGGTTCTTGCTGAAGCTCAAACGTGCTGCGTCTTGTGGAAGCTCAAACGTCCTGCGTAACACACGAGAATGAACCTCATTGGTTCTTGCAGAAGCTCAAACGTACTGCGTAACACGAGAATGAACGTCATTGATTCTTGCGGAAGCTCAAACGTACTGCGTAACACGAGAATGAACCTTATTGGTTCTTGCTGAAGCTCAAACGTACTGCGTAACACACGAGAATGAACATCATTGGCTCTTGCGGAAGCTCAAACGTGCTGCGTAACACACGAGAATGAACCTCATTGGTACTTGCAGAAGCTCAAACGTGCTGCGTAACACGACAATGAACCTCATTGTTTCTTGCAGAAGCTCAAATGTGCTGCGTCTTGTGGAAGCTCAAACGTGCTGCGTAACACGAGAATGAACCTCATTGGTTCTTGCAGAAGCTCAAACGTGCTGCGTAACACGAGAATGAACCTTATTGGTTCTTGCAGAAGCTCAAACATACTGCATAACACGAGAATGAACCTTATTGGTTCTTGCTGAGCTCAAACGTGCTGCGTAACACACGAGAATGAACATCATTGGTTCTTGCGGAAGCTCAAACGTGCTGCGTAACACACAAGGATGAACCTCATTGGTTCTTGCAGAAGCTCAAACGTGCTGCGTAACACGAGAATGAACCTCATTGGTTCTTGCAGAAGCTCAAACGTGCTGCGTCTTGTGGAAGCTTAAACGTGCTGCGTAACATGAGAATGAACCTCATTGATTCTTGCTGAAGCTCAAACGTACTGTGTAAAACGAGAATGAACCTCATTGGTTCCTGCAGAAGCTCAAACGTGCTGCATAAAACGAGAATGAACCTCATTGGTTCCTGATGAAGCTCAAACGTACTGCGTAACACGAGAATGAACCTCATTGGTTCTTGATGAAGCTCAAACGTACTGCGTAACACACAAGAATGAACCTCATTGGTTCTTCCAGAAGCTCAAACGTACTGCGTAACACGAGAATGAATCTCATGTGTTCTTGCTGAAGCTCAAACGTGCTGCGTAACACAAGAATGAACATCACTGGTTCTTGCGGAAGCTCAAATGTGCTGCGTAACACACGAGAATGAACCTCATTGGTTCTTGCAGAAGCTCAAACGTGCTGCGTAACACACGAGAATGAACCTCATTGGTTCTTGCTGAAGCTCAAATGTGCTGCGTAACACAAGAATGAAACTCATTGGTTCTTGCTGAAGCTCTAACATGCTGCGTAACACAAGAATGAACCTTATTGGTTCTTGCTGAAGCTCAAACGTGCTGCGTAACACAAGAATGAACCTCACTGGTTCTTGCTGAAGCTTAAACGCGCTGCTTAACATGAGAATGAACCTCACTGGTTCTTGCTGAAGCTCAAACGTGCTGCGTAACATGAGAATGAACCTCATTGGTTCTTGCAGAAGCTCAAACGTGCTGCGTAACATACGAGAATGAACCTCATAGGTTCTTGCAGAAGCTCAAACGTGCTGCGTAACACACGAGAATTAACCTCATTGGTTCTTGCTGAAGCTCAAACGTGCTGCGTAACACAAGAATGAAACTCATTGGTTCTTGCGGAACTCAAACGTGCTGCGTAACAGAAGAATGAAAATCATTGGTTCTTGCTGAAGCTCAAACGTACTGCGTAACATGAGAATGAACCTCATTGGTTCTTGTGGAAGCTCAAACGTACTGCTTAACATGAGAATGAACCTCATTGGTTCTTGGAGAAGCTCAAACGTGCTATGTAACATGAGAATGAACCTCATTGGTTCTTGTGGAAGCTCAAACGTACTGCGTAACACGAGAACGAACCTCATTGGTTCTTGCAGAAGCTCAAACGTGCTGCGTAACACGAGAATGAACCTCATTGGTTCTTGCTGAAACTCAAACGTGCTGCTTAACACAAGAATGAACCTCATTGGTTCTTGCAGAAGCTCAAACGTGCTGCGTAACACGAGAATGAACCTCATTGGTTCTTGCAGAAGCTCAAACGTGCTGCGTAACACGAGAATGAACCTCATTGGTTCTTGCAGAAGGTCAAACGTGCTGCGTAACACACGAGAATGAACCTCATTGGTTCTCGCAGAAGCTCAAGCGTACTGCGTAACATGAGAATGAACCTCATTGGTTCTTTCTGAAACTCAAACGTGCTGCGTAACACGAGAATGAACCTCATTGGTTCTTGCTGAAACTCAAACGTGCTGCGTAACACAAGAATGAACCTCATTGGTTCTTGCTGAAGCTCAAACGTCCTGCGTAACACACGAGAATGAACCTCATTGGTTCTTGCAGAAGCTCAAACGTACTGCGTAACACGAGAATGAACGTCATTGATTCTTGCGGAAGCTCAAACGTACTGCGTAACACGAGAATGAACCTTATTGGTTCTTGCTGAAGCTCAAACGTACTGCGTAACACACGAGAATGAACATCATTTGCTCTTGCGGAAGCTCAAACGTGCTGCGTAACACACGAGAATGAACCTCATTGGTACTTGCAGAAGCTCAAACGTGCTGCGTAACACGAGAATGAACCTCATTGTTTCTTGCAGAAGCTCAAACGTGCTGCGTCTTGTGGAAGCTCAAACGTGCTGCGTAACACGAGAATGAACCTCATTGGTTCTTGCAGAAGCTCAAACGTGCTGCGTAACATGAGAATGAACCTCATTGATTCTTGCTGAAGCTCAAACGTACTGCGTAAAACGAGAATGAACCTCATTGGTTCCTGCAGAAGCTCAAACGTGCTGCATAACACGAGAATGAACCTCATTGGTTCCTGATGAAGCTCAAACGTACTGCGTAACACGAGAATGAACCTCATTGGTTCTTGATGAAGCTCAAACGTACTGCGTAACACACGAGAATGAACCTCATTGGTTCTTCCAGAAGCTCAAACGTACTGCGTAACACGAGAATGAATCTCATGTGTTCTTGCTGAAGCTCAAACGTGCTGCGTAACACAAGAATGAACATCACTGGTTCTTGTGGAAGCTCAAATGTGCTGCGTAACACACGAGAATGAACCTCATTGGTTCTTGCAGAAGCTCAAACGTGCTGCGTAACACACGAGAATGAACCTCATTGGTTCTTGCTGAAGCTCAAATGTGCTGCGTAACACAAGAATGAAACTCATTGGTTCTTGCTGAAGCTCTAACATGCTGCGTAACACAAGAATGAACCTTATTGGTTCTTGCTGAAGCTCAAACGTGCTGCGTAACACAAGAATGAACCTCACTGGTTCTTGCTGAAGCTTAAACGCGCTGCTTAACATGAGAATGAACCTCACTGGTTCTTGCTGAAGCTCAAACGTGCTGCGTAACATGAGAATGAACCTCATTGGTTCTTGCAGAAGCTCAAACGTGCTGCGTAACATACGAGAATGAACCTCATAGGTTCTTGCAGAAGCTCAAACGTGCTGCGTAACACACGAGAATTAACCTCATTGGTTCTTGCTGAAGCTCAAACGTGCTGCGTAACACAAGAATGAAACTCATTGGTTCTTGCGGAACTCAAACGTGCTGCGTAACAGAAGAATGAACCTCATTGGTTCTTGCTGAAGCTCAAACGTACTGCGTAACATGAGAATGAACCTCATTGGTTCTTGCAGAAGCTCAAACGTGCTGCATAACACGAGAATGAACCTCACTGGTTCTTGCTGAAGCTCAAACGTACTGCGTAACACGAGAATGAACCTCATTGGTTCTTGTGGAAGCTCAAACGTACTGCTTAACATGAGAATAAACCTCATTGGTTCTTGGAGAAGCTCAAACGTGCTATGTAACATGAGAATGAACCTCATTGGTTCTTGTGGAAGCTCAAACGTACTGCGTAACACGAGAACGAACCTCATTGGTTCTTGCAGAAGCTCAAACGTGCTGCGTAACACGAGAATGAACCTCATTGGTTCTTGCTGAAACTCAAACGTGCTGAGTAACACGAGAATGAACCTCATTGGTTCTTGCAGAAGCTCAAACGTGCTGCGTAACACGAGAATGAACCTCATTGGTTCTTGCTGAAACTCAAACGTGCTGCGTAACACGAGAATGAACCTCATTGGTTCTTGCAGAAGCTCAAACGTGCTGCGTAACACGAGAATGAACCTCATTGGTTCTTGCAGAAGCTCAAACGTGCTGCGTAACACGAGAATGAACCTCATTGGTTCTTGCAGAAGCTCAAACGTGCTGCGTAACACACGAGAATTAACCTCATTGGTTCTCGCAGAAGCTCAAACGTACTGCGTAACATGAGAATGAACCTCATTGGTTCTTTCTGAAACTCAAACGTGCTGCGTAACACGAGAATGAACCTCATTGGTTCTTGCTGAAACTCAAACGTGCTACGTAACACAAGAATGAACCTCATTGGTTCTTGCAGAAGCTCAAACGTGCTGCGTAACACGAGAATGAACCTCATTGGTTCTTGCAGAAGCTCAAACGTGCTGCGTAACACGAGAATGAACCTCATTGGTTCTTGCAGAAGCTCAAACGTGCTGCGCAACACAGGAGAATGAACCTCATTGGTTCTTGCTGAAGCTCAAACGTACTGCGTAACACGAGAATGAACCTCATTGGTTCTTGCTGAAGCTCAAACGTGCTGTATAACACAAGAATGAACCCCACTGGTTCTTGCTGAAGCTCAAACGTGCTGCGTAACTCGAGAATGAACCTCATTGGTTCTTGTGGAAGCTCAAACGTGCTGCGTAACACCAGAATGAAACTCATTGGTTCTTGCGGAAGCTCAAACGTGCTGCGTAACAAGAATGAACCTCATTGGTTCTTGCAGAACCTCAAGCGTGTTGCGTAACACACGAGAATGAACCTCATTGGTTCTTGCTGAAGCTCAAACGTGCTGCGTCTTGTGGAAGCTCAAACGTCCTGCGTAACACACGAGAATGAACCTCATTGGTTCTTGCAGAAGCTCAAACGTACTGCGTAACACGAGAATGAACATCATTGGTTCTTGCTGAAGCTCAAACGTACTGCGTAACACGAGAATGAACGTCATTGGTTCTTGCGGAAGCTCAAACGTACTGCGTAACACGAGAATGAACCTTATTGGTTCTTGCTGAAGCTCAAACGTACTGCGTAACACACGAGAATGAACATCATTGGCTCTTGCGGAAGCTCAAACGTGCTGCGTAACACACGAGAATGAACCTCATTGGTACTTGCAGAAGCTCAAACGTGCTGCGTCTTGTGGAAGCTCAAACGTGCTGCGTAACACGAGAATGAACCTCATTGGTTCTTGCAGAAGCTCAAACGTGCTGCGTCTTGTGGAAGCTCAAACGTGCTGCGTAACACGAGAATGAACCTTATTGGTTCTTGCAGAAGCTCAAACGTGCTGCGTAACACGAGAATGAACCTCATTGGTTCTTGCAGAAGCTCAAACGTGCTGCGCAACACAGGAGAATGAACCTCATTGGTTCTTGCTGAAGCTCAAACGTACTGCGTAACACGAGAATGAACCTCATTGGTTCTTGCTGAAGCTCAAACGTGCTGTATAACACAAGAATGAACCCCACTGGTTCTTGCTGAAGCTCAAACGTGCTGCGTAACTCGAGAACGAACCTCATTGGTTCTTGTGGAAGCTCAAACGTGCTGCGTAACACCAGAATGAAACTCATTGGTTCTTGCGGAAGCTCAAACGTGCTGCGTAACAAGAATGAACCTCATTGGTTCTTGCAGAACCTCAAGCGTGTTGCGTAACACACGAGAATGAACCTCATTGGTTCTTGCTGAAGCTCAAACGTGCTGCGTCTTGTGGAAGCTCAAACGTCCTGCGTAACACACGAGAATGAACCTCATTGGTTCTTGCAGAAGCTCAAACGTACTGCGTAACACGAGAATGAACATCATTGGTTCTTGCTGAAGCTCAAACGTACTGCGTAACACGAGAATGAACGTCATTGGTTCTTGCGGAAGCTCAAACGTACTGCGTAACACGAGAATGAACCTTATTGGTTCTTGCTGAAGCTCAAACGTACTGCGTAACACACGAGAATGAACATCATTGGCTCTTGCGGAAGCTCAAACGTGCTGCGTAACACACGAGAATGAACCTCATTGGTACTTGCAGAAGCTCAAACGTGCTGCGTAACACGAGAATGAACCTCATTGTTTCTTGCAGAAGCTCAAACGTGCTGCGTCTTGTGGAAGCTCTAACGTGCTGCGTAACACGAGAATGAACCTCATTGGTTCTTGCAGAAGCTCAAACGTGCTGCGTCTTGTGGAAGCTCAAACGTGCTGCGTAACACGAGAATGAACCTTATTGGTTCTTACAGAAGCTCAAACATACTGCATAACACGAGAATGAACCTTATTGGTTCTTGCTGAGCTCAAACGTGCTGCGTAACACACGAGAATGAACATCATTGGTTCTTGCGGAAGCTCAAACGTGCTGCGTAACACACAAGGATGAACCTCATTGGTTCTTGCAGAAGCTCAAACGTGCTGCGTCTTGTGGAAGTTTAAACGTGCTGCGTAACATGAGAATGAACCTCATTGATTCTTGCTGAAGCTCAAACGTACTGCGTAAAACGAGAATGAACCTCATTGGTTCCTGCAGAAGCTCAAACGTGCTGCATAACACGAGAATGAACCTCATTGGTACCTGATGAAGCTCAAACGTACTGCGTAACACGAGAATGAACCTCATTGGTTCTTGATGAAGCTCAAACGTACTGCGTAACACAAGAATGAACCTCATTGGTTCTTCCAGAAGCTCAAACGTACTGCGTAACACGAGAATGAATCTCATGTGTTCTTGCTGAAGCTCAAACGTGCTGCGTAACACAAGAATGAACATCACTGGTTCTTGCGGAAGCTCAAATGTGCTGCGTAACACACGAGAATGAACCTCATTGGTTCTTGCAGAAGCTCAAACGTGCTGGGTAACACACGAGAATGAACCTCATTGGTTCTTGCTGAAGCTCAAACGTGCTGCGTAACACAAGAATGAAACTCATTGGTTCTTGCTGAAGCTCTAACATGCTGCGTAACACAAGAATGAACCTCACTGGTTCTTGCTGAAGCTTAAACGCGCTGCTTAACATGAGAATGAACCTCACTGGTTCTTGCTGAAGCTCAAACGTGCTGCGTAACACGAGAATGAACCTCATTGGTTCTTGCAGAAGCTCAAACGTGCTGCGTAACACACGAGAATGAACCTCATTGGTTCTTGCAGAAGCTCAAACGTGCTGCGTAACACACGAGAATTAACCTCATTGGTTCTTGCAGAAGCTCAAACGTGCTGCATAACACGAGAATGAACCTCACTGGTTCTTGCTGAAGCTCAAACGTACTGCGTAACATGAGAATGAACCTCATTGGTTCTTGGAGAAGCTCAAACGTGCTATGTAACATGAGAATGAACCTCATTGGTTCTTGTGGAAGCTCAAACGTACTGCGTAACACGAGAACGAACCTCATTGGTTCTTGCAGAAGCTCAAACGTGCTGCATAACACGAGAATGAACCTCACTGGTTCTTGCAGAAGCTCAATCGGGCTGCGTAACACACGAGAATTAACCTCATTGGTTCTTGCAGAAGCTCAATCGGGCTGCGTCTTGTGGAAGCTCAAACGTGCTGCGTAACACGAGAATGAAACTCACTGGTTCTTCCTGAAGCTCAAACGTACTGCGTAACACGAGAATAAACCTCATTGGTTCTTGTGGAAGCTCAAACGTACTGCGTAACACGAGAATGAACCTCATTGGTTCTTGCAGAAGCTCAAACGTGCTGCATAACACGAGAATGAACCTCACTGGTTCTTGCTGAAGCTCAAACGTACTGCGTAACACGAGGATGAACCTTATTGGTTCTTGCTGAAGCTCAAACGTACTGCGTAACACACGAGAATGAACATCATTGGTTCATGCGGAAGCTCAAACGTGCTGCGTAACACACTAGAATGAACCTCATTGGTACTTGCAGAAGCTCAAACGTGCTGCGTAACACGAGAATGAACCTCATTGTTTCTTGCAGAAGCTCAAACTTGCTGCATCTTGTGGAAGCTCAAACGTACTGCGTAACACGAGAATGAACCTCATTGGTTCTTGATGAAGCTCAAACGTACTGCGTAACACAAGAATGAACCTCATTGGTTCTTCCAGAAGCTCAAACGTACTGCGTAACACGAGAATGAATCTCATGTGTTCTTGCTGAAGCTCAAACGTGCTGCGTAACACAAGAATGAACATCACTGGTTCTTGCGGAAGCTCAAATGTGCTGCGTAACACACGAGAATGAACCTCATTGGTTCTTGCAGAAGCTCAAACGTGCTGCGTAACACACGAGAATGAACCTCATTGGTTCTTGCTGAAGCTCAAACGTGCTGCGTAACACAAGAATGAAACTCATTGGTTCTTGCTGAAGCTCTAACATGCTGCGTAACACAAGAATGAACCTTATTGGTTCTTGCTGAAGCTCAAACGTGCTGCGTAACACAAGAATGAACCTCACTGGTTCTTGCTGAAGCTTAAACGCGCTGCTTAACATGAGAATGAACCTCACTGGTTCTTGCTGAAGCTCAAACGCGCTGCGTAACACGAGAATGAACCTCATTGGTTCTTGCAGAAGCTCAAACGTGCTGCGTAACACACGAGAATGAACCTCATTGGTTCTTGCAGAACCTCAAACGTGCTGCGTAACACACGAGAATTAACCTCATTGGTTCTTGCAGAAGCTCAAACGTGCTGCATAACACGAGAATGAACCTCACTGGTTCTTGCTGAAGCTCAAACGTACTGCGTAACACGAGAATGAACCTCATTGGTTCTTGTGGAAGCTCAAACGTACTGCGTAACATGAGAATGAACCTCATTGGTTCTTGGAGAAGCTCAAACGTGCTATGTAACATGAGAATGAACCTCATTGGTTCTTGCAGAAGCTCAAACATACTGCATAACACGAGAATGAACCTCATTGGTTCTTGCTGAAGCTCAAACGTGCTGCGTAACACACGAGAATGAACATCATTGGTTCTTGCGGAAGCTCAAACGTGCTGCGTAACACACAAGGATGAACCTCATTGGTTCTTGCAGAAGCTCAAACGTGCTGCGTAACACGAGAATGAACCTCATTGGTTCTCGCAGAAGCTCAAACGTGCTGCGTCTTGTGGAAGCTTAAACGTGCTGCGTAACATGAGAATGAACCTCATTGATTCTTGCTGAAGCTCAAACGTACTGCGTAAAACGAGAATGAACCTCATTGGTTCCTGCAGAAGCTCAAACGTGCTGCATAACACGAGAATGAACCTCATTGGTTCCTGATGAAGCTCAAACGTACTGCGTAACACGAGAATGAACCTCATTGGTTCTTGATGAAGCTCAAACGTACTGCGTAACACACAAGAATTAACCTCATTGGTTCTTGCAGAAGCTCAAACGTGCTGCGTAACAAGAATGAACATCACTGGTTCTTGCGGAAGCTCAAATGTGCTGCGTAACACACGAGAATGAACCTCATTGGCTCTTGCAGAAGCTCAAACGTGCTGCGTAACACACGAGAATGAACCTCACTGGTTCTTGCTGAAGCTCAAACGTGCTGCGTAACACGAGAATGAACCTCATTGGTTCTTGCAGAAGCTCAAACGTGCTGCGTAACACACGAGAATGAACCTCATTGGTTCTTGCAGAAGCTCAAACGTGCTGCGTAACACACGAGAATTAACCTCATTGGTTCTTGCAGAAGCTCAAACGTGCTGCATAACACGAGAATGAACCTCACTGGTTCTTGCTGAAGCTCAAACGTACTGCGTAACACGAGAATGAACCTCATTGGTTCTTGTGAAAGCTCAAACGTACTGCGTAACATGAGAATGAACCTCATTGGTTCTTGGAGAAGCTCAAACGTGCTATGTAACATGAGAATGAACCTCATTGGTTCTTGTGGAAGCTCAAACGTACTGCGTAACACGAGAACGAACCTCATTGGTTCTTGCAGAAGCTCAAACGTGCTGCATAACACGAGAATGAACCTCACTGGTTCTTGCAGAAGCTCAATCGGGCTGCGTCTTGTGGAAGCTCAAACGTGCTGCGTAACACACGAGAATGAACCTCATTGGTTCTTGCTGAAGCTCAAACGTGCTGCGTAACACGACAATAAAACTCATTGGTTCTTGCTGAAGCTCAAACGTGCTGCGTAACACGAGAATGAACGTCATTGGTTCTTACGGAAGCTCAAACGTGCTGCGTAACACACGAGAATGAACCTCATTGGTTCTTGCAGAAGCTCAAACGTGCTGCGTAACACGAGAATGAAACTCACTGGTTCTTCCTGAAGCTCAAACGTACTGCGTAACACGAGAATGAACCTCATTGGTTCTTGTGGAAGCTCAAACGTACTGCGTAACACGAGAATGAACCTCATTGGTTCTTGCAGAAGCTCAAACGTGCTGCATAACACGAGAATGAACCTCACTGGTTCTTGCTGAAGCTCAAACGTACTGCGTAACACGAGGATGAACCTTATTGGTTCTTGCTGAAGCTCAAACGTACTGCGTAACACACGAGAATGAACATCATTGGTTCATGCGGAAGCTCAAACGTGCTGCGTAACACACGAGAATGAACCTCATTGGTACTTGCAGAAGCTCAAACGTGCTGCGTAACACGAGAATGAACCTCATTGTTTCTTGCAGAAGCTCAAACGTGCTGCATCTTGTGGAAGCTCAAACGTGCTGCGTAACACGAGAATGAACCTCATTGGTTCTTGCAGAAGCTCAAACGTGCTGCGTAACACGAGAATGAACCTTATTGGTTCTTGCAGAAGCTCAAACATACTGCATAACACGAGAATGAACCTCATTGGTTCTTGCTGAAGCTCAAACGTACTGCGTAACACGAGAATGAACCTCATTGGTTCTTGTGAAAGCTCAAACGTACTGCGTAACATGAGAATGAACCTCATTGGTTCTTGGAGAAGCTCAAACGTGCTATGTAACATGAGAATGAACCTCATTGGTTCTTGTGGAAGCTCAAACGTACTGCGTAACACGAGAACGAACCTCATTGGTTCTTGCAGATGCTCAAACGTGCTGCATAACACGAGAATGAACCTCACTGGTTCTTGCAGAAGCTCAATCGGGCTGCGTCTTGTGGAAGCTCAAACGTGCTGCGTAACACACGAGAATGAACCTCATTGGTTCTTGCTGAAGCTCAAACGTGCTGCGTAACACGACAATAAAACTCATTGGTTCTTGCTGAAGCTCAAACGTGCTGCGTAACACGAGAATGAACGTCATTGGTTCTTACGGAAGCTCAAACGTGCTGCGTAACACACGAGAATGAACCTCATTGGTTCTTGCAGAAGCTCAAACGTGCTGCGTAACACGAGAATGAAACTCACTGGTTCTTCCTGAAGCTCAAACGTACTGCGTAACACGAGAATGAACCTCATTGGTTCTTGTGGAAGCTCAAACGTACTGCGTAACACGAGAATGAACCTCATTGGTTCTTGCAGAAGCTCAAACGTGCTGCATAACACGAGAATGAACCTCACTGGTTCTTGCTGAAGCTCAAACGTACTGCGTAACACGAGGATGAACCTTATTGGTTCTTGCTGAAGCTCAAACGTACTGCGTAACACACGAGAATGAACATCATTGGTTCATGCGGAAGCTCAAACGTGCTGCGTAACACACGAGAATGAACCTCATTGGTACTTGCAGAAGCTCAAACGTGCTGCGTAACACGAGAATGAACCTCATTGTTTCTTGCAGAAGCTCAAACGTGCTGCATCTTGTGGAAGCTCAAACGTGCTGCGTAACACGAGAATGAACCTCATTGGTTCTTGCAGAAGCTCAAACGTGCTGCGTAACACGAGAATGAACCTTATTGGTTCTTGCAGAAGCTCAAACATACTGCATAACACGAGAATGAACCTCATTGGTTCTTGCTGAAGCTCAAACGTGCTGCGTAACACACGAGAATGAACATCATTGGTTCTTGCGGAAGCTCAAACGTGCTGCGTAACACACAAGGATGAACCTCATTGGTTCTTGCAGAAGCTCAAACGTGCTGCGTAACACGAGAATGAACCTCATTGGTTCTCGCAGAAGCTCAAACGTGCTGCGTCTTGTGGAAGCTTAAACGTGCTGCGTAACATGAGAATGAACCTCATTGATTCTTGCTGAAGCTCAAACGTACTGCGTAAAACGAGAATGAACCTCATTGGTTCCTGCAGAAGCTCAAACGTGCTGCATAACACGAGAATGAACCTCATTGGTTCCTGATGAAGCTCAAACGTACTGCGTAACACTAGAATGAACCTCATTGGTTCTTGATGAAGCTCAAACGTACTGCGTAACACACAAGAATTAACCTCATTGGTTCTTGCAGAAGCTCAAACGTGCTGCGTAACACACGAGAATGAACCTCATTGGCTCTTGCAGAAGCTGAAACGTGCTGCGTAACACACGAGAATGAACCTCATTGGTTCTTGCTGAAGCTCAAACATGCTGCGTAACACAAGAATGAACCTCATTGGTTCTTGCTGAAGCTCAAACGTGCTGCGTAACACAAGAATGAACCTCACTGGTTCTTGCTGAAGCTTAAACGCGCTGCTTAACATGAGAATGAACCTCACTGGTTCTTGCTGAAGCTCAAACGTGCTGCGTAACACGAGAATGAACCTCATTGGTTCTTGCAGAAACTCAAACGTGCTGCGTAACACACGAGAATTAACCTCATTGGTTCTTGCTGAAGCTCAAACGTGCTGCGTAACACGAGAATGAAACTCATTGGTTCTTGCGGAACTCAAACGTGCTGCGTAACATGAGAATGAACCTCATTGGTTCTTGTGGAAGCTCAAACGTACTGCGTTACACAAGAATTAACCTCATTGGTTCTTGCAGAAGCTCAAACGTGCTGCATAACACGAGAATGAACCTCACTGGTTCTTGCTGAAGATCAAACGTACTGCGTAACACGAGAATGAACCTCATTGGTTCTTGTGGAAGCTCAAACGTACTGCGTAACACACGAGAATGAACCTCATTGGTTCTTGGAGAAGCTCAAACGTGCTATGTAACATGAGAATGAACCTCATTGGTTCTTGTGGAAGCTCAAACGTACTGCGTAACACGAGAACGAACCTCATTGGTTCTTGCAGAAGCTCAAACGTGCTGCATATCACGAGAATGAACCTCACTGGTTCTTGCAGAAGCTCAATCGGGCTGCGTAACACACGAGAATTAACCTCACTGGTTCTTGCAGAAGCTCAATCGGGCTGCGTCTTGTGCAAGCTCAAACGTGCTGCGTAACACACGAGAATGAACCTCATTGGTTCTTGCTGAAGCTCAAACGTGCTGCGTAACACGACAATGAAACTCATTGGTTCTTGCTGAAGCTCAAACGTGCTGCGTAACACGAGAATGAACGTCATTGGTTCTTACGGAAGCTCAAACGTGCTGCGTCTTGTGGAACACGAGAATGAACGTCATTGGTTCTTGCGGAAGCTCAAACGTACTGCGTAACACGAGAATGAACCTTATTGGTTCTTGCTGAAGCTCAAACGTACTGCGTAACACACGAGAATGAACATCATTGGCTCTTGCGGAAGCTCAAACGTGCTGCGTAACACACGAGAATGAACCTCATTGGTACTTGCAGAAGCTCAAACGTGCTGCGTAACACGAGAATGAACCTCATTGTTTCTTGCAGAAGCTCAAACGTGCTGCGTCTTGTGGAAGCTCAAACGTGCTGCGTAACACGAGAATGAACCTCATTGGTTCTTGCAGAAGCTTAAACGTGCTGCGTCTTGTGGAAGCTCAAACGTGCTGCGTAACATGAGAATGAACCTCATTGACTCTTCCTGAAGCTCAAACGTACTGCGTAAAACGAGAATGAACCTCATTGGTTCCTGCAGAAGCTCAAACGTGCTGCATAACACGAGAATTAACCTCATTGGTTCCTGATGAAGCTCAAACGTACTGCGTAACACGAGAATGAACCTCATTGGTTCTTGATGAAGCTCAAACGTACTGCGTAACACACAAGAGTGAACCTCATTGGTTCTTGCAGAAGCTCAAACGTACTGCGTAACACGAGAATGAATCTCATGTGTTCTTGCTGAAGCTCAAACGTGCTGCGTAACACAAGAATGAACATCACTGGTTCTTGCGGAAGCTCAAATGTGCTGCGTAACACACGAGAATGAACCTCATTGGTTCTTGCAGAAGCTCAAACGTGCTGCGTAACACACGAGAATGAACCTCATTGGTTCTTGCAGAAGCTCAAACGTGCTGCGTAACACGAGAATGAAACTCATTGGTTCTTGCGGAACTCAAACGTGCTGCGTAACATGAGAATGAACCTCATTGGTTCTTGTGGAAGCTCAAACGTACTGCGTTACACAAGAATGAACCTCATTGGTTCTTGCAGAAGCTCAAACGTGCTGCATAACACGAGAATGAACCTCACTGGTTCTTGCTGAAGCTCAAACGTACTGCGTAACACGAGAATGAAGCTCATTGGTTCTTGCAGAAGCTCAAACGTGCTGCGTCTTGTGGAAGCTTAAACGTGCTGCGTAACATGAGAATGAACCTCATTGATTCTTTCTGAAGCTCAAACGTACTGCGTAAAACGAGAATGAACCTCATTGGTTCCTGCAGAAGCTCAAACGTACTGCGTAACACACAAGAATGAACCTCATTGGTTCTTGCAGAAGCTCAAACGTACTGCGTAAAACGAGAATGAATCTCATGTGTTCTTGCTGAAGCTCAAACGTGCTGCGTAACACAAGAATGAACATCACTGGTTCTTGCGGAAGCTCAAATGTGCTGCGTAACACACGAGAATGAACCTCATTGGTTCTTGCAAAAGCTCAAACGTGCTGCGTAACACACGAGAATGAACCTCATTGGTTCTTGCTGAAGCTCAAACGTGCTGCGTCTTGTGGAAGCTTAAACGTGCTGCGTAACACGAGAATGAAACTCATTGGTTCTTCCTGAAGCTCAAACGTACTGCGTAACACGAGAATGAACCTCATTAGTTCTTGTGGAAGCTCAAACGTACTGCGTAACACGAGAATGAACCTCATTGGTTCTTGCAGAAGATCAAACGTGCTGCATAACACGAGAATGAACCTCACTGGTTCTTGCTGAAGCTCAAACGTACTGCGTAACACGAGGATGAACCTTATTGGTTCTTGCTGAAGCTCAAACGTACTGCGTAACACGAGAATGAACCTCATTGGTTCTTGCTGAAGCTCAAACGTGCTGTATAACACAAGAATGAACCCCATTGGTTCTTGCTGAAGCTCAAACGTGCTGCGTAACTCGAGAATGAACCTCATTGGTTCTTGTGGAAGCTCAAACGTGCTGCTTAACACCAGAATGAAACTCATTGGTTCTTGCGGAAGCTCAAACATGCTGCGTAACAAGAATGAACCTCATTGGTTCTTGCAGAAGCTCAAGCGTGTTGCGTAACACACGAGAATGAACCTCATTGGTTCTTGCTGAAGCGCAAACGTGCTGCGTCTTGTGGAAGCTCAAACGTACTGCGTAACACACGAGAATGAACCTCATTGGTTCTTGCAGAAGCTCAAACGTACTGCGTAACACGAGAATGAACATCATTGGTTCTTGCAGAAGCTCAAACGTGCTGCGTAACACGAGAATGAACGTCATTGGTTCTTGCGGAAGCTCAAACGTACTGCGTAACACGAGAATGAACCTTATTGGTTCTTGCTGAAGCTCAAACGTACTGCGTAACACACGAGAATGAACATCATTGGCTCTTGCGGAAGCTCAAACGTGCTGCGTAACACACGAGAATGAACCTCATTGGTACTTGCAGAAGCTCAAACGTGCTGCGTAACACGAGAATGAACCTCATTGTTTCTTGCAGAAGCTCAAACGTGCTGCGTCTTGTGGAAGCTCAAACGTGCTGCGTAACACGAGAATGAACCTCATTGGTTCTTGCAGAAGCTCAAACGTGCTGCGTCTTGTGGAAGCTCAAACGTGCTGCGTAACACGAGAATGAACCTTATTGGTTCTTGCAGAAGCTCAAACATACTGCATAACACGAGAATGAACCTTATTGGTTCTTGCTGAAGCTCAAACGTGCTGCGTAACACACGAGAATGAACATCATTGGTTCTTGCGGAAGCTCAAACGTGCTGCGTAACACACAAGGATGAACCTCATTAGTTCTTGCAGAAGCTCAAACGTGCTGCGTAACATGAGAATGAACCTCATTGATTCTTGCTGAAGCTCAAACGTACTGCGTAATACGAGAATGAACCTCATTGGTTCCTGCAGAAGCTCAAACGTGCTGCATAACACGAGAATGAACCTCATTGGTTCCTGATGAAGCTCAAACGTACTGCGTAACACGAGAATGAACCTCATTGGTTCTTGATGAAGCTCAAACGTACTGCGTAACACACAAGAATGAACCTCATTGGTTCTTGCAGAAGCTCAAACGTACTGCGTAACACGAGAATGAATCTCATGTGTTCTTGCTGAAGCTCAAACGTGCTGCGTAACACAAGAATGAACATCACTGGTTCTTGCGGAAGCTCAAATGTGCTGCGTAACACACGAGAATGAACCTCATTGGTTCTTGCAGAAGCTCAAACGTGCTGCGTAACACACGAGAATGAACCTCATTGGTTCTTGCTGAAGCTCAAACGCGCTGCGTAACACAAGAATGAAACTTATTGGTTCTTGCTGAAGCTCAAACATGCTGCGTAACACAAGAATGAACATTATTGGTTCTTGCTGAAGCTCAAACGTGCTGCGTAACACAAGAATGAACCTCACTGGTTCTTGCTGAAGCTTAAACGCGCTGCTTAACATGAGAATGAACCTCACTGGTTCTTGCTGAAGCTCAAACGTGCTGCGTAACACGAGAATGAACCTCATTGGTTCTTGCAGAAGCTCAAACTTGCTGCGTAGTAAACGAGAATGAACCTCATTGGTTCTTGCAGAAGCTCAAACGTGCTGCGTAACACACGAGAATTAACCTCATTGGTTCTTGCTGAAGCTCAAACGTGCTGCGTAACACGAGAATTAACCTCACTGGTTCTTGCTGAAGCTCAAACGTACTGCGTAAAAACACGAGGATGAACCTTATTGGTTCTTGCTGAAGCTCAAACGTACTGCGTAACACGAGAATGAACCTAATTGGTTCTTGCTGAAGCTCAAACGTGCTGTATAACACAAGAATGAACCCCATTGGTTCTTGCTGAAGCTCAAACGTGCTGCGTAACTCGAGAATGAACCTCATTGGTTCTTGTGGAAGCTCAAACGTGCTGCGTAACACCAGAATGAAACTCATTGGTTCTTGCGGAAGCTCAAACATGTTGCGTAACAAGAATGAACCTCATTGGTTCTTGCAGAAGCTCAAGCGTGTTGCGTAACACACGAGAATGAACCTCATTGGTTCTTGCTGAAGCTCAAACGTGCTGCGTCTTGTGGAAGCTCAAACGTCCTGTGTAACACACGAGAATGAACCTCATTGGTTCTTGCAGAAGCTCAAACGTACTGCGTAACACGAGAATGAACATCATTGGTTCTTGCTGAAGCTCAAACGTGCTGCGTAAAACGAGAATGAACGTCATTGGTTCTTGCGGAAGCTCAAACGTACTGCGCAACACGAGAATGAACCTTATTGGTTCTTGCTGAAGCTCAAACGTACTGCGTAACACACGAGAATGAACATCATTGGCTCTTGCGGAAGCTCAAACGTGCTGCGTAACACACGAGAATGAACCTCATTGGTACTTGCAGAAGCTCAAACGTGCTGCGTAACACGAGAATGAACCTCATTGTTTCTTGCAGAAGCTCAAACGTGCTGCGTCTTGTGGAAGCTCAAACGTGCTGCGTAACACGAGAATGAACCTCATTGGTTCTTGCAGAAACTCAAACGTGCTGCGTCTTGTGGAAGCTCAAAAGTGCTGCGTAACACGAGAATGAACCTTATTGGTTCTTGCAGAAGCTCAAACGTATTGCATAACGCGAGAATGAACCTTATTGGTTCTTGCTGAAGCTCAAACGTGCTGCGTAACAGACGAGAATGAACATCATTGGTTCTTGCGGAAGCTCAAACGTTCTGCGTAACACACAAGGATGAACCTCATTAGTTCTTGCAGAAGCTCAAACGTGCTGCGTAACACGAGAATGAACCTCATTGGTTCTTGCAGAAGCTCAAACGTACTGCGTCTTGTGGCAGCTTAAACGTGCTGCGTAACATGAGAATGAACCTCATTGATTCTTGCTGAAGCTCAAACGTACTGCGTAAAACGAGAATGAACCTCATTGGTTCCTGCAGAAGCTCAAACGTGCTGCATAACACGAGAATGAACCTCATTGGTTCCTGATGAAGCTCAAACGTACTGCGTAACACGAGAATGAACCTCATTGGTTCTTGATGAAGCTCAAACGTACTGCGTAACACACAAAAATGAACCTCATTGGTTCTTGCAGTAGCTCAAACGTACTGCGTAACACGAGAATGAATCTCATGTGTTCTTGCTGAAGCTCAAACGTGCTGCGTAACACAAGAATGAACATCACTGGTTCTTGCGGAAGCTCAAATGTGCTGCGTAACACACGAGAATGAACCTCATTGGTTCTTGCTGGAGTTCAAACATGCTGCGTAACACAAGAATGAACCTTGTTGGTTCTTGCTGAAGCTCAAACGTCCTGCGTAACACAAGAATGAACCTCACTGGTTCTTGCTGAAGCTTAAACGCGCTGCTTAACATGAGAATGAACCTCACTGGTTCTTGCTGAAGCTCAAATGTGCTGCGTAACACGAGAATGAACCTCATTGGTTCTTGCAGAAGCTCAAACTTGTTGCGTAGTAAACGAGAATGAACCTCATTGGTTCTTGCAGAAGCTCAAACGTGCTGCGTAACACAGGAGAATTAACCTCATTGGTTCTTGCTGAAGCTCAAACGTGCTGCGTAACACGAGAATGAACCTCACTGGTTCTTGCTGAAGCTCAAACGTACTGCGTAACACGAGGATGAACCTTATTGGTTCTTGCTGAAGCTCAAACGTACTGCGTAACACGAGAATGAACCTCATTGGTTCTTGCTGAAGCTCAAACGTGCTGTATAACACAAGAATGAACCCCATTGGTTCTTGCTGAAGCTCAAACGTGCTGCGTAACTCGAGAATGAACCTCATTGGTTCTTGTGGAAGCTCAAACGTGCTGCGTAACACCAGAATGAAACTCATTGGTTCTTGCGGAAGCTCAAACATGCTGCGTAACAAGAATGAACCTTATTGGTTCTTGCAGAAGCTCAAGCGTGTTGCGTAACACACGAAAATGAACCTCATTGGTTCTTGCTGAAGCTCAAACGTGCTGCGTCTTGTGGAAGCTCAAACGTCCTGCGTAACACACGAGAATGAACCTCATTGGTTCTTGCAGAAGCTCAAAAGTACTGCGTAACACGAGAATGAACATCATTGGTTCTTGCTGAAGCTCAAACGTGCTGCGTAAAACGAGAATGAACGTCATTGGTTCTTGCGGAAGCTCAAACGTACTGCGTAACACGAGAATGAACCTTATTGGTTCTTGCTGAAGCTCAAACGTACTGCGTAACACACGAGAATGAACATCATTGGCTCTTGCGGAAGCTCAAACGTGCTGCGTAACACACGAGAATGAACCTCATTGGTACTTGCAGAAGCTCAAACGTGCTGCGTAACACGAGAATGAACCTCATTGTTTCTTGCAGAAGCTCAAACGTGCTGCGTAACACGAGAATGAACCTCATTGGTTCTTGCAGAAACTCAAACGTGCTGCGTCTTGTGGAAGCTCAAAAGTGCTGCGTAACACGAGAATGAACCTTATTGGTTCTTGCAGAAGCTTAAACATACTGCATAACGCGAGAATGAACCTTATTGGTTCTTGCTGAAGCTCAAACGTGCTGCGTAACAGACGAGAATGAACATCATTGGTTCTTGCGGAAGCTCAAATGTTCTGCGTAACACACAAGGATGAACCTCATTGGTTCTTGCTGAAGCTCAAACGTGCTGCGTAACACAAGAATGACACTCATTGGTTCTTGCTGAAGCTCAAACATGCTGCGTAACACAAGAATGAACCTTATTGGTTCTTGCTGAAGCTCAAACGTGCTGCGTAACACAAGAATGAACCTCACTGGTTCTTGCTGAAGCTTAAACGCGCTGCTTAACATGAGAATGAACCTCACTGGTTCTTGCTGAAGCTCAAACGTGCTGCGTAACACGAGAATGAACCTCATTGGTTCTTGCAGAAGCTCAAACTTGCTGCGTAGTAAACGAGAATGAACCTCATTGGTTCTTGCAGAAGCTCAAATGTGCTGCGTAACACACGAGAATTAACCTCATTGGTTCTTGCTGAAGCTCAAACGTGCTGCGTAACACGAGAATGAAACTCATTGGTTCTTGCGGAACTCAAACGTGCTGCGTAACATGAGAATGAACCTCATTGGTTCTTGTGGAAGCTCAAACGTACTGCGTTACACAAGAATGAATCTCATTGGTTCTTGCAGAAGCTCAAACGTACTGCATAACACGAGAATGAACCTAACTGGTTCTTGCTGAAGCTCAAACGTACTGCGTAACACGAGAATGAACCTCATTGGTTCTTGTGGAAGCTCAAGCGTACTGCGTAACATGAGAATGAACCTCATTGGTTCTTGCAGAAGCTCAAACGTGCTGCATATCACGAGAATGAACCTCACTGGTTCTTGCAGAAGCTCAATCGGGCTGCGTAACACACGAGAATTTACCTCATTGGTTCTTGCAGAAGCTCAATCGGGCTGCGTCTTGTGGAAGCTCAAACGTGCTGCGTAACACACGAGAATGAACCTCACTGGTTCTTGCAGAAGCTCAAACGTGCTGCGTAACACGAGAATGAACCTCATTGGTTCTTGCTGAAGCTCAAACATGCTGCGTAACACAAGAATGAACCTTATTGGTTCTTGCTGAAGCTCAAACGTGCTGCGTAACACAAGAATGAACCTCACTGGTTCTTGCTGAAGCTTAAACGCGCTGCTTAACATGAGAATGAACCTCACTGGTTCTTGCTGAAGCTCAAACGTGCTGCGTAACACGAGAATGAACCTCATTGGTTCTTGCAGAAGCTCAAACTTGCTGCGTAGTAAACGAGAATGAACCTCATTGGTTCTTGCAGAAGCTCAAATGTGCTGCGTAACACACGAGAATTAACCTCATTGGTTCTTGCTGAAGCTCAAACGTGCTGCGTAACACGAGAATGAAACTCATTGGTTCTTGCGGAACTCAAACGTGCTGCGTAACATGAGAATGAACCTCATTGGTTCTTGTGGAAGCTCAAACGTACTGCGTTACACAAGAATGAACCTCATTGGTTCTTGCAGAAGCTCAAACGTACTGCATAACACGAGAATGAACCTAACTGGTTCTTGCTGAAGCTCAAACGTACTGCGTAACACGAGAATGAACCTCATTGGTTCTTGTGGAAGCTCAAGCGTACTGCGTAACATGAGAATGAACCTCATTGGTTCTTGCAGAAGCTCAAACGTGCTGCATATCACGAGAATGAACCTCACTGGTTCTTGCAGAAGCTCAATCGGGCTGCGTAACACACGAGAATTTACCTCATTGGTTCTTGCAGAAGCTCAATCGGGCTGCGTCTTGTGGAAGCTCAAACGTGCTGCGTAACACACGAGAATGAACCTCACTGGTTCTTGCAGAAGCTCAAACGTGCTGCGTAACACGAGAATGAACCTCATTGTTTCTTGCAGAAGCTCAAACGTGCTGCATCTTGTGGAAGCTCAAACGTGCTGCGTAACACGAGAATGAACCTCATTGGTACTTGCAGAAGCTCAAACGTGCTGCGTAACACGAGAATGAACCTCATTGGTTCTTGCAGAAGCTCAAACGTGCTGCGTCTTGTGGAAGCTCAAACGTGCTGCGTAACACGAGAATGAACCTTATTGGTTCTTGCAGAAGCTCAAACATACTGCATAACACGAGAATGAACCTTATTGGTTCTTGCTAAAGCTCAAACGTCCTGCGTAACACACGAGAATGAACATCATTGGTTCTTGCGGAAGCTCAAACGTGCTGCGTAACACACAAGGATGAACCTCATTGGTTCTTGCAGAAGCTCAAACGTGCTGCGTAACACGAGAATGAACCTCATTGGTTCTTGCAGAAGCTCAAACGTGCTGCGTCTTGTGGAAGCTTAAACGTGCTGCGTAACATGAGAATGAACCTCATTGATTCTTGCTGAAGCTCAAACGTACTGCGTAAAACGAGAATGAACCTCATTGGTTCCTGCAGAAGCTCAAACGTACTGCGTAACACACAAGAATGAACCTCATTGGTTCTTGCAGAAGCTCAAACGTACTGCGTAAAACGAGAATGAATCTCATGTGTTCTTGCTGAAGCTCAAACGTGCTGTGTAACACAAGAATGAACATCACTGGTTCTTGCGGAAGCTCAAATGTGCTGCGTAACACACGAGAATAAACCTCATTGGTTCTTGCAGAAGCTCAAACGTACTGCGTAACACACGAGAATGAAACTCATTGGTTCTTGCTGAAGCTCAAACATGCTGCGTAACACAAGAATGAACCTCATTGGTTCTTGCTGAAGCTCAAACGTGCTGCGTAACACAAGAATGAACCTCACTGGTTCTTGCTGAAGCTCAAACGTGCTGCGTAACACGAGAATGAACCTCACTGGTTCTTGCAGAAGCTCAAACGTGCTGCGTAGCACACGAGAATGAACCTCATTGGTTCTTGCAGAAGCTCAAACGTGCTGCGTCTTGTGGAAGCTCAAACGTGCTGCGTAACACGAGAACGAACCTTATTGGTTCTTGCAGAAGCTCAAACATACTGCATAACACGAGAATGAACCTTATTGGTTCTTGCTGAAGCTCAAACGTGCTGCGTAACACACGAGAATGAACATCATTGGTTCTTGCGGAAGCTCAAACGTGCTGCGTAACACACAAGGATGAACCTCATTAGTTCTTGCAGAAGCTTAAACGTGCTGCGTAACATGAGAATGAACCTCATTGATTCTTGCTGAAGCTCAAACGTACTGCATAAAACGAGAATGAACCTCATTGGTTCCTGCAGAAGCTCAAACGTGCTGCATAACACGAGAATGAACCTCATTGGTTCCTGATGAAGCTCAAACGTACTGCGTAACACGAGAATGAACCTCATTGGTTCTTGATGAAGCTCAAACGTACTGCGTAACACACAAGAATGAACCTCATTGGTTCTTGCAGAAGCTCAAACGTACTGCGTAACACGAGAATGAATCTCATGTGTTCTTGCTGAAGCTCAAACGTGCTGCGTAACACATGAATGAACATCACTGGTTCTTGCGGAAGCTCAAATGTGCTGCGTAACACACGAGAATGAACCTCATTGGTTCTTGCAGAAGCTCAAACGTGCTGCGTAACACATGAGAATGAACCTCATTGGTTCTTGCTGAAGCTCAAACGTGCTGCGTAACACAAGAATGAAACTCATTGGTTCTTGCTGAAGCTCAAACATGCTGCGTAACACAAGAATGAACCTTATTGGTTCTTGCTGAAGCTCAAACGTGCTGCGTAACACAAGAATGAACCTCACTGGTTCTTGCTGAAGCTTAAACGCGCTGCTTAACATGAGAATGAACCTCACTGGTTCTTGCTGAAGCTCAAACGTGTTGCGTAACACGAGAATGAACCTCATTGGTTCTTGCAGAAGCTCAAACGTGCTGCGTAGCACACGAGAATGAACCTCATTGGTTCTTGCAGAAGCTCAAACGTGCTGCGTAACACACGAGAATTAACCTCATTGGTTCTTGCTGAAGCTCAAACGTGCTGCGTAACACGAGAATGAAACTCATTGGTTCTTGCGGAACTCAAACGTGCTGCGTAACATGAGAATGAACCTCATTGGTTCTTGCAGAAGCTCAAACGTGCTGCATAACACGAGAATGAACCTTACTGGTTCTTGCTGAAGCTCAAACGTACTGCGTAACACGAGAATGAACCTCATTGGTTCTTGTGGAAGCTCAAACGTACTGCGTAACATGAGAATGAACCTCATTGGTTCTTGGAGAAGCTCAAACGTGCTATGTAACATGAGAATGAACCTCATTGGTTCTTGTGGAAGCTCTAACGTACTGCGTAACACGAGAACGAACCTCATTGGTTCTTGCAGAAGCTCAAACGTGTTGCATATCACGAGAATGAACCTCACTGGTTCTTGCAGAAGCTCAATCGGGCTGCGTAACACGAGAATGAACGTAATTGGTTCTTGCGGAAGCTCAAACGTGCTGCGTAACACGAGAATGAACCTTATTGGTTCTTGCTGAAGCTCAAACGTACTGCGTAACACACGAGAATGAACATCATTGGCTCTTGCGGAAGCTCAAACGTGCTGCGTAACACACGAGAATGAACCTCATTGGTACTTGCAGAAGCTCAAACGTGCTGCATAACACGAGAATGAACCTTACTGGTTCTTGCTGAAGCTCAAACGTACTGCGTAACACGAGAATGAACCTCATTGGTTCTTGTGGAAGCTCAAACGTACTGCGTAACATGAGAATGAACCTCATTGGTTCTTGGAGAAGCTCAAACGTGCTATGTAACATGAGAATGAACCTCATTGGTTCTTGTGGAAGCTCAAACGTACTGCGTAACACGAGAACGAACCTCATTGGTTCTTGCAGAAGCTCAAACGTGTTGCATATCACGAGAATGAACCTCACTGGTTCTTGCAGAAGCTCAATCGGGCTGCGTAACACGAGAATGAACGTAATTGGTTCTTGCGGAAGCTCAAACGTGCTGCGTAACACGAGAATGAACCTTATTGGTTCTTGCTGAAGCTCAAACGTACTGCGTAACACACGAGAATGAACATCATTGGCTCTTGCGGAAGCTCAAACGTGCTGCGTAACACACGAGAATGAACCTCATTGGTACTTGCAGAAGCTCAAACGTGCTGCGTAACACGAGAATGAACCTCATTGTTTCTTGCAGAAGCTCAAACGTGCTGCGTCTTGTGGAAGCTCAAAAGTGCTGCGTAACACGAGAATGAACCTCATTGGTTCTTGCAGAAACTCAAACGTGCTGCGTCTTGTGGAAGCTCAAAAGTGCTGCGTAACACGAGAATGAACCTTATTGGTTCTTGCAGAAGCTCAAACATACTGCATAACACGAGAATGAACCTCATTGGTTCTTGCTGAAGCTCAAACGTGCTGCGTAACAGACGAGAATGAACATCATTGGTTCTTGCGGAAGCTCAAACGTTCTGCGTAACACACAAGGATGAACCTCATTAGTTCTTGCAGAAGCTCAAACGTGCTGCGTAACACGAGAATGAACCTCATTGGTTCTTGCAGAAGCTCAAACGTGCTGCGTCTTGTGGCAGCTTAAACGTGCTGCGTAACATGAGAATGAACCTCATTGATTCTTACTGAAGCTCAAACGTACTGCGTAAAACGAGAATGAACCTCATTGGTTCCTGCAGAAGCTCAAACGTGCTGCATAACACGAGAATGAACCTCACTGGTTTCTGAAGAAGCTCAAATGTACTGCGTAACACGAGAATGAACCTCATTGGTTCTTGCAGAAGCTCAAATGTACTGCGTAACACGAGAATGAATCTCATGTGTTCTTGCTGAAGCTCAAACGTGCTGCGTAACACAAGAATGAACATCACTGGTTCTTGCAGAAGCTCAAACGTGCTGCGTAACACGAGAATGAACCTTATTGGTTCTTGCAGAAGCTCAAACGTGCTGCGTCTTGTGGAAGCTTAAACGTGCTGCGTAATATGAGAATGAACCTCATTGATTCTTGCTGAAGCTCAAACGTACTGCATAAAACGAGAATGAACCTCATTGGTTCCTGCAGAAGCTCAAACGTGCTGCATAACACGAGAATGAACCTCATTGGTTCCTGATGAAGCTCAAACGTACTGCGTAACACGAGAATGAACCTCATTGGTTCTTGATGAAGCTCAAACGTGCTGCGTAACACACAAGAATGAACCTCATTGGTTCTTGCAGAAGCTCAAACGTACTGCGTAACACGAGAATGAATCTCATGTGTTCTTGCTGAAGCTCAAACGTGCTGCGTAACACATGAATGAACATCGCTGGTTCTTGCGGAAGCTCAAATGTGCTGCGTAACACACGAGAATGAACCTCATTGGTTCTTGCAGAAGCTCAAACGTGCTGCGTAACACATGAGAATGAACCTCATTGGTTCTTGCTGAAGCTCAAACGTGCTGCGTAACACAAGAATGAAACTCATTGGTTCTTGCTGAAGCTCAAACATGCTGCGTAACACAAGAATGAACCTTATTGGTTCTTGCTGAAGCTCAAACGTGCTGCGTAACACAAGAATGAACCTCACTGGTTCTTGCTGAAGCTTAAACGCGCTGCTTAACATGAGAATGAACCTCACTGGTTCTTGCTGAAGCTCAAACGTGCTGCGTAACACGAGAATGAACCTCATTGGTTCTTGCAGAAGCTCAAACCTGCTGCGTAGCACACGAGAATGAACCTCATTGGTTCTTGCAGAAGCTCAAACGTGCTGCGTAACACACGAGAATTAACCTCATTGGTTCTTGCTGAAGCTCAAACGTGCTGCGTAACACGAGAATGAAACTCATTGGTTCTTGCGGAACTCAAACGTGCTGCGTAACATGAGAATGAACCTCATTGGTTCTTGCAGAAGCTCAAACGTGCTGCATAACACGAGAATGAACCTTACTGGTTCTTGCTGAAGCTCAAACGTACTGCGTAACATGAGAATGAACCTCATTGGTTCTTGGAGAAGCTCAAACGTGCTATGTAACATGAGAATGAACCTCATTGGTTCTTGTGGAAGCTCAAACGTACTGCGTAACACGAGAACGAACCTCATTGGTTCTTGCAGAAGCTCAAACGTGTTGCATATCACGAGAATGAACCTCACTGGTTCTTGCAGAAGCTCAATCGGGCTGCGTAACACGAGAATGAACGTAATTGGTTCTTGCGGAAGCTCAAACGTGCTGCGTAACACGAGAATGAACCTTATTGGTTCTTGCTGAAGCTCAAACGTACTGCGTAACACAGGAGAATGAACATCATTGGCTCTTGCGGAAGCTCAAACGTGCTGCGTAACACACGAGAATGAACCTCATTGGTACTTGCAGAAGCTCAAACGTGCTGCGTAACACGAGAATGAACCTCATTGTTTCTTGCAGAAGCTCAAACGTGCTGCGTCTTGTGGAAGCTCAAAAGTGCTGCGTAACACGAGAATGAACCTCATTGGTTCTTGCAGAAACTCAAACGTGCTGCGTCTTGTGGAAGCTCAAAAGTGCTGCGTAACACGAGAATGAACCTTATTGGTTCTTGCAGAAGCTCAAACATACTGCATAACACGAGAATGAACCTTATTGGTTCTTGCTGAAGCTCAAACGTGCTGCGTAACAGACGAGAATGAACATCATTGGTTCTTGCGGAAGCTCAAACGTTCTGCGTAACACACAAGGATGAACCTCATTAGTTCTTGCAGAAGCTCAAACGTGCTGCGTAACACGAGAATGAACCTCATTGGTTCTTGCAGAAGCTCAAACGTGCTGCGTCTTGTGGCAGCTTAAACGTGCTGCGTAACATGAGAATGAACCTCATTGATTCTTGCTGAAGCTCAAACGTACTGCGTAAAACGAGAATGAACCTCATTGGTTCCTGCAGAAGCTCAAACGTGCTGCATAACACGAGAATGAACCTCACTGGTTTCTGATGAAGCTCAAATGTACTGCGTAACACGAGAATGAACCTCATTGGTTCTTGCAGAAGCTCAAATGTACTGCGTAACACGAGAATGAATCTCATGTGTTCTTGCTGAAGCTCAAACGTGCTGCGTAACACAAGAATGAACATCACTGGTTCTTGCGGAAGCTCAAATGTGCTGCGTAACACACGAGAATGAACCTCATTGGTTCTTGCAGTAGCTCAAACGTGCTGCGTAACACACGAGAATGAACCTCATTGGTTCTTGCTGAAGCTCAAACGTGCTGCGTAACATAAGAATGAACCTCACTGGTTCTTGCTGAAGCTTAAACGTGCTGCGTAACACGAGAATGAACGTCATTGGTTCTTGTGGAAGCTCAAACGTACTGCGTAACATGAGAATGAAACTCATTGGTTCTTGCTGAAGCTCAAACGTGCTGCATAACATGAGAATGAACGTCATTGGTTCTTACGGAAGCTCAAACGTGCTGCGTAACACACGAGAATGAACCTCATTGATTCTTGCAGAAGCTCAAACGTGCTGCGTAACACACGAGAATGAACCTCATTGGTTCTTGCAGAAGCTCAAACGTGCTGCGTAACACACGAGAATGAACCTCATTGGTTCTTGCTGAAGCTCAAACGTGCTGCGTAACACGAGAATGAAACTCATTGGTTCTTGCGGAACTCAAACGTGCTGCGTAACATGAGAATAAACCTCATTGGTTCTTGCTGAAGCTCAAACGTACTGCGTAACACGAGAATGAACCTCATTGGTTCTTGCAGAAGCTCAAACGTATTGCGTAACACGAGAATGAACCTCATTGGTTCTTGTGGAAGCTCAAACGTACTGCGTAACATGAGAATGAAACTCATTGGTTCTTGCGGAACTCAAACGTGCAAGAACCAATGAGGTTCATTCTCGTGTTACGCAGTACGTTTGAGCTTCCACAAGAACCAATGAAGGTTCATTCTCGTGTTACGCAGCACGTTTGAGCTTCAGCAAGAACCAGTGAGGTTCATTCTCGTGTGTTACGCAGCACGTTTGAGCTTCCGTAAGAACCAATGACGTTCATTCTCGTGTGTTACGCAGCACATTTGAGCTTCCGCAAGAACCAGTGATGTTCATTCTTGTGTTACGCAGCACGTTTGAGCTTCCACAAGAACCTCATTGGTTCTTGCTGAAGCTCAAACGTGCTGCGTAACACGAGAATGAACCTCATTGGTTCTTGCTGAAGCTCAAACGTGCTGCGTAACACGAGAATGAACCTCATTGTTTCTTGCGGAAGCTCAAACGTACAGCGTAATACGAGAATGAACCTCACTGGTTCTTGTAGAAGCTCAAACATGCTGCGTAACACACGAGAATTAACCTCATTGGTTCTTGCAGAAGCTCAATCGTGTTGCGTCTTGTGGAAGCTCAAACGTGCTGCGTAACACACGAGAATGAACCTCATTGGTTCTTGCTGAAGCGCAAACGTTCTGCGTAACATGAGAATGAACCTCATTGGTTCTTGCGGAACTCAAACGTGCTGCGTAACATGAGAATGAACCTCAATGGTTCTTGCTGAAGCTCAAACGTACTGTGTAACACGAGAATGAACCTCATTGGTTCTTGCAGAAGCTCAAACGTGCTGCGTAACATGAGAATGAACCTCATTGGTTCTTGTGGAAGCTCAAACGTACTGCGTAACACGAGAATGAACCTCATTGGTTCTTGCACGAGAATGAACCTCATTGGTTCTTGCACGAGAATGAACCTCATTGGTTCTTGCTGAAGCTCAAACGTGCTGCGTAACACACGAGAATGAAACTCATTGGTTCTTGCGGAAGCTCAAACGTACTGCGTAACACGAGAATGAACCTCATTGGTTCTTGCGGAAGCTCAAACGTACTGCGTAACATGAGAATAAACCTCATTGGTTCTTGCAGAAGCTCAAACGTGCTGCGTAACACACGAGAATGAATCTCATTGGTTCTTGCTGAAGCTCAAACGTGCTGCGTAACACGAGAATGAAACTCATTGGTTCTTGCGGAACTCAAACGTGCTGCGTAACATGAGAATGAACCTCATTGGTTCTTGCTGAAGCTCAAACGTACTGCGTAACACGAGAATGAACGTCATTGGTTCTTGTGGAAGCTCAAACGTGCTGCGTAACACACGAGAATTAACCTCATTGGTTCTTGCAGAAGCTCAGTCGTGCTGCGTCTTGTGGAAGCTCAAACGTGCTGCGCAACACACGAGAATGAACCTCATTGGTTCTTGCTGAAGCTCAAACGTGCTGCGTAACACGAGAATGAAACTCATTGGTTCTTGCTGAAGCTCAAACGTGCTGCGTAACACGAGAATGAATGTCATTGGTTCTTACGGAAGCTCAAACGTGCTGCGTAACACACGAGAATGAACCTCATTGGTTCTTGCTGAAGCTCAAACGTGCTGCGTAACACGAGAATGAACCTCATTGGTTCTTGTGGAAGCTCAAAGGTACTGCGTAACATGAGAATGAACCTCATTGGTTCTTGGAGAAGCTCAAACGTACTGCGTAACATGAGAATGAACCTCATTGGTTCTTGTGGAAGCTCAAACGTACTGCGTAACATGAGAATGAAACTCATTGGTTCTTGCTGAAGCTCAAACGTGCTGCATAACATGAGAATGAACGTCATTGGTTCTTACGGAAGCTCAAACGTGCTGCGTAACACACGAGAATGAACCTCATTGGTTCTTGCAGAAGCTCAAACGTGCTGCGTAACACACGAGAATGAACCTCATTGGTTCTTGCAGAAGCTCAAACGTGCTGCGTAACACACGAGAATGAACCTCATTGGTTCTTGCTGAAGCTCAAACGTGCTGCGTAACACGAGAATGAAACTCATTGGTTCTTGCGGAACTCAAACGTGCTGCGTAACATGAGAATAAACCTCATTGGTTCTTGCTGAAGCTCAAACGTACTGCGTAACACGAGAATTAACCTCATTGGTTCTTGCTGAAGCTCAAACGTACTGCGTAACACGAGAATGAACCTTCATTGGTTCTTGTGGAAGCTCAAACGTACTGCGTAACACGAGAATGAACCTCATTGGTTCTTGCAGAAGCTCAAACGTACTGCGTAACACGAGAATGAACCTCATTGGTTCTTGCGGAAGCTCAAACGTACTGCGTAACATGAGAATGAACCTCATTGGTTCTTGGAGAAGCTCAAACGTGCTGCGTAACATGAGAATGAACGTCATTGGTTCTTGTGGAAGCTCAAACGTACTGCGTAACATGAGAATGAACCTCATTGGTTCTTGGAGAAGCTCAAACGTGCTGCGTAACATGAGAATGAACCTCATTGGTTCTTGTGGAAGCTCAAACGTACTGCGTAACACGAGAATGAACCTCACTGGTTCTTGCTGAAGCTCAAACGTGCTTCGTAACATGAGAATGAACCTCATTGGTTCTTGCTGAAGCTCAAACGTGCTACGTAACACACGAGAATGAACCTCATTGGTTCTTGCAGAAGCTCAAACGTGCTACGTAACACGAGAATGAACCTCATTGGTTCTTGGAGAAGCTCAAACGTGCTGCGTAACATGAGAATGAACCTCATTGGTTCTTGGAGAAGCTCAAACGTGCTGCGTAACATGAGAATGAACCTCATTGGTACTTGTGGAAGCTCAAACGTACTGCGTAACACGAGAATGAACCTCATTGGTTCTTGCTGAAGCTCAAACGTGCTTCGTAACATGAGAATGAACCTCATTGGTTCTTGCAGAAGCTCAAACGTGCTACGTAACACACGAGAATGAACCTCATTGGTTCTTGCAGAAGCTCAACCGTGCTACGTAACACACGAGAATGAACCTCATTGGTTCTTGCAGAAGCTCAACCGTGCTACGTAACACACGAGAATGAACCTCATTGGTTCTTGCAGAAGCTCAAACATGCTGCATAACACGAGAATGAACCTCATTGGTTCTTGCAGAAGCTCAAACATGCTGCATAACACGAGAATGAACCTCATTGGTTCTTGCAGAAGCTCAAACGTACTGCGTAACACGAGAATGAACCTCATTGGTTCTTGCGGAAGCTCAAATGTGCTGCGTAACATGAGAATGAACCTCATTGGTTCTTGCTGAAGCTCAAACGTGCTGCGTAACACAAGAATGAAACTCATTGGTTCTTGCTGAAGCTCAAACGTGCTGCGTAACACGAGAATGAACCTCATTGGTTCTTGCTGAAGCTCAAACGTGCTGCGTAACACGTGAACGAAACTCATTGGTTCTTGCGGAACTCAAACGTGCTGCGTAACATGAGAATGAACCTCATTGGTTCTTGCTGAAGCTCAAACGTACTGCGTAACACGAGAATGAACGTCATTGGTTCTTGTGGAAGCTCAAACGTGCTGCGTAACACATGAGAATTAACCTCATTGGTTCTTGCAGAAGCTCAATCGTGCTGCGTAACACGAGAATGAAACTCATTGGTTCTTGCTGAAGCTCAAACGTGCTGCGTAACACGAGAATGAACGTCATTGGTTCTTACGGAAGCTCAAACGTGCTGCGTAACACACGAGAATGAACCTCATTGGTTCTTGCAGAAGCTCAAACGTGCTGCGTAACACACGAGAATGAACCTCATTGGTTCTTGCAGAAGTTCAAATGTGCTGCGTAACATGAGAATGAACCTCATTGGTTCTTGCTGAAGCTCAAACGTGCTGCGTAACACGAGAATGAACCTCATTGGTTCTTGTGGAAGCTCAAACGTACTGCGTAACACGAGAATGAACCTCATTGGTTCTTGTGGAAGCTCAAACGTACTGCGTAACATGAGAATGAACCTCATTGGTTCTTGGAGAAGCTCAAACGTGCTGCGTAACATGAGAATGAACCTCATTGGTTCTTGTGGAAGCTCAAACGTACTGCGTAACATGAGAATGAAACTCATTGGTTCTTGCTGAAGCTCAAACGTGCTGAGTGACACGAGAATGAACGTCATTGTTTCTTACGGAAGCTCAAACGTGCTGCGTAACACATGAGAATGAACCTCATTTGTTCTTGCAGAAGCTCAAACGTGCTGCGTAACACACGAGAATGAACCTCATTGGTTCTTGCTGAAGCTCAAACGTGCTGCGTAGCACGAGAATGAAACTCTTTGGTTCTTGCGGAACTCAAACGTGCTGCGTAACATGAGAATAAACCTCACTGGTTCTTGCAGAAGCTCAAACGTGCTGCGTAACACACAAGAATGAACCTCATTGGTTTTTGCAGAAGCTCAAACGTGCTGCGTAACACACGAGAATGAACCTCATTGGTTCTTGCTGAAGCTCAAACGTGCTGCGTAACACGAGAATGAAACTCATTGGTTCTTGCGGAACTCAAACGTGCTGCGTAACATGAGAATGAACCTCATTGGTTCTTGCGGAACTCAAACGTGCTGCGTAACACGAGAATGAACCTCATTGGTTCTTGTGGAAGCTCAAACGTACTGCGTAACACGAGAATGAACCTCATTGGTTCTTGCAGAAGCTCAAACGTACTGCGTAACACGAGAATGAACCTCATTGGTTCTTGTGGAAGATCAAACGTACTGCGTAACACGAGAATGAACCTCATTGGTTCTTGCTGAAGCTCAAACGTGCTTCGTAACATGAGAATGAACCTCATTGGTTCTTGCTGAAGCTCAAACGTGCTGCGTAACACGAGAATGAAACTCATTGGTTCTTGCTGAAGCTCAAACGTGCTGCGTAACACGAGAATGAACCTCATTGGTTCTTGCTGAAGCTCAAACGTGCTGCGTAACACGAGAATGAACCTCATTGGTTCTTGTGGAAGCTCAAACGTGCTGCGTAACACAAGAATGAACCTCATTGTTTCTTGCGGAAGCTCAAACGTACAGCGTAATACGAGAATGAACCTCATTGGTTCTTGCAGAAGCTCAATCGTGCTGCGTCTTGTGGAAGCTCAAACATGCTGCGTAACACACGAGAATTAACCTCATTGGTTCTTGCAGAAGCTCAAACGTGCTGCGTAACATGAGAATGAACCTCATTGGTTCTTGTGGAAGCTCAAACGTACTGCGTAACACGAGAATGAACCTCATTGGTTCTTGCACGAGAATGAACCTCATTGGTTCTTGCACGAGAATGAACCTCATTGGTTCTTGCTGAAGCTCAAACGTGCTGCGTAACACACGAGAATGAAACTCATTGGTTCTTGCGGAAGCTCAAACGTACTGCGTAACACGAGAATGAACCTCATTGGTTCTTGTGGAAGCTCAAACGTACTGCGTAACATGAGAATAAACCTCATTTGTTCTTGCAGAAGCTCAAACGTGCTGCGTAACACACGAGAATGAATCTCATTGGTTCTTGCTGAAGCTCAAACGTGCTGCGTAACACGAGAATGAAACTCATTGGTTCTTGCAGAACTCAAACGTGCTGCGTAACATGAGAATGAACCTCATTGGTTCTTGCTGAAGCTCAAACGTACTGCGTAACACGAGAATGAACGTCATTGGTTCTTGTGGAAGCTCAAACGTGCTGCGTAACACACGAGAATTAACCTCATTGGTTCTTGCAGAAGCTCAATCGTGCTGCGTCTTGTGGAAGCTCAAACGTGCTGCGCAACACACGAGAATGAACCTCATTGGTTCTTGCTGAAGTTCAAACGTGCTGCGTAACACGAGAATGAAACTCATTGGTTCTTGCTGAAGCTCAAACGTGCTGCGTAACACGAGAATGAACGTCATTGGTTCTTACGGAAGCTCAAACGTGCTGCGTAACACACGAGAATGAACCTCATTGGTTCTTGCAGAAGCTCAAACGTGCTGCGTAACACACGAGAATGAACCTCATTGGTTCTTGCAGAAGTTCAAATGTGCTGCGTAACATGAGAATAAACCTCATTGGTTCTTGCTGAAGCTCAAACGTGCTGCGTAACACGAGAATGAACCTCATTGGTTCTTGTGGAAGCTCAAACGTACTGCGTAACACGAGAATGAACCTCATTGGTTCTTGTGGAAGCTCAAACGTACTGCGTAACATGAGAACGAACCTCATTGGTTCTTGGAGAAGCTCAAACGTGCTGCGTAACATGAGAATGAACCTCATTGGTTCTTGTGGAAGCTCAAACGTACTGCGTAACATGAGAATGAAACTCATTGGTTCTTGCTGAAGCTCAAACGTGCTGAGTGACACGAGAATGAACGTCACTGGTTCTTACGGAAGCTCAAACGTGCTGCGTAACACACGAGAATGGACCTCATTTGTTCTTGCAGAAGCTCAAACGTGCTGCGTAACACACGAGAATGAACCTCATTGGTTCTTGCAGAAGCTGAAACGTGCTGCGTAACACACGAGAATGAACCTCATTGGTTCATGCTGAAGCTCAAACGTGCTGCGTAGCACGAGAATGAAACTCATTGGTTCTTGCGGAACTCAAACGTGCTGCGTAACATGAGAATAAACCTCACTGGTTCTTGCAGAAGCTCAAACGTACTGCGTAACATGAGAATGAACCTCATTGGTTCTTGTGGAAGCTCAAACGTACTGCGTAACACGAGAATGAACCTCATTGGTTCTTGCAGAAGCTCAAACGTACTGCGTAACACGAGAATGAACCTCATTGGTTCTTGTGGAAGCTCAAACGTACTGCGTAACATGAGAATGAACCTCATTGGTTCTTGGAGAAGCTCAAACGTGCTGCGTAACATGAGAATGAACCTCATTGGTTCTTGTGGAAGCTCAAACGTACTGCGTAACATGAGAATGAAACTCATTGGTTCTTGCTGAAGCTCAAACGTGCTGCGTAACACGAGAATGAACGTCATTGGCTCTTACGGAAGCTCAAACGTGCTGCGTAACACACGAGAATGAACCTCATTGGTTCTTGCAGAAGCTCAAACGTGCTGCGTAACACACGAGAATGAACCTCATTGGTTCTTGCAGAAGCTCAAACGTGCTGCATAACACACGAGAATGAAACTCATTGGTTCTTGCGGAACTCAAACGTGCTGCGTAACACGAGAATGAACCTTCATTGGTTCTTGTGGAAGGTCAAACGTACTGCGTAACACGAGAATGAACCTCATTGGTTCTTGCAGAAGCTCAAACGTACTGCGTAACACGAGAATGAACCTCATTGGTTCTTGCGGAAGCTCAAACGTACTGCGTAACATGAGAATGAACCTCATTGGTTCTTGGAGAAGCTCAAACGTGCTGCGTAACATGAGAATGAACCTCATTGGTTCTTGTGGAAGCTCAAACGTACTGCGTAACATGAGAATGAACCTCATTGGTTCTTGCTGAAGCTCAAACGTGCTGCGTAACACGAGAATGAACCTCATTGGTTCTTGTGGAAGCTCAAACGTACTGCGTAACACGAGAATGAACCTCATTGGTTCTTGTGGAAGCTCAAACGTACTGCGTAACATGAGAATGAACCTCATTGGTTCTTGGAGAAGCTCAAACGTGCTGCGTAACATGAGAATGAACCTCATTGGTTCTTGTGGAAGCTCAAACGTACTGCGTAACATGAGAATGAAACTCATTGGTTCTTGCTGAAGCTCAAACGTGCTGAGTGACACGAGAATGAACGTCATTGTTTCTTACGGAAGCTCAAACGTGCTGCGTAACACATGAGAATGAACCTCATTTGTTCTTGCAGAAGCTCAAACGTGCTGCGTAACACACGAGAATGAACCTCATTGGTTCTTGCTGAAGCTCAAACGTGCTGCGTAGCACGAGAATGAAACTCTTTGGTTCTTGCGGAACTCAAACGTGCTGCGTAACATGAGAATAAACCTCACTGGTTCTTGCAGAAGCTCAAACGTGCTGCGTAACACACAAGAATGAACCTCATTGGTTTTTGCAGAAGCTCAAACGTGCTGCGTAACACACGAGAATGAACCTCATTGGTTCTTGCTGAAGCTCAAACGTGCTGCGTAACACGAGAATGAAACTCATTGGTTCTTGCGGAACTCAAACGTGCTGCGTAACATGAGAATGAACCTCATTGGTTCTTGCGGAACTCAAACGTGCTGCGTAACACGAGAATGAACCTCATTGGTTCTTGTGGAAGCTCAAACGTACTGCGTAACACGAGAATGAACCTCATTGGTTCTTGCAGAAGCTCAAACGTACTGCGTAACACGAGAATGAACCTCATTGGTTCTTGTGGAAGATCAAACGTACTGCGTAACACGAGAATGAACCTCATTGGTTCTTGCTGAAGCTCAAACGTGCTTCGTAACATGAGAATGAACCTCATTGGTTCTTGCTGAAGCTCAAACGTGCTGCGTAACACGAGAATGAAACTCATTGGTTCTTGCTGAAGCTCAAACGTGCTGCGTAACACGAGAATGAACCTCATTGGTTCTTGCTGAAGCTCAAACGTGCTGCGTAACACGAGAATGAACCTCATTGGTTCTTGTGGAAGCTCAAACGTGCTGCGTAACACAAGAATGAACCTCATTGTTTCTTGCGGAAGCTCAAACGTACAGCGTAATACGAGAATGAACCTCATTGGTTCTTGCAGAAGCTCAATCGTGCTGCGTCTTGTGGAAGCTCAAACATGCTGCGTAACACACGAGAATTAACCTCATTGGTTCTTGCAGAAGCTCAAACGTGCTGCGTAACATGAGAATGAACCTCATTGGTTCTTGTGGAAGCTCAAACGTACTGCGTAACACGAGAATGAACCTCATTGGTTCTTGCACGAGAATGAACCTCATTGGTTCTTGCACGAGAATGAACCTCATTGGTTCTTGCTGAAGCTCAAACGTGCTGCGTAACACACGAGAATGAAACTCATTGGTTCTTGCGGAAGCTCAAACGTACTGCGTAACACGAGAATGAACCTCATTGGTTCTTGTGGAAGCTCAAACGTACTGCGTAACATGAGAATAAACCTCATTTGTTCTTGCAGAAGCTCAAACGTGCTGCGTAACACACGAGAATGAATCTCATTGGTTCTTGCTGAAGCTCAAACGTGCTGCGTAACACGAGAATGAAACTCATTGGTTCTTGCAGAACTCAAACGTGCTGCGTAACATGAGAATGAACCTCATTGGTTCTTGCTGAAGCTCAAACGTACTGCGTAACACGAGAATGAACGTCATTGGTTCTTGTGGAAGCTCAAACGTGCTGCGTAACACACGAGAATTAACCTCATTGGTTCTTGCAGAAGCTCAATCGTGCTGCGTCTTGTGGAAGCTCAAACGTGCTGCGCAACACACGAGAATGAACCTCATTGGTTCTTGCTGAAGTTCAAACGTGCTGCGTAACACGAGAATGAAACTCATTGGTTCTTGCTGAAGCTCAAACGTGCTGCGTAACACGAGAATGAACGTCATTGGTTCTTACGGAAGCTCAAACGTGCTGCGTAACACACGAGAATGAACCTCATTGGTTCTTGCAGAAGCTCAAACGTGCTGCGTAACACACGAGAATGAACCTCATTGGTTCTTGCAGAAGTTCAAATGTGCTGCGTAACATGAGAATAAACCTCATTGGTTCTTGCTGAAGCTCAAACGTGCTGCGTAACACGAGAATGAACCTCATTGGTTCTTGTGGAAGCTCAAACGTACTGCGTAACACGAGAATGAACCTCATTGGTTCTTGTGGAAGCTCAAACGTACTGCGTAACATGAGAACGAACCTCATTGGTTCTTGGAGAAGCTCAAACGTGCTGCGTAACATGAGAATGAACCTCATTGGTTCTTGTGGAAGCTCAAACGTACTGCGTAACATGAGAATGAAACTCATTGGTTCTTGCTGAAGCTCAAACGTGCTGAGTGACACGAGAATGAACGTCACTGGTTCTTACGGAAGCTCAAACGTGCTGCGTAACACACGAGAATGGACCTCATTTGTTCTTGCAGAAGCTCAAACGTGCTGCGTAACACACGAGAATGAACCTCATTGGTTCTTGCAGAAGCTGAAACGTGCTGCGTAACACACGAGAATGAACCTCATTGGTTCATGCTGAAGCTCAAACGTGCTGCGTAGCACGAGAATGAAACTCATTGGTTCTTGCGGAACTCAAACGTGCTGCGTAACATGAGAATAAACCTCACTGGTTCTTGCAGAAGCTCAAACGTACTGCGTAACATGAGAATGAACCTCATTGGTTCTTGTGGAAGCTCAAACGTACTGCGTAACACGAGAATGAACCTCATTGGTTCTTGCAGAAGCTCAAACGTACTGCGTAACACGAGAATGAACCTCATTGGTTCTTGTGGAAGCTCAAACGTACTGCGTAACATGAGAATGAACCTCATTGGTTCTTGGAGAAGCTCAAACGTGCTGCGTAACATGAGAATGAACCTCATTGGTTCTTGTGGAAGCTCAAACGTACTGCGTAACATGAGAATGAAACTCATTGGTTCTTGCTGAAGCTCAAACGTGCTGCGTAACACGAGAATGAACGTCATTGGCTCTTACGGAAGCTCAAACGTGCTGCGTAACACACGAGAATGAACCTCATTGGTTCTTGCAGAAGCTCAAACGTGCTGCGTAACACACGAGAATGAACCTCATTGGTTCTTGCAGAAGCTCAAACGTGCTGCATAACACACGAGAATGAAACTCATTGGTTCTTGCGGAACTCAAACGTGCTGCGTAACACGAGAATGAACCTTCATTGGTTCTTGTGGAAGGTCAAACGTACTGCGTAACACGAGAATGAACCTCATTGGTTCTTGCAGAAGCTCAAACGTACTGCGTAACACGAGAATGAACCTCATTGGTTCTTGCGGAAGCTCAAACGTACTGCGTAACATGAGAATGAACCTCATTGGTTCTTGGAGAAGCTCAAACGTGCTGCGTAACATGAGAATGAACCTCATTGGTTCTTGTGGAAGCTCAAACGTACTGCGTAACATGAGAATGAACCTCATTGGTTCTTGGAGAAGCTCAAACGTGCTGCGTAACATGAGAATGAACCTCATTGGTTCTTGTGGAAGCTCAAACGTACTGCGTAACACGAGAATGAACCTCATTGGTTCTTGCTGAAGCTCAAACGTGCTGCGTAACACGAGAATGAACGTCATTGGCTCTTACGGAAGCTCAAACGTGCTGCGTAACACACGAGAATGAACCTCATTGGTTCTTGCAGAAGCTCAAACGTGCTGCGTAACACGAGAATGAAACTCATTGGTTCTTGCGGAACTCAAACGTGCTGCGTAACATGAGAATAAACCTCATTGGTTCTTGCTGAAGCTCAAACGTACTGCGTAACACGAGAATGAACCTCATTGGTTCTTGCTGAAGCTCAAACGTACTGCGTAACACGAGAATGAACCTTCATTGGTTCTTGTGGAAGCTCAAACGTACTGCGTAACACGAGAATGAACCTCATTGGTTCTTGCAGAAGCTCAAACGTACTGCGTAACATGAGAATGAACCTCATTGGTTCTTGGAGAAGCTCAAACGTGCTGCGTAACATGAGAATGAACGTCATTGGTTCTTGTGGAAGCTCAAACGTACTGCGTAACATGAGAATGAACCTCATTGGTTCTTGGAGAAGCTCAAACGTGCTGCGTAACATGAGAATGAACCTCATTGGTTCTTGTGGAAGCTCAAACGTACTGCGTAACACGAGAATGAACCTCACTGGTTCTTGCTGAAGCTCAAACGTGCTTCGTAACATGAGAATGAACCTCATTGGTTCTTGCTGAAGCTCAAACGTGCTACGTAACACACGAGAATGAACCTCATTGGTTCTTGCAGAAGCTCAAACGTGCTACGTAACACACGAGAATGAACCTCATTGGTTCTTGGAGAAGCTCAAACGTGCTGCGTAACATGAGAATGAACCTCATTGGTTCTTGGAGAAGCTCAAACGTGCTGCGTAACATGAGAATGAACCTCATTGGTACTTGTGGAAGCTCAAACGTACTGCGTAACACGAGAATGAACCTCATTGGTTCTTGCTGAAGCTCAAACGTGCTTCGTAACATGAGAATGAACCTCATTGGTTCTTGCAGAAGCTCAAACGTGCTACGTAACACACGAGAATGAACCTCATTGGTTCTTGCAGAAGCTCAACCGTGCTACGTAACACACGAGAATGAACCTCATTGGTTCTTGCAGAAGCTCAACCGTGCTACGTAACACACGAGAATGAACCTCATTGGTTCTTGCAGAAGCTCAAACATGCTGCATAACACGAGAATGAACCTCATTGGTTCTTGCAGAAGCTCAAACATGCTGCATAACACGAGAATGAACCTCATTGGTTCTTGCAGAAGCTCAAACGTACTGCGTAACACGAGAATGAACCTCATTGGTTCTTGCGGAAGCTCAAATGTGCTGCGTAACATGAGAATGAACCTCATTGGTTCTTGCTGAAGCTCAAACGTGCTGCGTAACACAAGAATGAAACTCATTGGTTCTTGCTGAAGCTCAAACGTGCTGCGTAACACGAGAATGAACCTCATTGGTTCTTGCTGAAGCTCAAACGTGCTGCGTAACACGTGAACGAAACTCATTGGTTCTTGCGGAACTCAAACGTGCTGCGTAACATGAGAATGAACCTCATTGGTTCTTGCTGAAGCTCAAACGTACTGCGTAACACGAGAATGAACGTCATTGGTTCTTGTGGAAGCTCAAACGTGCTGCGTAACACATGAGAATTAACCTCATTGGTTCTTGCAGAAGCTCAATCGTGCTGCGTAACACGAGAATGAAACTCATTGGTTCTTGCTGAAGCTCAAACGTGCTGCGTAACACGAGAATGAACGTCATTGGTTCTTACGGAAGCTCAAACGTGCTGCGTAACACACGAGAATGAACCTCATTGGTTCTTGCAGAAGCTCAAACGTGCTGCGTAACACACGAGAATGAACCTCATTGGTTCTTGCAGAAGTTCAAATGTGCTGCGTAACATGAGAATGAACCTCATTGGTTCTTGCTGAAGCTCAAACGTGCTGCGTAACACGAGAATGAACCTCATTGGTTCTTGTGGAAGCTCAAACGTACTGCGTAACACGAGAATGAACCTCATTGGTTCTTGTGGAAGCTCAAACGTACTGCGTAACATGAGAATGAACCTCATTGGTTCTTGGAGAAGCTCAAACGTGCTGCGTAACATGAGAATGAACCTCATTGGTTCTTGTGGAAGCTCAAACGTACTGCGTAACATGAGAATGAAACTCATTGGTTCTTGCTGAAGCTCAAACGTGCTGAGTGACACGAGAATGAACGTCATTGGTTCTTACGGAAGCTCAAACGTGCTGCGTAACACACGAGAATGAACCTCATTTGTTCTTGCAGAAGCTCAAACGTGCTGCGTAACACACGAGAATGAACCTCATTGGTTCTTGCAGAAGCTGAAACGTGCTGCGTAACACACGAGAATGAACCTCATTGGTTCTTGCTGAAGCTCAAACGTGCTGCGTAGCACGAGAATGAAACTCTTTGGTTCTTGCGGAACTCAAACGTGCTGCGTAACATGAGAATAAACCTCACTGGTTCTTGCAGAAGCTCAAACGTGCTGCGTAACACACAAGAATGAACCTCATTGGTTTTTGCAGAAGCTCAAACGTGCTGCGTAACACACGAGAATGAACCTCATTGGTTCTTGCTGAAGCTCAAACGTGCTGCGTAACACGAGAATGAAACTCATTGGTTCTTGCGGAACTCAAACGTGCTGCGTAACATGAGAATGAACCTCATTGGTTCTTGCGGAACTCAAACGTGCTGCGTAACACGAGAATGAACCTCATTGGTTCTTGTGGAAGCTCAAACGTACTGCGTAACACGAGAATGAACCTCATTGGTTCTTGCAGAAGCTCAAACGTACTGCGTAACACGAGAATGAACCTCATTGGTTCTTGTGGAAGATCAAACGTACTGCGTAACACGAGAATGAACCTCATTGGTTCTTGCTGAAGCTCAAACGTGCTTCGTAACATGAGAATGAACCTCATTGGTTCTTGCTGAAGCTCAAACGTGCTGCGTAACACGAGAATGAAACTCATTGGTTCTTGCTGAAGCTCAAACGTGCTGCGTAACACGAGAATGAACCTCATTGGTTCTTGCTGAAGCTCAAACGTGCTGCGTAACACGAGAATGAACCTCATTGGTTCTTGTGGAAGCTCAAACGTGCTGCGTAACACAAGAATGAACCTCATTGTTTCTTGCGGAAGCTCAAACGTACAGCGTAATACGAGAATGAACCTCATTGGTTCTTGCAGAAGCTCAATCGTGCTGCGTCTTGTGGAAGCTCAAACATGCTGCGTAACACACGAGAATTAACCTCATTGGTTCTTGCAGAAGCTCAATCGTGCTGCGTCTTGTGGAAGCTCAAACGTGCTGCGTAACACACGAGAATGAACCTCATTGGTTCTTGCTGAAGCGCAAACGTTCTGCGTAACATGAGAATGAATCTCATTGGTTCTTGCGGAACTCAAACGTGCTGCGTAACATGAGAATGAACCTCAATGGTTCTTGCTGAAGCTCAAACGTACTGTGTAACACGAGAATGAACCTCATTGGTTCTTGCAGAAGCTCAAACGTGCTGCGTAACATGAGAATGAACCTCATTGGTTCTTGTGGAAGCTCAAACGTACTGCGTAACACGAGAATGAACCTCATTGGTTCTTGCACGAGAATGAACCTCATTGGTTCTTGCACGAGAATGAACCTCATTGGTTCTTGCTGAAGCTCAAACGTGCTGCGTAACACACGAGAATGAAACTCATTGGTTCTTGCGGAAGCTCAAACGTACTGCGTAACACGAGAATGAACCTCATTGGTTCTTGCGGAAGCTCAAACGTACTGCGTAACATGAGAATAAACCTCATTGGTTCTTGCAGAAGCTCAAACGTGCTGCGTAACACACGAGAATGAATCTCATTGGTTCTTGCTGAAGCTCAAACGTGCTGCGTAGCACGAGAATGAAACTCATTGGTTCTTGCGGAACTCAAACGTGCTGCGTAACATGAGAATAAACCTCACTGGTTCTTGCAGAAGCTCAAACGTACTGCGTAACATGAGAATGAACCTCATTGGTTCTTGTGGAAGCTCAAACGTACTGCGTAACACGAGAATGAACCTCATTGGTTCTTGCAGAAGCTCAAACGTACTGCGTAACACGAGAATGAACCTCATTGGTTCTTGTGGAAGCTCAAACGTACTGCGTAACATGAGAATGAACCTCATTGGTTCTTGGAGAAGCTCAAACGTGCTGCGTAACATGAGAATGAAACTCATTGGTTCTTGCTGAAGCTCAAACGTGCTGCGTAACACGAGAATGAACGTCATTGGCTCTTACGGAAGCTCAAACGTGCTGCGTAACACACGAGAATGAACCTCATTGGTTCTTGCAGAAGCTCAAACGTGCTGCGTAACACACGAGAATGAACCTCATTGGTTCTTGCAGAAGCTCAAACGTGCTGCATAACACACGAGAATGAAACTCATTGGTTCTTGCGGAACTCAAACGTGCTGCGTAACACGAGAATGAACCTTCATTGGTTCTTGTGGAAGGTCAAACGTACTGCGTAACACGAGAATGAACCTCATTGGTTCTTGCAGAAGCTCAAACGTACTGCGTAACACGAGAATGAACCTCATTGGTTCTTGCGGAAGCTCAAACGTACTGCGTAACATGAGAATGAACCTCATTGGTTCTTGGAGAAGCTCAAACGTGCTGCGTAACATGAGAATGAACCTCATTGGTTCTTGTGGAAGCTCAAACGTACTGCGTAACATGAGAATGAACCTCATTGGTTCTTGGAGAAGCTCAAACGTGCTGCGTAACATGAGAATGAACCTCATTGGTTCTTGTGGAAGCTCAAACGTACTGCGTAACACGAGAATGAACCTCATTGGTTCTTGCTGAAGCTCAAACGTGCTGCGTAACACGAGAATGAACGTCATTGGCTCTTACGGAAGCTCAAACGTGCTGTGTAACACACGAGAATGAACCTCATTGGTTCTTGCAGAAGCTCAAACGTGCTGCGTAACACACGAGAATGAACCTCATTGGTTCTTGCAGAAGCTCAAACGTGCTGCATAACACACGAGAATGAAACTCATTGGTTCTTGCGGAACTCAAACGTGCTGCGTAACACGAGAATGAACCTTCATTGGTTCTTGTGGAAGGTCAAACGTACTGCGTAACACGAGAATGAACCTCATTGGTTCTTGCAGAAGCTCAAACGTACTGCGTAACACGAGAATGAACCTCATTGGTTCTTGCGGAAGCTCAAACGTACTGCGTAACATGAGAATGAACCTCATTGGTTCTTGGAGAAGCTCAAACGTGCTGCGTAACATGAGAATGAACGTCATTGGTTCTTGTGGAAGCTCAAACGTACTGCGTAACATGAGAATGAACCTCATTGGTTCTTGGAGAAGCTCAAACGTGCTGCGTAACATGAGAATGAACCTCATTGGTTCTTGTGGAAGCTCAAACGTACTGCGTAACACGAGAATGAACCTCATTGGTTCTTGCTGAAGCTCAAACGTGCTTCGTAACATGAGAATGAACCTCATTGGTTCTTGCTGAAGCTCAAACGTGCTACGTAACACACGAGAATGAACCTCATTGGTTCTTGCAGAAGCTCAAACGTGCTACGTAACACATGAGAATGAACCTCATTGGTTCTTGGAGAAGCTCAAACGTGCTGCGTAACATGAGAATGAACCTCATTGGTTCTTGTGGAAGCTCAAACGTACTGCGTAACACGAGAATGAACCTCATTGGTTCTTGCTGAAGCGCAAACGTTCTGCGTAACATGAGAATGAATCTCATTGGTTCTTGCGGAACTCAAACGTGCTGCGTAACATGAGAATGAACCTCAGTGGTTCTTGCTGAAGCTCAAACGTACTGTGTAACACGAGAATGAACCTCATTGGTTCTTGCAGAAGCTCAAACGTGCTGCGTAACATGAGAATGAACCTCATTGGTTCTTGTGGAAGCTCAAACGTACTGCGTAACACGAGAATGAACCTCATTGGTTCTTGCACGAGAATGAACCTCATTGGTTCTTGCACGAGAATGAACCTCATTGGTTCTTGCTGAAGCTCAAACGTGCTGCGTAACACACGAGAATGAAACTCATTGGTTCTTGCGGAAGCTCAAACGTACTGCGTAACACGAGAATGAACCTCATTGGTTCTTGCGGAAGCTCAAACGTACTGCGTAACATGAGAATAAACCTCATTGGTTCTTGCAGAAGCTCAAACGTGCTGCGTAACACACGAGAATGAATCTCATTGGTTCTTGCTGAAGCTCAAACGTGCTGCGTAACACGAGAATGAAACTCATTGGTTCTTGCAGAACTCAAACGTGCTGCGTAACATGAGAATGAACCTCATTGGTTCTTGCTGAAGCTCAAACGTACTGCGTAACACGAGAATGAACGTCATTGGTTCTTGTGGAAGCTCAAACGTGCTGCGTAACACACGAGAATTAACCTCATTGGTTCTTGCAGAAGCTCAATCGTGCTGCGTCTTGTGGAAGCTCAAACGTGCTGCGCAACACACGAGAATGAACCTCATTGGTTCTTGCTGAAGCTCAAACGTGCTGCGTAACACGAGAATGAAACTCATTGGTTCTTGCTGAAGCTCAAACGTGCTGCGTAACACGAGAATGAACGTCATTGGTTCTTACGGAAGCTCAAACGTGCTGCGTAACACACGAGAATGAACCTCATTGGTTCTTGCAGAAGCTCAAACGTGCTGCGTAACACACGAGAATGAACCTCATTGGTTCTTGCAGAAGTTCAAATGTGCTGCGTAACATGAGAATAAACCTCATTGGTTCTTGCTGAAGCTCAAACGTGCTGCGTAACACGAGAATGAACCTCATTGGTTCTTGTGGAAGCTCAAACGTACTGCGTAACACGAGAATGAACCTCATTGGTTCTTGTGGAAGCTCAAACGTACTGCGTAACATGAGAACGAACCTCATTGGTTCTTGGAGAAGCTCAAACGTGCTGCGTAACATGAGAATGAACCTCATTGGTTCTTGTGGAAGCTCAAACGTACTGCGTAACATGAGAATGAAACTCATTGGTTCTTGCTGAAGCTCAAACGTGCTGAGTGACACGAGAATGAACGTCACTGGTTCTTACGGAAGCTCAAACGTGCTGCGTAACACACGAGAATGGACCTCATTTGTTCTTGCAGAAGCTCAAACGTGCTGCGTAACACACGAGAATGAACCTCATTGGTTCTTGCAGAAGCTGAAACGTGCTGCGTAACACACGAGAATGAACCTCATTGGTTCTTGCTGAAGCTCAAACGTGCTGCGTAGCACGAGAATGAAACTCATTGGTTCTTGCGGAACTCAAACGTGCTGCGTAACATGAGAATAAACCTCACTGGTTCTTGCAGAAGCTCAAACGTACTGCGTAACATGAGAATGAACCTCATTGGTTCTTGTGGAAGCTCAAACGTACTGCGTAACACGAGAATGAACCTCATTGGTTCTTGCAGAAGCTCAAACGTACTGCGTAACACGAGAATGAACCTCATTGGTTCTTGTGGAAGCTCAAACGTACTGCGTAACATGAGAATGAACCTCATTGGTTCTTGGAGAAGCTCAAACGTGCTGCGTAACATGAGAATGAAACTCATTGGTTCTTGCTGAAGCTCAAACGTGCTGCGTAACACGAGAATGAACGTCATTGGCTCTTACGGAAGCTCAAACGTGCTGCGTAACACACGAGAATGAACCTCATTGGTTCTTGCAGAAGCTCAAACGTGCTGCGTAACACACGAGAATGAACCTCATTGGTTCTTGCAGAAGCTCAAACGTGCTGCATAACACACGAGAATGAAACTCATTGGTTCTTGCGGAACTCAAACGTGCTGCGTAACACGAGAATGAACCTTCATTGGTTCTTGTGGAAGGTCAAACGTACTGCGTAACACGAGAATGAACCTCATTGGTTCTTGCAGAAGCTCAAACGTACTGCGTAACACGAGAATGAACCTCATTGGTTCTTGCGGAAGCTCAAACGTACTGCGTAACATGAGAATGAACCTCATTGGTTCTTGGAGAAGCTCAAACGTGCTGCGTAACATGAGAATGAACCTCATTGGTTCTTGTGGAAGCTCAAACGTACTGCGTAACATGAGAATGAACCTCATTGGTTCTTGGAGAAGCTCAAACGTGCTGCGTAACATGAGAATGAACCTCATTGGTTCTTGTGGAAGCTCAAACGTACTGCGTAACACGAGAATGAACCTCATTGGTTCTTGCTGAAGCTCAAACGTGCTGCGTAACACGAGAATGAACGTCATTGGCTCTTACGGAAGCTCAAACGTGCTGCGTAACACACGAGAATGAACCTCATTGGTTCTTGCAGAAGCTCAAACGTGCTGCGTAACACACGAGAATGAACCTCATTGGTTCTTGCAGAAGCTCAAACGTGCTGCATAACACACGAGAATGAAACTCATTGGTTCTTGCGGAACTCAAACGTGCTGCGTAACACGAGAATGAACCTTCATTGGTTCTTGTGGAAGGTCAAACGTACTGCGTAACACGAGAATGAACCTCATTGGTTCTTGCAGAAGCTCAAACGTACTGCGTAACACGAGAATGAACCTCATTGGTTCTTGCGGAAGCTCAAACGTACTGCGTAACATGAGAATGAACCTCATTGGTTCTTGGAGAAGCTCAAACGTGCTGCGTAACATGAGAATGAACGTCATTGGTTCTTGTGGAAGCTCAAACGTACTGCGTAACATGAGAATGAACCTCATTGGTTCTTGGAGAAGCTCAAACGTGCTGCGTAACATGAGAATGAACCTCATTGGTTCTTGTGGAAGCTCAAACGTACTGCGTAACACGAGAATGAACCTCATTGGTTCTTGCTGAAGCTCAAACGTGCTTCGTAACATGAGAATGAACCTCATTGGTTCTTGCTGAAGCTCAAACGTGCTACGTAACACACGAGAATGAACCTCATTGGTTCTTGCAGAAGCTCAAACGTGCTACGTAACACATGAGAATGAACCTCATTGGTTCTTGGAGAAGCTCAAACGTGCTGCGTAACATGAGAATGAACCTCATTGGTTCTTGTGGAAGCTCAAACGTACTGCGTAACACGAGAATGAACCTCATTGGTTCTTGCTGAAGCTCAAACGTGCTTCGTAACATGAGAATGAACCTCATTGGTTCTTGCTGAAGCTCAAACGTGCTACGTAACACACGAGAATGAACCTCATTGGTTCTTGCAGAAGCTCAAACGTGCTACGTAACACACGAGAATGAACCTCATTGGTTCTTGGAGAAGCTCAAACGTGCTGCGTAACATGAGAATGAACCTCATTGGTTCTTGGAGAAGCTCAAACGTGCTGCGTAACATGAGAATGAACCTCATTGGTTCTTGTGGAAGCTCAAACGTACTGCGTAACACGAGAATGAACCTCATTGGTTCTTGCTGAAGCTCAAACGTGCTTCGTAACATGAGAATGAACCTCATTGGTTCTTGCAGAAGCTCAAACGTGCTACGTAACACACGAGAATTAACCTCATTGGTTCTTGCAGAAGCTCAACTGTGCTACGTAACACACGAGAATGAACCTCATTGGTTCTTGCAGAAGCTCAAACGTGCTACGTAACACACGAGAATGAACCTCATTGGTTCTTGCTGAAGCTCAAACGTGCTGAGTGACACGAGAATGAACGTCATTGGTTCTTACGGAAGCTCAAACGTGCTGCGTAACACACGAGAATGAACCTCATTTGTTCTTGCAGAAGCTCAAACGTGCTGCGTAACACACGAGAATGAACCTCATTGGTTCTTGCAGAAGCTGAAACGTGCTGCGTAACACGAGAATGAACCTCATTGGTTCTTGCTGAAGCTCAAACGTGCTGCGTAGCACGAGAATGAAACTCATTGGTTCTTGCGGAACTCAAACGTGCTGCGTAACATGAGAATAAACCTCACTGGTTCTTGCAGAAGCTCAAACGTGCTGCGTAACACACGAGATTGAACCTCATTGGTTTTTGCAAAAGCTCAAACGTTTTGCGTAACACACGAGAATGAACCTCATTGGTTCTTGCTGAAGCTCAAACGTGCTGCGTAACACGAGAATGAAACTCATTGGTTCTTGCGGAACTCAAACGTGCTGCGTAACATGAGAATGAACCTCATTGGTTCTTGCTGAAGCTCAAACGTACTGCGTAACACGAGAATGAACCTCATTGGTTCTTGCAGAAGCTCAAACGTACTGCGTAACACGAGAATGAACCTCATTGGTTCTTGTGGAAGATCAAACGTACTGCGTAACATGAGAATGAACCTCATTGGTTCTTGGAGAAGCTCAAACGTGCTGCGTAACATGAGAATGAACCTCATTGGTTCTTGTGGAAGCTCAAACGTACTGCGTAACATGAGAATGAAACTCATTGGTTCTTGCTGAAGCTCAAATGTGCTGCGTAACACGAGAATGAACGTCATTGGTTCTTACGGAAGCTCAAACGTGCTGCATAACACACGAGAATGAACCTCATTGGTTCTTGCAGAAGCTCAAACGTGCTGCGTAACACACGAGAATGAACCTCATTGGTTCTTGCAGAAGCTCAAACGTGCTGCGTAACACACAAGAATGAAACTCATTGGTTCTTGCGGAAGCTCAAACGTACTGCGTAACACGAGAATGAACCTCATTGGTTCTTGCAGAAGCTCAAACGTGCTGCGTAACACATGAGAATGAACCTCATTAGTTCTTGCAGAAGCTCAAACGTGCTGCATAACACACAAGAATGAAACTCATTGGTTCTTGCGGAACTCAAACGTGCTGCGTAACACGAGAATGAACCTTCATTGGTTCTTGTGGAAGCTCAAACGTACTGCGTAACACTTGAATGAACCTCATTGGTTCTTGCAGAAGCTCAGACGTACTGCGTAACACGAGAATGAACCTCATTGGTTCTTGCGGAAGCTCAAACGTACTGCGTAACACGAGAATGAACCTCATTGGTTCTTGCGGAAGCTCAAACGTACTGCGTAACATGAGAATGAACCTCATTGGTTCTTGGAGAAGCTCAAACGTGCTGCGTAACATGAGAATGAACGTCATTGGTTCTTGTGGAAGCTCAAACGTACTGCGTAACATGAGAATGAACCTCATTGGTTCTTGGAGAAGCTCAAACGTGCTGCGTAACATGAGAATGAACCTCATTGGTTCTTGTGGAAGCTCAAACGTACTGCGTAACACGAGAATGAACCTCATTGGTTCTTGCTGAAGCTCAAACGTGCTTCGTAACATGAGAATGAACCTCATTGGTTCTTGCTGAAGCTCAAACGTGCTACGTAACACACGAGAATGAACCTCATTGGTTCTTGCAGAAGCTCAAACGTGCTACGTAACACACGAGAATGAACCTCATTGGTTCTTGGAGAAGCTCAAACGTGCTGCGTAACATGAGAATGAACCTCATTGGCTCTTGGAGAAGCTCAAACGTGCTGCGTAACATGAGAATGAACCTCATTGGTTCTTGTGGAAGCTCAAACGTACTGCGTAACACGAGAATGAACCTCATTGGTTCTTGCTGAAGCTCAAACGTGCTTCGTAACATGAGAATGAACCTCATTGGTTCTTGCAGAAGCTCAAACGTGCTACGTAACACACGAGAATGAACCTCATTGGTTCTTGCAGAAACTCAACCGTGCTACGTAACACACGAGAATGAACCTCATTGGTTCTTGCAGAAGCTCAAATATGCTGCATAACACGAGAATGAACCTCATTGGTTCTTGCAGAAGCTCAAACATGCTGCATAACACGAGAATGAACCTCATTGGTTCTTGTGGAAGCTCAAACGTTATGTGTAACACGAGAATGAACCTCATTGGTTCTCGTACATCAAGCCAACATGCTTAAGCTTCCGTTTAATGGTTTACTGATGATTGTTTATATGTGAATAAAGGCCTAAATTCAATCTGTTCATCATATAAAGCAATCGAGTCTCTTCAGAAATTTTGGACTAAACCGGTCAATTCATATGGATAAGTTTTACGATCTCTTTATGAACTTTTTGAAGCATCAAAGTGGTAGTTGTGTAGCTGTCTATGGAGGGACAGAAATCGCTCAGATTTCATCAAAAATATCTTCATTGGTGTTCTGAAGATGAACAAAAGTCTTACAGGTTTGCAACGACATGAGGGTGAGGAAGTGATGACAGAATTTTCATTTTCGGGTGAACTAACCCTTTAAATTGTTATCCAAGCTTGATGAAATAAGTATGATTACTATAAAACACACATGAGGATTCTAATTCAACGTAACCAATGCTTCTGCTTTCAGAAAACAGAAAAGTTCATTTCTACAAAACAGGGCCACATGCAGCGTGAATGTCTGAACTGCATTCTCCCGAAATCCCAAAAGTAATGCATTGTTTAAAAACCCCTAATATATCCCAGAGCTAAAATAATTTAAATAATACATTAAAATTGTCACAGGAAAAAAAATGTAATTGCAAAATATCAAATTACACCCTGGAGCTTGATTCTTTAACCAAACATGCTCTGGCTGGTTAGGTTCTGTCACAGAGGACCAGGCTGCCACGCACACATTAATTTCTCCTCTCTCAGAGGCAAGAAAACAATTAGGTGTCTGGAAACACATTTCACCATCAGCCGCTTGACACAGTTTTGGACTTATCACAGGGGCAACTGTCTGCAGAAGGGCGAAAGACAAAGTCATTACAGTCAGACTTCTAGGAAAAGCTCACGATTTAAAAACATTTCAATTAGGAGTGAAATGAGGATGCTAAATAGCCTAATGCAGTGATTTTTAACCATTGGATTGTGATCCAGGTCTGTTCTGACAGCAGAGGAAAATAATGCAAATAACTAAACGCAATAAACGCAGTTAGGATAGCAAAATAATTTAACTTAATTTACGAAGGGAGAAAATGCTTCCCATACATTTTACATTTGCCGTCAAAGGCCATGTGTCCAATCAATCAATCTACATTTTGACACAAATTCATCTGTCAAAAATTAAACACATGCCCTCCTCCTTGAAAACCATTAACAAAACTATACATTAAAATATGACCCAGACTAGATTAAATATGGGTTTAGTCACAATGCACGAATATAAAGTCACACTGTGAGATATGAAAACGCAATTGATGGATATGAAATCACATTACTTGATCAATATTTATAATTGCAACTATGATAAAACTGGGAGGTTGCTCACTTCAGAGTGTGTGGTTCTCTCTGTATGTAATGGGTGGAGCTTGACATTTAGCTCCTCCTCTCTGTATGTAATGGGTGTAGTTTGACATTTAGCTAGGAGTGAAATTAGGATTATTGCCATCTAGGATTATTTTTTACTGAGGCGGAAATGGGCTTCCATCCCTATGCAGTTTGACATTTAGCTCCTCCTCTCTGTATGTAATGGGTGGAGCTTGACATTTAGCTCCTCCTCTCTGTATGTAATGTGTGGAGCTTGACATCCAGCTCCTCTTCTCTGTATGTAATGGGTGGAGCTTTGACATCCAGCTCCTCCACTCTGTATGTAATGGGTGGAGCTTGACATTTAGCTCCTCCTCTCTGTATGTAAAGGATGGAGCTTGACATCCAGCTCCTCCTCTCTGTATGTAATGGGTGGAGCTTGACATTTAGCTAGGAGTGAAATTAGGATTATTGCCATCTAGGATTATTTTTTACTGAGGTGGAAATGGGCTTCCATCCCTATGCAGTTTGACATTTAGCTCCTCCTCTCTGTATGTAATGGGTGGAGCTTGACATTTAGCTCCTCCTCTCTGTATGTAATGGGTGGAGCTTGACATCCAGCTCCTCCACTCTGCATGTAATGGGTGGAGCTTGACATTTAGCTCCTCCTCTCTGTATGTAATAGGTGGAGCTTGACATTTAGCTAGGAGTGAAATTAGGATTATTGCCATCTAGGATTATTTTTTACTGAGGCGGAAATGGGCTTCCATCCCTATGCAGTTTGCAAATTGCAGAGGAAAAAAATTCAGATGAAAAATATAAATTCACATGAGGTATAAAGTTGCAATTGTGAGATATTTACTAAGGGGGAAACTGTCTTTCATCCTTATGCAGTTCTTGGTAATTTAAATATTTTCAATCTTTGATGTTAAGGTTTTTTTTTACTTTATCATAAGTAGTTTTGGTACTGTGTTGGGTCATTACATGATGTCAATAAAGTCTTGGTACTGAAACAAAACCAGTTAAGAACCACTGGTCTGGGGCCATTTACACAACACTTTTTTCAAGTAAAACACGGAAAACCTTTTATGCGTTTTGGCCGTTCATTTACACGACAACGGCATTTTCGGGGCCTTAAAATGCAAGCTTTTAAAAACGGCTTCAAAGTGCAAGTTTTTGAAAACAATACCGTTATTGTCTCCGTGAAAACAACAAAAACGTGAATCTGTGAAAACGGCGACGTCATGCGCTTGCGTATTATGTGTTCAGTCTATAGCCGCGTAGGTTTTTTTTAACAAAGTGACATCGCCATCTACTGGCCTGGCAATCCGTACAATCCGTGTGAACAGGGATCGTTTTGACAACATTTTTGTCTGTACGTGAAAAAAGCAAAGAAAAAACGTTTCCGTTTTTAGTATATCGTTGTCGTATAAACTGACCCTACGACTTATTAGATGTCAAGTGTGTGTGTGTGTGTGTGGATGTCGAGTTCCCTCCTCCACCTGTGTTCTCATTCAGCTCTCGGCTCCTTTCAAAACAAGGTAAGGTTAGTAATGTTGCTGCGTTTCAATGATCAAACAGAGCGCTATCACGTGTGTGTGGTGACAAGGGCAGAGCGTACAGATATTCTTTAATTGTGGCAGGCCTTACTGCCCCTGCCTGTCAATCACAGCGCTTTGAATTGCACGAAATTTGCTCCATTCCTTCAGTTAAATGATGTATCCAATTAAAAGCGTTAGAATTCATGATCTTCACTCAAGGTTAAATGAAGGCACTCGCTGCTGTCACTGAGGGTGATTAAACGCTGCCTACATTAGCCACAGTCGGCACAAAAATTCAAATTTGGCTCTAAAGCTTGAATCTTTATTCATTATCAAACACACTCGCAGTATAAATGCGTCATACTTTTCCTCCTAATCACCAAGTTCATTCTGAAACTGCCCACTGCTTCCACACTGAAAAGGATGTGATCTTTAAATTGCGCTACTTTACACACACACACACACACACACACACACACACACACACACACACACACACACACACACACACACACACACACACACACACACACACACACACACACACACACACACACACACACACACACACACACACACACACACACACAAGAAAGTGCAGACGCTAGCGTTGATGTTCAAAGGCCTCTCATGGGAAAGATAAGGCTGGTTTGTCACACCATCACACTTTTAGTGCATCTCAGATCAAACTCAGGCACATTTGAAAAGAAACTTTGAATTAGTCTGAATTACCATGTTGTAGTAAACATGACCATGTAAGGCCGCTTTCTTATTTCATTTTGGCAATTAAAATAAAACAATGTGATTGTTGAGAAAATCAAACTCAGTAGCTCAAATAGTAAATCATGGTGCTATAGCAACGCCAAGGTCATGGGTTCAATTCCCAGAGAATTTATGGACTGATAAACAATGTAGGGTACAATGGGACTAAAGGCACACATTAAGAAAAATGTGCTTTTTATTACTCCCATAGTGTATGATTGCAGAAAAAATATATATGTTTGTATCGAACATTGATGGAGCAACAGATTTTGCGAGAATATAAATCATAAAAGTACACACAGTATTGATACAAATACTTTAGCTAAAATGATGTCTAAGTTAATACTTGTTCAAAAAAAACACTTTAGCAAAGTTTGTACTATTTTCGGTTTATTTTGAGAAATAAAAGAATTCATTTTTGTTCAATAAATACACTGTCATTAAAATGTTCATTTTAAAAATACAGAAACAAAATTACTTTTAAAAAATAAAGATTCTGAAAGAGATGCCAGAATAAATTAATATAGCTTTACAGTGGTAACAGATAAATTTGGCATTTTATTATATGATATGATTAATATTTAAATATGATGGTTTCATTATAAATGTGGGTATTATCTCTAAGGTGGACACCCAACTTGATATATGATATTTACCATCTGAATCTAACCATGTCATGTCAACAAATGGAAAAGTCAGCCAGATATTTATTATCATGTTCATTATTGTGCCTTTCGCCCCAACAGTAGATGTGCTTTTTACCTCAAATACCATATTTTTACATATTCTTTCATTGAAAAAAAAATTGCTTTAATTAGCTTGAACAAAACTGAAAACCATTAACAAGACCTTTGTCTCAAAATATAGTAAATCATTTTATCGATTCTACTTTGGTAGATAAATAAAAACATTTTTTAAACATTAAATATTAGATCAAATTAGCACAGAATCAACTTTGCGTTGCTGCCCGCGATCGTGTCGAGGATCAGCCAAATTTCCACGTGCAGTCAAAAGCGGAAAAGTGCTGAGCTGAATTTTTGTGCCATCTAGTGGTTTACAAGAGAATAAAGTCTTTTACCCCAGTGTGCCTTTAGCCCCGTTGTACCCATAGACTGTATAAAACTATGGATGTAGTGTCCGTTACGCCACCCGTAGGTTTCTGAAGAGCATTTTTGAAGCCCAAAGTGACCGGAGCCGGCCGTCGCCATCTTGGCAGCGCATCACCGCACGTCACTCCCAGATAACTCTGGGAAACCAGCAGCTGCAATCCACCTGTCACTCAAGTGGCCACGCCCTTAATTATGCAGAACTTTAAGGCTTAATATAATTTAAATGGATGAGTTATAAAAAAAATCACCCCCCTCACAGTTGTCATGAAGGGCAAAATTAGCTCTATAGACCAAAACCACTTTTTGTTCCAGGCTGTAAACATATTTTTTTCTGCTGTAAAGTTGAGCATTTTAACATGGGGGGTCTATGGGATTGATTCCCTTTTGGAGCCTGTCTCTAGCGGCCAGTCGATGAATTGCAGTTTAAGTCACTTCTGTGTTGGCTTCAAGAGAGAGACCAGAAGGTTGCCACTTGGTTTTACCCCTATACCTTGAATGCAATGTAAGTTGCTTTGAATAAAAGCGTCTGCAAATGCCTAAATGTAAAAGTAAAAAAAATCGAGGCTGTTTTCACAAAGAAAAGATCCACAGTAGTTTCAGACTGTTGCATATGAAAATGGACCCTATTTACTTTCTTAATTCATGCTTTTGGTCTTCAAGCACACAATTCATTGCTGCAATTTATTAACCAATTAGCTATTTAGCATTGTTTTAACTTACTGTTATAAGTAATGCAGCCTGGCTAAAAATATAATGACAGCGGGCGCTAAAGGGATAGTTCACCCAAAAATGAAAATTCTGTCATCATTTACTCACCCTCAAGTTGTTCCAAACCTGTATGAATTCTGCTAAACAGAAAAGAAGATATCTTGTCAAGAATGTCAGAAACCAAACAGCTGATGCACCCCATTGACTTTTTTTTCCATACTATGGAAGTCAATGGGACCCATCAGCTGTTTGGTTTCTGGCAATATAATAAAGGTATCATGGCAATAAAAGCACATAAGATTTGAAATAAAAATAGCATTACCATTAGTGTACCATGAGATGCTTGGGACACAATCAACAGCAAACACACAGAGACCCACAGGTCTTATGGTATGCAACACCCGCTTTTCACCAGCCAATCAATTCCTGATAGATAAAATCAAGTCCTGCTTTACATTTAAATTATTCACTCATAAATGAAAAAAGGTCAATGCAGTATTATGTCTGTGATTAGAGATCTTTGTTGATGTTTGTTATGCACTGAAAGCCACAAAGAACAGATGAGAACGACCCTGTCCTCGCTCACCTTCTCCAGAAATAAAGGCATGATTAGCTTCATTTCAACAGCCCACACAAACCCTTAGAGTCTGGCCCTCTAATGTGTGAATTACCTGTCAAAGAGTTTCACAAAAGTACAAAACATTCAGTGGACTAGAAAATGACAAAAATGAGGCATAACGTGCTGCGATGTGCATTAATTTGCTGTGGTAAGATAGATTGTTGCGGGGGTGTTTATATGCATGCGTGTGCTGGCTATGTTTTGTGTTGAGGGGTGATGAATGTGGCCGACTCCAGGAGGACAGCAGTGAATTATGACCTCGTGATAAAACACAAATCAGCCATTCCACGCCACACCACTTTCCTGCAAACTTTACAATTTAGTACTTTTAATTAGACCTTGAGGACTATATTTTTCTCGTCTACAATAACCAAATAAACAGATAAATCAGTAATCACTGACACTTTTCTGGCTAGTAAAAAGAAAACAAGACAGCTGTTTAGTTAAAGGAATAATTTGCATTCCCTTACACTTAACTGTATTAATATATGAATCAATATATGAAATATATATTTAAGCGTAGGTAAAACTGTACTTGCAAATAATATATTAATGAAAAAATGCCACTTAAGTGTGCACTTCCATGACTGTTTCTTAACACACGCTAGATTTTTAAAAAAGGGCACATGGTAATAATGTCAAATTAAAAGTTTTACTTTATATTTAGGTAACACTTTATTTTACAGTGTCCTTGTTACATGTGTTACATGCAGTTACTATAGTAATAACAGTAAATTATGCATAGATACATGCAACTAACCCTAACCCTACATGTAGTTAATTAATATTACTCAGTACTTAAATGTATAATAAATGAATAATTACAGTTTTAATAATCTTTTGTGGTGCTTTAAACAAGTACACTTATTTTGATGTTGACTACCAACTTTAAAGCACATTTAAAGAACTTTATAACATTATAACTCCATTTGATATTACATTTAAAGCTAATACATTTTATTAATGTACTAAATTGCAACTTCATCATTATGTGCAATGTGTAATTACAAATATATTTAAATACATGAAATGCAAGTTCACTGTAAAAATTATATGATCAGTAAGTCATGGTAACTTGTGATTTTACACCAAAAAAAAAAAACACAATTATTTAAGCAATTTCAACTTTTTTCCAAGTATTTTTTAAGTCTGTTTAATATAATTTAAGTTGCAATGACTTGTACAACCAAGTTGATTCTACTTAACATTGACATTGACAAAGTATATTTTAGTTTACCATAATTGTCCTAAAAAGTCCTACTTAAGCGGTTCAAAAAAACACTCCAAAGTTAATTGTATTTAATATAAATTCAATTTTTACTACACAGTAAATTTCAAGTAACTTCAACTAATTATTATTTAGTAACTAGTTCCACAGATTTTGTAGGATCCTTCCGCTCCTCATGATAATACGGAAACTGATAAACAAAACATCCAAAAAACATTTTAGGATTTGATAAATGTTGTTTTGATATAATATTGAATGCTTATAAGTACCCATTTTAATAGCACAAACTACAAATATTCTCTGTTTTACATATTAAAATATCTTATGTGTGTATGTACCAAATATTGGCTGGATTTATGTTTATTAATCCAGTCAGCATTAGCCAATGTTGACTGCATTTGAAAATAACCCCTCATTTAATGTGTTTCAAATATATTTTTACAGACTTAGTATAATACGTTTTCTTAACTAAGCCCAAGCAAGAATATTAGTTCAACTAAGATATTTTTGCTCGTCCAACATTTTATTAATTGTCATTTTTACAGTGTATACATTTTCAGTTAATTGAAATTAACATGCAGTTCATTGTTCTAAAGCATTACATTCACTTTGCATGTAAGTATATTCTTTTATATTTTTTTTATATACATATTTTATTTCGGTAATAAGTACTCTTTTTTTTTTAAAAAGTATGCTAAAGTCTACTTCTTTTTCACAAGGGAGTGTCATTATTTACTGACCCTCATGTCTTTCCATATGGGGGGACTTGAAGTGAAACACAAACGGAGATGTCGGAAGATGCTGCTCTTTTCTACACAAGAAATATATAGATATATGAATAGCGACTGAGGCTGTCAAGCTCTAAAATGACAAAACAATACCATGAAATTATCATAAAACCAGCTCATATGCCATCTGAAATCATAACTTTGTTTGAGAAAAAAGACCAACATTTAAGACCTCATTTGCTGAAAATCTTCCTCTCTACTGTATTTCTTTAATATCATTCACGCTCATGTGTATATGCGTGTAATAACATTACAGTAATAACATTACAGTACATTACAGTACAGTCAGTAAATGATTTTAATCTTAAAAATTTGAAAATATTTTTTGGGGTGAATATCCCAAATGAAACTGAGTGTTCACACTATTACAATCACTCATTCTTCCTCTCAGTGCTATAAACGGCACACATCTCCAGTCGTTTAGGGCGGCTTTGATCATTTTACTGGCTGACAGAGTGCCGTTTCCCGCTCAAGGGTGCAACATTTATAAATAACATTTTGGATAACAGGAACACGACACTGATGGCAGCTAAACAGCGAGTGTTTACCCAGAGAGCAACACCCAGAGGAGCGGAGCTCAGAGCGAAAGCAGCAGTGGGTCTCATTTAAACAAGTCTGAGACAGCAAGCAAATAAATAAGGCCTGCAGCTCTCTTGCCCTTTAATGTATTCAATTAAACCAGTCCCTCTGGAGACAAGGAACACACACACACACACACACACACTGCTGTAGGCGATATGATGAGGATCTGAATGCTCTGAATACACTCCATCTTAAACTCTCATTGGAAATTTCTCTCAACAGGTTTCTCCTAATTAAACCTCCCAAAAGGTGATGCACTCCTGTACGCAGACGGGGAAATATCACATTCAAACACATTCAATGAAACTTTCAGGAAATGGCAGGGAGCGAAATGAAAGAAAGTTGTTTACGAAGACATTGTGGCGGTCTCGTGGAGGTTTCATTCATCTGGTTGGAAGGCAAAAGAACAGGTATACAATAGTCCCTGTGCATGAGGGGGAAAAAAAAACATAATTACACAGCTGGATGTGACATTGCTTCAAATGTCACGGCACTGCAACTTCGCTGGAGGATGGCATAAAAGATAAGCGACAAACGTATAAACTTCACGACTATGTTTCTGGCCCCCCGATGTCACTCTCTCGAATAAAATAATATAAATCTTACAGTCATAAGCGGCAGGTGAACTCAGACATGAGATGGCTGGTGCAATTATGAGAAATATGTCTGTGACAGAATTAATCTAGTGTCCCTTTGTACTTCCAGCTAATTTTCCATGCAGCCCCATTGTGTTTCAAAACCCTACTGAATTTGTATCTATTAAAATGAATCTCTTATTACGGTGCCTACATGCCTCTCCTCTGCCCTCACATTTTTTTCCATAACAAATCAACTTAATCAAGCTCATTAACTGTCATTATTAGACATTTATTGTTATCTTTCCATGAGCTCTCTTGACAGGCGGTCCCCTCCCACACACGTCCCCGCAACACTGCGGGCACCGCTGGGCCCTGACACACACACACACACACACACACACACACACACACATATCTTCTTTGTCTTTGCTGAAACACACACACACAGAGCCATTTTACCATCAGGTAGCTGCATGACACTATCATCTGTAGCGCTGCATGAATTAAACTTCACGTCATGCACACAGCCATGATGGAAATATCAATAATATGATAAAAGAAACTTTATTGCTCAGAGGTTGCTCTTTCAGAGCTCAGGAGAGTTAATGGAGTTCTTAGTCATGCATTTGGCAGACGCTTTTCCATATGCATTTCCTGCCAATCAATCGTTTAATTTTGTCTTAAACGTTATTCATAAAACTCCACAGATCTTTTGGTCTTCAAAGAATTAGATGAGATATGTTTGAGCTCATATTGAGATCTCTGATTTGATTGCAGACTTTGGCATATCTGAGCACAACGTGAGGCATTGTTGAGCGCTATATACATGTGAGATAGCATTAATGTATTTGATTCCCCTTGTGAAAAAGAAGTGTACTTAATTACATTGCATGTGCACTATAGAGTTCTTCGAATATTAAAATATAAGAAAAAACTGTACTTGCAGATAATATATCACATATAATGAGTATTAATAAAAGGCCACTTACTGTACATGACTATGTAAGTACACTTTTAAAAGGTGCACTTTGTAATAATGTCAAATTAAAACTTTAATAATATTTTTTCATGCTTTAAAGTGCACTCATTTTTATGTGTTGACTAACACACTAAAGTACGTGGAAAGTTCAGTTACAGTTAATATTATTTTAAATGTACTATATTGCAACTTCAGCATTACAAATGTGTAATTACAAATATATATTTAAATGGGTTACACTTTTTTTAAGGTGTTATTGTTTCAGTGTAATCATATATATTTATGTACTGAGTAATATTAAGTAACTACATGTATTTACTATAGGTTTAGGTTAGGATTAGGATTTGGTTTGAGGGTTAGTTGCATGTAATTATGCATAATTTACTGTTATTACTATGGTAAGTAGATGTATCCTAACATATATAACAAGGACACTGTAAAATAAAGTGTTACCTTTAAAGGGGTTCTATTATGCCCCTATTTACAAGATGTAAAATAAGTCTCTGGTGTCCCCAGAGTGTGTATGTGAAGTTTTAGCTTAAAATACCATACAAGAGAATTTTTTATAGCATGTTAAAATTGTCACTTTTTGAGGGTGAGCAAAAACGCGCCGTTTTTGTGTGTCCCTTTAAATGCAAATGAGCTGCTGCTCCCCGCCCCCTTTCAAGAAGAGGGTGGAGCTTCAAGAGCTCGTGTTAGCAGCTCTGATTACCTCACGCAGACACACACTGAAAATGTCAGAAACTGTTCAGCCTTTTATGTTCAAACCGGAGTCGGACAATGATGGAGAGACTCAAGAAGAAGTGACAACATGTAGAATGCAACAGGACGTTTCTGAATGGTTAGTTGATGAATTTATGTAGCTGATGTGGAGTTAACTATCTTCAAGTCATTGATTAGCATATTTTGTCATGATAATCTATAAATTGCTCGTGTGGGAACTGTTGTAAAATCCTTCAGAGCCAGAGAATTTCTGCTGCATGAAGATAGAACATGTATAGTTTAGTTTAATTACCGTTATAACTTATGTTGTCATCTTGCTTTTATGACATGCTATTGCATTTGTGTTACGTACTATATTGCAATAAATGTGGAAAGACGAATGCGACAGCTTTTGCGGCTCACAAATGTGCTCGACTACAACAACTCTTCCTCTTCTCAACATGGCCTCACCCCCTTTGTTGCGTGTTCCCGGGGGCGGGGTTTATGTACATTTTAGGGTTAGTGATGTCACTAACCCGGGAAGAAGCTTGTTGTAGTCCCTACCAGCTGTTTGTTGTAGTCCTTAAAAAGCGATTACTGTAAAAGAAAATATCTCCCTTTGTTTTGAACTTTGAGCGTCATAACTTTGCAGATGTTGTTTATGCTCAAACAGCAACATTACACACTAACTAAAGTTAAAAAAGTCAAATCATAATCAACCGCCCCTTTAAATGCATGCCATACAAATTTCAATAGAAATGACATTGAAGTATATTTTAGTTCAACATAAATGCTTTTCAGTACAAATGCTGATTGCATTTAATATGAATTTAAACTATAATACATTTTCATTTAATTGCAATTAGCATGCAATTAAGAGCCCAAAAACATTACATTTAGTTCACGCTTCAGTTTATTTTTTAAAAGTATATTATATCTGTGCTCTTTTTAAAAGCATGCTAAAGTGTACTTATTTTTCACAAGGGCCAAAAGGCTTGCATTACATTTATTATTATTATTATTTTTTTTTTAAACTCATTTAATTCATTCTTTGGTAATCCAACCCATGTTCTACTGTTTGAGCTACAAGAACACTACTCGATTACTCTTTTTCTCTGAAAGTTGCTCTTTCAATGTTAAGCATAATTAATGGTTTTCTCAACTCAGGTGTTTATCTTAAATGTATGACACCAATGTTGTCATACATTAGAGGCCTAAAATGTATGTAGATCATATACAGTGGGGAGAACAAGTATTTGATACACTGCCGATTTTGCAGGTTTTCCTACCTACAAAGCATGTAGAGGTCTGTAATTTTTATCATAGGCACACTTCAACTGTGAGAGACGAAATCTAAAACAAAAATCCAGAAAATCACATTGTATGATTTTTAAATAATTAATTTGCATTTTATTGCATGACTTAAGTATTTGATCACCTACCAACCAGTAAGAATTCCGGCTCTCACAGACCTGTTAGTTTTTCTTTAAGAAGCCCTCCTGTTCTCCACTCATTACCTGTATTAACTGCACCTGTTTGAACTCGTTACCTGTATAAAAGACACCTGTCCACACACTCAATCAAACAGACTCCAACCTCTCCACAATGGCCAAGACCAGAGAGCTGTGTAAGGACATCAGGGATAAAATTGTAGACCTGCACAAGGCTGGGATGGGCTACAGGACAATAGGCAAGCAGCTTGGTGAGAAGGCAACAACTGTTGGCACAATTATTAGAAAATGGAAGAAGTTCGAGATGACGGTCACCTCCCTCGGTCTGGGGCACCATGCAAGATCTCACCTCGTGGGGCATCAATGATCATGAGGAAGGTGAGGGATCAGCCCAGAACTACACGGCAGGACCTGGTCAATGAGACCACAGTCTCAAAGAAAACCATTAGTAACACACTACGCCGTCATGGATTAATATCCTGCAGCGCACGCAAGGTCCCCCTGCTCAAGCCAGCGCATGTCCAGGCCCGTCTGAAGTTTGCCAGTGACCATCTGGATGATCCAGAGGAGGAAAGGGAGAAGGTCATGTGGTCTGATGAGACAAAAATAGAGCTTTTTGGTCTAAACTCCACTCGCCGTGTTTGGAGGAAGAAGAAGGATGAGTACAACCCCAAGAACACCATCCCAACCGTGAAGCATGGAGGTGGAAACATCATTCTTTGGGGATGCTTTTCTGCAAAGGGGACAGGACGACTGCACCGTATTGAGGGGAGGATGGATGGGGCCATGTATCGCGAGATCTTGGCCAACAACCTCCTTCCCTCAGTAAGAGCATTGAAGATGGGTCGTGGCTGGGTCTTCCAGCATGACATTGACCCGAAACACACAGCCAGGGTAACTAAGGAGTGGCTCCGTAAGAAGCATCTCAAGGTCCTGGAGTGGCCTAGCCAGTCTCCAGTCCTGAACCCAATAGAAAATCTTTGGAGGGAGCTGAAAGTCCGTATTGCCCAGCAACAGCCCCGAAACCTGAAGGATCTGGAGAAGGTCTGTATGGAGGAGTGGGCCAAAATCCCTGCTGCAGTGTGTGCAAACCTGGTCAAGAACTACAGGAAACGTATGATCTCTGTAATTGCAAACAAAGGTTTCTGTACCAAATATTAAGTTCTGCCTTTCTGATGTATCAGATACTTATGTCATGCAATAAAATGCAAATTAATTACTTAAAAATCATACAATGTGATTTTCTGGATTTTTGTTTTAGATTCCGTCACTCACAGTTGAAGAGTACCTATGATAAAAATTACAGACTTCTACATGCTTTGTAATTGACTACAAAATCGGCAGTGTATCAAATACTTGTTCTCCCCACTGTAGCTCTGCACATTTTGTCATGGAAAAATGTTTGAGCTTATATTGAAAATCTTGATTGCAGACGTTGGAATCTTGGCAAATCAGAGAATAGTTTAAAACATTGAGATCTCTTTTGAAATTCTAGATGACACATGAGACTTCTCTCTCTCTCTCTCTCTCTCTCTCTCTCTCTCTCAGAACAGAAACCCGAGGACAGAACATTTAAAAAAAATTGAAGAAAAATCCTCAATTGGTTCAGCAACAGATTCACATTCGTATTGGCTGAGGATGTGATTCAGTGCCAGAGTTACAGAGGAGTTGGTGAAGTTGTATACACATGTTAACAAGGACTCTAAATTCTTCTTCCTGACAGATGACAGCTTCCTTCCTCTCTCCCACACACACGCTCATCCAGCGCCCTGAACAGCCGCTAATTAGAGTCATCTCTACTGTTGTGAGCAATTTAGTGCAACTGATTATTGCTGACACCACTAACATCTACCAGACCAAGACAGAGTACATATGAGTGTGTGAAAAAAAAAAAACATTTAATTTTGATTTGAAATGAAGATGCTGCCTAAAGATCCAAATGTGATGTTCCTAATATGAGTCTGTTTTATGATTTTGAAAAAATGAAGACATCTACACTACTGTTCAAAGGTTTGGGTTCGGTAAAAACCTTGCTGACCCTAAATTTTTCAACATCCCAATATCTCAACTGTTTCTCAATGAGATTAAATAGAGATCAATGAATTTCTTTTTGTTCTAAAATATTTACAAAAAATTTAATTTTAGGTACATTTATAATATTTAGATACAAGAAACAACCCAGGCTCAGAAATCAGAGATCAGTGAATCTGCAAAAAAATACTACATCTCTTCTTGGACGTTTTGTGACACTTTCAAAGTAAAACGTCCAGTGGCACTAAAAGGATATTCAGTTTTCGAAACTGAAGAACATGAATGTAGCAAATTTTTATTACGTTGGTTTTTGGAAATGAAATGTCTGGTGATGCGCACTAAAAGCTTAATGCTCTATACTGTAAAAAAGTTGTTTCAACTTAAAAAAGTAAGTGTTTGTGCTGCCTTAAAATGCTAAGTTTAGTCTTTTAAAATGTGAAGTTGTACTAAGTGACAACTTGGATATTTGAGTTGACTAAACTTAAAAATTTAAGGCAGCACAAACACTTTTTTTAAGTTGAAACATTTTTTTTACAGTTAAAGGATTCATGACATGGATTTTTATTTTTATTTTAATATGTTCCTTAACGTTAATAAAGTTTTTTGAACAACCCCCCCCCAAACAAATATATATGTGCAAAAACAATTTTCAGTCACACTTTAGATTAGGGTCCAATTCTCACTATTAACTAACTATTAACTATGACTTTTGCCTCAATAAACTCCTAATTACTGCTTATTAATAGTTAGTAAGGTAGTTGTTAAGTTTAGGTATTGGGTAGGATTAAGGGATGTAGAATAATGCATTAATATGTGCTTTATAAGTACTAATAAACAGACAATATCCTAGTAATTTGCATGATAATAAGCAACTAGTTAATAGTGAGAATTGGACTCTAAACTAAAGTGCTATCTTATTTTCAACCCTAATTCTGACCCTCTGAAATTATCCATATTTAAGTGGCGGCTCCTTTTAAGGCTTGTCAGTAATCTGTTATGATTGGCTAATGTCATTGCATAAGAAACAATATCAACAGCCACTCGCTACTGCACAGAAGTAAGTGTTTTGAAAATATTATCCATATAAAACCATCAATACAGTTGGCTGCTTCATCTATCAACAAATGTATCTTTGCAGACTCTCCGTTACACTGTGCCTTGCTGACAAAACAAAATGCTCCGAACAAACATATAATCCGTCAACGCGATCCGAGACGCCATTAAAGTAAACCATCCACTTGTTTCCGACACTGGTATCCTTCTGAATTTTGTATAGAGACACAAATGAGCTGTTTAAACTGGACGTGTCAAAGCAAATGCTCCTTTAAGCTTCTATTTACTCTTCCATTTGTCCTGTTGTTGGCAGACTCAAGCATGTGGAGTAAAATGAACGTGCATCTGTATACTGTATCCAGTGTAGACAGCGTCAGTGATTATAACGGGCTCTGTTTGCTTTTGACATGACGCTCACATCACATCCTATGGTGTGATGATGTATAACCAGGGCTTGACATTAACAACCGCCAACCTGTATTTCAGCAGTGGCGTGTAGCGCAGTCACTCTGGCGGGTTAAATTTTATATATAATATATACATTTTTCAACTGTAGCCTTTTAAAAAGGCATCTGAAATAATAAACTAAGTGCAATGTAGTGTTGTCAAAAAATAGATTTTTCGATACTTATCGATACTGAAATATCTGAAACGCTTCCAATACTTATTTCCCACAGAATAGATACACAATACCAGCGTCTTTCTCTCTTTCTCTCTCTCTCTCTCTCTCTCATCTCTCCGACAGCGAGTTACACACAAACCCACCTCCTCTCACTCACTCCTTTCATTTGCTCTGGATGAATATTGTTGGTGTTGGCTTGAATTTCAGCGTCGGATTGCGCATATTGGGCATAATTTGACTGATTCCCGCAGATTTTGTGCTCTCACCCAAAGTGCGGCACACATGAATCCGCCTCTTAGCACTAAATTGAGTTTTTTCTCGCCGCTTATTGCAATTAAACAGTCAAATACACACAAAATAAACATAAACACAGTCAGTTATGTTGTAAGTGAACGTAAACAGTTGAGAAAGAAAATGCATGTGTAACAGTATAATGGATCCATGCGTCAGGTCTTAAAGTGACAGCAGCCTAATATACCTGCTGACAAATTATGAGATGATATTAAAAATATCTATATGGCAGTTTTTCCCCATGGTATCAATGTCAAAATTGTGGCCAGTGAAAATGCTGAGTGACTAGTAACTTTGGAAAACCACTAGCCACAGTGGCTGGTGAGCAAAAAAGTTCATGTCAAGCCCTGTGTATAACTATTGGTCGATGTCTTGCTCTGGAGGCGGACATATGCAAATACATTTTTCTGTGTGACATCACAAGTCCCCCAATATCAAAACAAACCATTTTTGGAGCTTGAATAAATAAATGCTTTGTTTATGATTAGGAGGCCATTTTAAGCTCTTAAACTGAATGAAAAAAGGATGTTTTAATGGTACAAAGACCTCTTATATGTCAAAAGATCAAGGCAAATTCTCATGTCATGACCCCAAGCAAACCTGAAATAAATACGCATTTTCTGAAGCAATCATAACATTTTGGCTTGCTTCTACAACTCGACATTACAAGTGCAGTGCTGTACCAGGTGAGCTACAAAGCAAGTTTACTACAGTAAAAAAGCAATACATATGGAGCTGATTATGTGATGGAAACATCAAAATGTGTTAGTTGATGTACAAATGATGCACTATGGTAAAAGTGTTTTGAGGTCATAACATAGTAGTGTAAAGGAACAGTATGAAATAAGTCTATTTATTGATAATAACATAATTTAAAAGGAATAAAAGTGATTGGTGTTTTACTGTACTGTTTTTACTGGTGTTTTCATTTCCGCTGAAAACTGCATGAATTGTATGTATGGGTAAGTTTTTGGAGTTTTGCAAAAATGTAGATGGAGGCACATTTTTCAAACATGACGATAATGCAACAAAGCATTCATTCTTTTATAGGAAAGCCAATGATCAAATGATAACCATGTATGATAGAGACTGGGACATAGCAGCTCCCTTAGAACTAGAAATGAACACGTTTTCTTTTTTTAAACAGTCTTAATTGCATCGCATTAAGCAGTTTCTTGAAAAGTGTGCATAATTGCATTACAGTCTGGAAGGTAGAGATATGCAGAAGATAGTCTTTGCAGGTTTGAAGAAAAAAAACCCTATGGATAGAGGTTGAGAAATATGCAAATGAGAAAGATATTTGTTCCTCGTTAATGAGCCACATGAGCAAAACTAGAAAAACTTAAACGCACAACAACAGAAATGTTTAACCACTGCTAATCTTACATGTCCGAGACACATAAATCCATCATTAGTCTGTCCGCACGTCATTAAATTTACACATTCAGTCAAGCAGGAAGTTTGCATTTCTTTGAACCGTTTGTTACCTTGTACTGATTTCAAATGCCAAAGCAAATGCTAAGGACAAAAAGCATGTGACTCCAACATTCAAATGCTTCAGACAAATATCAAGTAATTCCAGAAACATTTTAAGGAAACGCTTAAATAAAAGGGTTCCCTTGAGGATACGATGATAAAGAAAACTTAATATTGCAGGTTTGGAAACAACAGTCTCTGAGTTTGATATTTATGTTCTTAAATACAATCCAGCATGTTCCCAAGTCTCTCCAACACAGTTTAGTGAGACAAACTTTCCGGTAAACACTGAGTCTGATTATATCCCAGCAGTTCTCTCGCCTACAATCAGGAGAAAAATATACCGGCAGGAAAAGTGACACAGAAATTGTAGGATTTTTGTCAAAAGTCTATTTACAAATCAGTTCAATAGAGAGTGTGTACGAGAACACCAGCCATTTCCTTCCCAGCAAGACTCGCTACATTACATGGGCTCATTTTCATCTCTCCATTTCAGACTTTAATCAGACTTTAACTGCCGCAATATGAAAGTGTCTTAAACAAAGGGCTCTGCTCTCTACAATAACACTTAAAAAGGCCCTTTGTGTGGCTTTTTCCCCCTGCGAACAATAGCAAATTATATCAGGGTAAGAAATCTTTTATAATGAATCACACATTTGCTGATTGCAAATAATTGCGTTAGGCGTGCGATATTGGCGGGGTCGTAGAGGTGACTGTGCTTGGAGTAATGTGAGGATTTGATCTCTGGCCCTCGCTGATGAGGTCTATTCACAGCACCGCTGACCTGCGCTCCCCCCTCTCTCACCGCCACTTCACTATGATGAGGAGAGTGTTGGTTAAAGTTTGGAGCGAGGTGCGATTAGAACAGAAGCCCCTCTCAACCCGTCCACCCCCGCGCTCCCCCACGCTCCCCTGCGCTATACCTGCTCGCAGCCACGCGGCACGCTCTGACCTCTCCGTGAAATGGAGTCTGTTGTAGAGAACACACAAAGGATAAAGCGCCACTCAATTACCTGCTCAAACAAACGTGGCACAGGTTAACCGGTGATAAAGTGATAAAGACAATACAAAAACTGCTAAACGTTTTTGCGACATCACTTAAATGGCATTCCGCAGGAAACTGATCTGCATTTAAGCAAGGGCTTTTGTGGTCAGAGCCATGGCCTATAGCCGCCGGCGCACAAGTCAGTGAAAAGTATCACAGAATGATCCCATCGTATATTCCAAGTGTTCTGGGGGTGTACGGTAGGGTTTGGTGAAAAGCAAAACAAAATTTAAACATAATCCTGACCTTGGCTATTGGTCTTCTGTGCACGACTGCAGGTTCATGATCTATTAGCGCAGCAGTTCACTCTGACTCACCCAGGAAAAGCACAAGTTGTGAAAAAATCAAGGGCCAGATTTACTGGGGCAGTCATGGCATAATGGTCGGACTGGTAACCTGAAGTTGTGGATTCGATTCTCAATACCGACAGGAAATGACTGAGGTGCTCTTGAGTAAAGAAACTAACCCTCAATCAGTCCCCGAGTGCCGAAGCAAATGGTTGCCCACTGCTCCAGGTGTGCACTGTAAAAAATGTCTCTGTAAAATAACAGTAAAATACTGGCAGCAGAATCGCCAGCAATATACTGTAATTCTGTGGTATTAATACTGTGCAATTATTTTACAGCCATTTACTGTAAAAATACATGAAGTACTTCAATTTACAATACACTAAAAATGGTGAGGTAAAAACAACCCAATTAAAATAATTTTGGCAACACAGCTCTAGGTCAAAAAGGGAACTCCAAAATAGGTTGAAAATTAAAATCACACAGGAAAGTACTAGTAAAAAGACAACAGTAATAGACTAATAAAAAGGTGAACATTTATTTATAAGCAAGAACACCAAAACCAGACAAAAATATAGTAAAAGCAACATGAACATTTGTAAGAAAAAAATGCAGAAAAGAATACAAACTCAAACTGTTATACAGTTTATACAGTTAAGCAGAACTGCATTATAAACGTTTAACTTAATAATCAATAATGTTTAAGAACAAATTTGACCAGTTATTTCGTTAATTTTCAAAACCATCAGGCTGAGCACCAACAAGAAATATATGGTCTGAAAGCCTTAATAAACACAAAAATGTAGGAATAAATGATGTATTACAGTGAATTGACAGGATTTTACCCTCTCTGTTTAATGCGTTTATAATCACTCACTTCACTCTCACTCCTGGCTAGTTTTAAAAGAATGCACTCCTCACTGCAGTCAGTTTCCTCAATGTGTCATAAGGGCCATGAACACAAACAATTTTCACACCAACACACCAACTTCACGGCTCACCACCGTCACCGGTCCAGTTTTAAAACAACGCGCTCCTCGCTGGCTGCAGTCAGTTTCAAAGTTCCCTCTCCTCTCCACTAGTTTTCTTCTATTTTCCACATATATTCCTGTCATGCACACCTCAAACACAGACAAGAAGCTTGTATTCAAATTCAAACTCCTGTGAAACACCCGTTCAGCGCCATTATGCTATTACTTAAAAAAAATGCACCAGCCCACAATGCATTGCGTACTACAGTACAAAGCCGTAATACAGAAATGCAGTAGATTACTGTTGAAATGGCCTGTAAATTAACAGCAGTTGCTTACCGTGAAAAAGATTGTCCTGAATGCATTGTTTTCTACAGCAAATTGCTGTTTTAATGGTAAACAGTAAGTTACTGTCAGAATTTGGCCGTTATTTTACAGCAATTTTTTACAGTAGGGTCCAGTCAGTATTATCAGCAGCTTTATTGCATTGCTCAGGAACTAATTACCCTCCTCCATCCCCAGCTCCTCCTGTCGTCCAGTCAGGATTTGACCTTCTGATATTCCTCTTCAAATCAGTCTAATTTCTCGAATTATGTTGGTACATTAAATTATTTTCATTAAGAACATTAATGACATCGCAATACCTTATGGTTCTGTTTTGTTTACCCTAAAAATCGCTGCTCTCCCCCATAGGCTGCATGGATGCGCAGGGAGTTCTTGTCCAGAACAGAACCATACCGCCATTGCCATTTCTAATTGTCAATCATCTTTGATGATAGTGGTCCTGACAGAAATGTATTTGTAGGAGTTTCCCTTTCAGATGCAACATTTATGGGAGGAGAATATTTAAATGAATTAAGGAAGGTTTGCGCTCGTCAATTTACTGGTATTTGTGCCATTATTTACCACCCAAAAAAAGCATGTTTTAAACTAGACGCTAATTTGTGCTTGGTATCTTGGTAGATGGCGTTGGTCATTATGCAAATGATCCGGCTGCATCTGTGTTCTTTCATTTGTGTGTCGTCAGTAGATCACGCGCAGAATTTTACAGTCCCATCTGCGCTTTTTTTGGAATTGCGCTCTCACACTAATTTGCCCTGTTTAGTAAATCTGGCACCAAGTGTTCTGGGGGTATACGGTAGAGTTTGCTAAAAAATAAACAGAAATTTAATGAAAATACTGACTTTGGCTGTTGGTCTTCTGTGCACCACTGCACATTCATGAGACTATTAGCACCACAGTTCACTCCGACTCATCCAGGAAAAGCACAGCAAGTTGTGAGAAATCAAGAATAATAAAAACACAACATGAAATACTTTCTTCCCTAAGGTGAATATCTGTTGTGTTCGTCGCAACTACAAGTTATCGTGTTCACATCTGTCAACTGTCATTCTCTGACAACCGGAGTTCCGGTCTGGAGATATTCAACTCAGTGAAGAAAGTACATGGATACTTTACGGGGATTTCTAGGTGTTGTATTTCATGCGCAGTTTTATTAATCTTGATTGTGTGCTTTCTAGGAGAGTTGGAGTGCGGCGCTGATAGAGTCTCATGAACGTGCAGTGGTGCACAGAAGACCAACGGCCAAGGGTATTTGTGAAATTGTACATTAAGGGCCAGATTTACTAAACATGGCAAATTAGCGTGAGAGCACAAACCCATAATGGGAGTAACGCCGATGGGAGTGGAATGTTCAGCACGTGATCTGCTAATGATGCACAAATGAAAGATCCATTTCCATAATGACCAAATCAATCTACCAAAAGCAGCGCAAATTAGTGTCTGGTTTAAGACATGCTAAATACCAGTAAATTTAAATACCATTTAAATACCAGTAAATTGACAAGCGCAAACCTTAGTAAATCACCTTGCATGATTCATTTAAATACTCCCCACTCATAAATGTTGCGTCTGAAAGGGAAACTCCTACAAATGCATATGCAATAAGATCAGCCACAAAAGTAACCTTGTCCACTCCTTTTCAGTGCACATTTTTCACTGTGTGTCTTTAGTAAATCCTGACAGCAGTTTTTTAATGCCAGAAGAGGGTTTGCACTGGCGCAAGATGGTAGTGAATCTAGCCGTATGGCTTTTTTGCTCAGATGTATCTTAGGCTATGACAAACCTTAAAATGTTGAAAAACATTGCTATCTGCTAAGTGTCATTTTTATTATGAAATCTATTAAGGTCCCACTACCCATGTGAAAAAGAAGTACACTTTAACATAATTTAAAAAATTATATTAAATGCAATTAGCTGAGCTTTAGAGAGCTTTTTTGACGCACAGTAGGATTGCATTGCACATTAATGACAGTTATCAACTTACCAATGTTATCATGCTGTTAAAATTAGTGTTTTTGCAGAAAAAAAGTTTTGCATGAACTTCAAATGGTCCAGTAAATTTGTTATTTTCTAATTTTGAGATTATGAATGAGAGAAATTGAGAAAAAAAAAACGCAACTTGATCCTACAGAATTAGTCAATTACAGGCCAATCTCAAATCTACCCTTTCTGTCAAAAATACTAGAAAAGGCAGTGTCCTCACAATTATGCTCCTTTAGAAAGAAATGGTATCTGTGAGGATTTCCAGTCAGGATTTAGACCGTATCATAGTACTGAGACTGCTCTCATCAGAGTTACAAATGATTTGCTCTCATCATCCGACCATGGTTGTATATCTCTGTTAGTGTTACTCGATCTTAGCGCTGCATTCGATACTATCGACCACAACGTTCTTTTGAATAGACTCGAAAATTATGTTGGCATTAGTGGAATTGCATTGGCATGGTTTAAATCATACTTATCTGACCGCTATCAGTTTGTAGCAGTAAATGAAGAGATGTCACACCGATCACAAGTTCAGTATGGAGTACCGCAAGGCTCAGTGATAGGACCGTTGCTTTTCACCCTGTACATGCTACTACTGGGAGATATTATTAGGAAGCATGGCGTTAGTTTTCATTGTTATGCTGACGATACTCAGCTCTATATTTCTTCACGCCCTGACGAAATTTACCAATTCACAAGTTTAAAGGAATGCATAACTGATATAAAAAATTGGATGACTATTAATTTCCTGCAACTCAATTCATAAAAAACTGAATTTTTAATTATTGAACAAAAAAACTCCACAAGTAGTAACCTAGAATACTGTCTAACACTCGATGGCTGCTCTGTCAAGTCCTCGTCGTCAGTTAGGAACCTGGGTGTGCTCTTTGATACCAATCTCTCATTTGAAAGCCACGTTTCTAGCATCTGTAAAACTGCATTCTACCATCTTAAAAATAAATCTAAATTACGGCACATGCTTTCAATGCAAAATGCTGAACAGTTAGTTCATGCGTTCATGACCTCAAGGCTAGATTATTGTAATGCTCTACTGAGTGGTTGCCCTGCACGCTTAATAAATAAACTGCAGCTTGTCCAAAACGCAGCAGCTAGAGTTCTTACTAGAACCAGGAAGTATGACCATATTAGCCCAGTTCTGTCAACACTGCACTGGCTCCCTATTAAACATCGTATACATTTTAAAATCTTGCTGATTACTTACAAAGCACTGAATGGTTTAGCTCCCCAGTACTTGAGCGAGCTCTTAACGCATTATACTCCATCACGTCTATTGCGGTCTCAAAATTCGGGCCAGTTGATAATACCTAGAATATCAAAATCAACTGCAGGCGGTCAATCCTTTTCCTATTTAGCACCTAAACTCTGGAACAGTCTTCCTAGCATTGTTCGGGAAGCAGACACACTCTGTTGGTTTAAATCTAGACTAAAAACACATCTCTTTACTATGGCATACACATAGAACATTATCAATTTATATTATTCAAATCAGTTAAATGATTGTTAGGCTGCATTAACCAGGTCAGCCGGAACCGGGAACACTTCCCATAACACCTGATGTACTCGTTACATCATAAGAAGAATGGCATCAACGCTAATGTTAGTTTCTCTGTTTATCCCGAGGTTTAGCGCAGTCAGCCGTAAATTTCAACTACATTACTGATCCGCCCGCATTGACACTATATGATAATTGAAATGAGCTGGATGACATCACCGTTTTCTCCAGAGCGGCTGTACAGCCGAATCAAATTCTGTTGCATTATTTTCCTGTTTAACACCGTGAAGCTGCTTTAAAACAATCGGCATTGTAAAAAGTGCTATATAAATAAAGGTGACTTGACTTGACTTGAAATGAGCGTTTTTTGTTGAGGTGAGGATATTCAGGGAAAATTACTTAAATTTTCACTGAGTTCCTCATACAAAGACATTGTGTGGCCTTAGAATACAAGTAGAATGGACAACTTTTATGATCTTTTACGGTGTTTTTTGGAGCATAACAGTAAATATCAGTGTCCACGTTCATGGCATGGAAAAGTGTAGCTCCTTTATACATAGAAAACAGAAAATCAAATGTGTTTGGAAGGACATGAGAGCGAGTCAATGACAAAATGTTAATTTTAACCCTAAAGGTTTAGTCGAAAGTAATAAGAATGGCGTGTTGGAGGAACCAAGTCACCATGACTGATGTTTTATTATGAAAGTGTGTCAAGCTGGGAGTTTTTAGTTTAGTGTGATTTTTCTCCTTTCCAGAAGCATTTAATGGTTCAGTCACTGCATAACCAGGTCAGTTAAATATTAACCTGATTTGTACAAAAGCAGCAGAACACATTCTACTATGTACCGCCTCACCTCCCAAAAGAAACAAAATAGATCAATAAAATAAATGATTACATTGTGACATGCTCCTTTTGGATTTGGATTGTTCTGTAAAACAAAACCCCATTCAGATGCATTGCACTGCATGATTGCCATTTACACACACGGTAAACCTGAAGCTCTCCTCTGATAACTGACAAACAAATGTGTGCGTGAATGAGCGCTGAAAAACTGAATTAACTATCCCCTCGTTTTCATTTGCCATTGTTTCCTCGTGTGCAAATGCCACAGAATTTAGGGCAATATGAAAAACACTGTGGTGTGTGTCAGCGGCTGTCTGACCCTGTCATTTGGCAGCCCTCAGATATGAAGTTTTAGGCTGGCAACAGATGAACATGGCTTATTTACAGCGCTCCGAACATAATAAATACAAACAAACATAATCGAGTCATTGAGCACATTGTTCTCCATCTGAAAGGAACTATCCTGGGAAATCCTCAAAGGGACAAAACATAAATTTGAAATGAATTCCTCTTTAATTACTTCAGGGTATCCTGAAATTCTCTCATGGAATTTGCCATAAATGTTGTGGTACAACCACAGGTTTTTTTTTTTTTTTTAAAGAAGGGAAAAAGAAACAACAGGGAGGACAAACACATCAGGGACCCCATCACACACACACACACCACCACCACCACAGCTATCGCCACTTCCTCTATTACAGAAATGTTTTTGAATTTTTTAAGAAAACCAAACAGCATATTTACATTTAGCTGGAGCTCTAAAGGTTCTTTAGTTTCCTGTGTGAGACTTCCAGTGGTTATTTACTAGAAATGTATAAGTATTAGTATATACACACACAAAATAAGGCCAAAGACAGGACTATGTTTGCATGTGTTGTATACACACGTAATCTGGTTCTGTCATTTGGGTAGGCATGCAGGCAGTTGTGAAAATTCACAGGGCCTGGCACTAAATTTTTATGAGTGGGCACACTTTCCTCCCTAATGAGAAGACTTTACCATAGAGGACCTCATATATGTTTTTGAGTGACAGCTGCTGTGCAGTTTATTTAATATTTACTTTAGTTAATAGTTTAACTTACACAAAAACTTTTTTAAATGTTATGTTAATGTAATTTTGTTTACAAATAAATGACGTATTAAAGTTTATATTAAATGCAATTAGCTGAACTTTAGAGTGCTTTTTGACCTACTTAAGTACATCTTTATACACTACACTCACCTAAAGGATTATTAGGAACACCTGTTCAATTTCTCATTAATGCAATTATCTAATCAACCAATCACATGGCAGTTGCTTCAATGCATTTAGGGGTGTGGTCCTGGTCAAGACAATCTCCTGAACTCCAAACTGAATGTCAGAATGGGAAAGAAAGGTGATTTAAGCAATTTTGAGCGTGGCATGGTTGTTGGTGCCAGACGGGCCGGTCTGAGTATTTCACAATCTGCTCAGTTACTGGGATTTTCACGCACAACCATTTCTAGAGTTTACAAAGAATGGTGTGAAAAGGGAAAAACATCCAGTATGCGGCAGTCCTGTGGGCGAAAATGCCTTGTTGATGCTAGAGGTCAGAGGAGAATGGGCCGACTGATTCAAGCTGATAGAAGAGCAACTTTGACTGAAATAACCACTCGTTACAACCGAGGTATGCAGCAAAGCATTTGTGAAGCCACAACACGCACAACCTTGAGGCGGATGGGCTACAACAGCAGAAGACCCCACCGGGTACCACTCATCTCCACTACAAATAGGAAAAAGAGGCTACAATTTGCACGAGCTCACCAAAATTGGACAGTTGAAGACTGGAAAAATGTTGCCTGGTCTGATGAGTCTCGATTTCTGTTGAGACATTCAGATGGTAGAGTCAGAATTTGGCGTAAACAGAATGAGAACACTGTGCCACTGTGCAGGCTGGTGGTGGTGGTGTAATGGTGTGGGGGATGTTTTCTTGGCACACTTTAGGCCCCTTAGTGCCAATTGGGCATCGTTTAAACGCCACGGCCTACCTGAGCATTGTTTCTGACCATGTCCTTCCCTTTATGACCACCATGTACCCATCCTCTGATGGCTACTTCCAGCAGGATAATGCACCATGTCACAAAGCTCGAATCATTTCAAATTGGTTTCTTGAACATGACAATGAGTTCACTGTACTAAAATGGCCCCCACAGTCACCAGATCTCAACCCAATAGAGCATCTTTGGGATGTGGTGGAACGGGAGCTTCGTGCCCTGGATGTGCATCCCACAAATCTCCATCAACTGCAAGATGCTATCCTATCAATATGGGCCAACATTTCTAAAGAATGCTTTCAGCACCTTGTTGAATCAATGCCACGTAGAATTAAGGCAGTTCTGAAGGCGAAAGGGGGTCAAACACAGTATTAGTATGGTGTTCCTAATAATCCTTTAGGTGAGTGTATATTGCCAAAAGTATTGGGACACCCCTTCAAATCATTGAATTCAGGTGTTCCAATCAATTCCATGGTCACGGGTGTATAAAATCAAGCACCTAGGCATGCAGACGCTTCTACAAACATTTGTGAAAGAATGGGTCACTCTCAGGAGCTCAGTGAATTCAAGCGTGGTACCGTGATAGGTTGCCACCTGTGCAATAAGTCCATTTGTTAAATTTCCTCACTACTAAATATTCCACGGTCAACTGTTAGTGGTATTATAACAAAGTGGAAGCAATTGGGAACAACAGCAACTCAGCCACGAAGTGGTAGGCCACATAAAATCACAGAGCGGGGTCAGCGCATGCTGAGGCGCACAGTACGCAGAAGTCGCCAACTTTCTGCAGAGTCAATAGCTACAGACCTCCAAACTTTGTGTGGCCTTCAGATTAGTTCAAGAACAGTGTGTAGAGAGCTTCATGGAATGGGTTTCCATGGCCGAGCAGCTGCATCCAAGCCTTACATCACCAAGTGCAATGCAAAGCGTCAGATGCAGTGGTGTAAAGCACGCCGCCACTGGACTCTAGAGCAGTGGAGACGTGTTCTCTTGAGTTACGAATCATGCTTTTCTGTCTGGCAATCTGATGGATAAGTCTGGGTTTGGCGGTTGCCAGGAGAACGGTACTTGCCTGACTGCATTGTGCCAAGTGTAAAGTTTGGTGGAGGGGGGATTATGGTGTGGGGTTGTTTTTCAGGGGTTGGGCTTGGCCCCTTAGTTCCAGTGACAGGAACTCTTAATGCTTCAGCATACCAAGACATTTTGGACAATTTCATGCTCCCAACTTTGTGGGAACAGTTTGGGGATGGCCCCTTCCTGTTCCAACATGACTATGCACCAGTGCACAAAGCAAGGTCCATAAAGACATGGATGAGCGAGTTTGGTGTGGAGGAACTTGACTGGCCCGCACAGAGTCCTGACCTCAACCCGATAGAACACCTTTGGGATGAATTAGAGCGGAGACTGTGAGCCAGGCCTTCTCGTCCAACATCAGTGCCTGACCTCACAAACTTCTACAAAAATTCCCATAAACACACTCCTAAACCTTGTGGAAAGCCTTCCCAGAAGAGTTGAAGCTGTTATAGCTGCAAAGGGTGGGCCAACTCCATATTAAACCCTACGGATTAAGAATGGGATGTCATTAAAGTTCATGTGCATGTAAAGGCAGACGTCCCAAAACTTTTGGCAATATAGGTGTATGTAATTTCATAACTACTTCTATTGACTTTGAAATATGGTTAAATACTGTTGAATGTACTGACAAGCATTTATAGTAAACTAAAATAAATACATTTTAATGTCATTTCTGTTGACACTTGTATGTCATGTATTTAAATATATTTGTATATATATTGCGTATGTGATGTTGCAATTTGTATATAAAATGCATTAACTTTAAATGTAATAATAACACTACAGTTAAAATTGTAATCAAGTGCTTTACATGTGCTTTAGTATGTTAGTCAACATCAAAATAAGTTTACTTTAAAGCACGACAAAAGTTTATTAAAACAATGATTTAAATGTATTTTAAAGTAAACCTTTAATTTGACACACTGTAAAATCCAACAGTTGTTCTAACTAACACATTTTACTTAATGTATTAACTTAATTGTAAAAATATAAATGTAATCCGTACTATTCACATACTATGCCTTGTTTACTCAGAAAACCCAAGTAAAGATTAATTGATTGGTTTGAGTGCCATTTTGTCAAGCAAAAAAAAAAAAAAAAAAATTCATTTCCCAAAGTCATCTTGATTGTTGATCAATACAACGTTAAAATTTGAAAGAACATCACATAAGATGACTTCATAAATGAATGTTGATTTTCCTAAAATGTTTTCCTAAAGTGTTCCCTTTGGTGTGGCACTTATTGTAATTCTCTCATTGATGCAGCGATGCAACAAAACAAAAAAATCACAGTTATTTGGTTTCAAAGGAAGGGAAAAAAAATGTTCATGTCGAATAGTGATCTTTTAAAATTGTATTATTAAAATATGTAATTGTTTTGTCTCAAGATGCACACCAGTAATGTTTTTATAAGGCATGTTTATAAAAGCTACTTAAATGTCCTAATTGAACTAAGGCCTAATCCTGGCTTAATCTAAGCCCTGTCTGTGAAACCAGGCCTTAGTTTTTAAGAAATATTAATAATTAATAATTATATATTGAACATTGCAGTCTGTGAATCATATTGCTGATCCTACCATGATAAACTGTGCATTAGTTATTTTTTTACAACAGCTAAGAAGGCGTCAAACAACATGTCGCCTCTTAACTGTGACAAATAAGTAAATCAAAAGATCCATCAACGATGTCTACAGTGCTATCTGTGGAATCCCAACATTTCCAGAGCAGAGCATTTCCATCACGCTCCATAATGTGACTCTATGATTAGGAAACTGTTAGCTATCAGGTTCTTCATGACCTATGACCTCACTGTCATTGAAACTGGCCCGATGAAGAAAAATCAAAACGTAATTTTCACTGGTTCAAATAAGTGTACAGCATAAAACGACTTATTGGTCATTGATTTTAATAATGTTCTGGGAAATTCATCAAAGAAATCAATTACCTAAGAGCACAAAAGAACAGGCAAATTTATTAAATAAACTTGGAGAAAGACAAAGATGGAGATGGAGAATGCACTGTTTCTACTTTTGTTAATTTATTTTATTATATAAATATTTTATTTAAAATTGTATCTATATGTGTGTATGACTGTGTATACATACGCTATTACTAATGTTTTAGCAATGTAAGGCTTCCTTTTACTATGCCAATAAAGCCTCTAGAATCTTGAATAAGATGAAGAGAGAGAAAAAAAGGTGAGAGACTGGGGCCAAGGCACAGACATGTGCTGCGTACCAATTCGCCTACTTATACTACGCCTAAAAGTATGAAGAAAAAGTACTTTTTTTTGGAGTGTGTAGCAAACAAGTAGGCAAGCTTTGGGACATACTATCATGTCATTAAATTGCATCTTTTAATGGACGCTCTGTCGCATCTTGTCACTATAAACTGGCCTGTCAATCACCTTATCACAGTTAAAATCCTCCACATTTTATTTAATTTAATTTCCTACCGTATTGGAGAGAAAAGAAGTAGCATGTTGATCTGCCGGTCGTAGGTCTTTCATGCGGAGACTCCTCATATTAATGCATAGGCCCTAATGATGCATTTAAAAGTTAATGGCCAAACAGATCTTTATAAAAGTCCACATTGTTGTCGCAGATGAAATATAACACGGATAACATTAAATAAATGTTTTATCAGGTTAAATGTTGATTATTAGTCACTCAAACCCTTTTATCTAAACCTCGCTACTTAACCGTCGGTCGCGCACATTCGCCATGTTTGTAGTTTTTTTAACACGCGTTTGTAGTTCTGAACCGAATCCTCCTAAGCACCAGGGGCGTCACTAGGCCCATTTTAGAAGGGCTTTAGCCCCCTTAAATTTCCACCCAGCCCCCTAAAAATATGCGATTAGCTCCGTAATATGTACACTAATTCGTGATCACCTCATTCCCCTTTAAAACTCATATGTGACCCTGGACCACAAAACCAGTCATAAGGGTAAATTTTTTGAAATTGAGATTTGTACATCATCTAATAATACAGATGTAATACATTTTTCACTAATAATACCTTTTTTTATATATATTTACGGTAGGAAATTTACAAAATATATTCATGGAACATGACCTTTACTTAATATCCTAATGATTTTTGGCATAAAAGAAAAATCAATAATTTTGACCCATACAGTATATTGTTTGCTATTGCCACAAATATACCCGTGCGACTTATGACTGGTTCTGTGCTCCAGGGTCACATATTGAACCGACGGCAGGCTGCGGCTCATCCCCGTATTCAATCTGTAACAGCATCAAAAGCAGAGGACAACGTGTGTGCATTTATTGATAGACTGTTATGGCATCTGTGTAGTTCATTGTCATAAATGCAGTTTACATAATGTAGGAGAAATTCAAGACGATTTTCCATCCCGATGTAAAATCTGGGCTTATTTATTTATTTATTTATTTTAATGAAATTCATGAGATTTTATGACCTTTCCTACTCTTGCTATACTTCATACTTCAGTGCAATAAAATTTCAAAAATGTGTTATAATATTCATTTTATAATAAATCCAAAAGCAGAACACGCAAAAAGTACTATAAAAGAGAGTGAAAATGGCAAATGAGCTAATGAGTGGTCCCCTGCAGCCATCTACTGGTTATAGTGGTAACTTCATGTAATTGTCATGTTAAAAAGGTGTTTGTTTTCCACCAGGTGACAGAAATCCTCCACTAAACCATGGCACATTTTCCATGTTATCTCCATGAATGAAAATGATAAATGTAGATCTTTTTTAAAGTTAATTTTACTGCACAAACGTAGAGTAAAAAAAAAAAAAAATAGTATTACATGTGTTGTAAAAAAAAATATTTAAAACAATATTTTATCCACATATTGCCAATCAAGACAATGTAGACAATTACAGTGATATAAAGTGTTTCTATATTCTTAATGAATATTAGCTGGCTATTTAAAATTATTAGAAATTAATTCAATATTCAGGGATTGATTTCATAAGTATTGTAGAACCTACTGTATTGTTCATGCCTATCCTAGTACACAAACAATAATATTACATTGGCTGAGCCACCCTAATATTGAAATCCTAGAATTGCCCCTGCTAAGCACAATGGGTTGTGGCCAATATTAGCTGTTAGAGTGTGCACGGATCCACACTTCGAAAATCTACCGGAAATAGTAGACCATCCGGGGACTTCTGGCATACTCTGCTTTGCGACACACTTATTTAATCTCGCATGGATAGTATGCACATCGGGATGCAAGGTCTTTTCAGAGTCAAAGCTATATTCTAAATATTTCTCACGACCTTTCACCTGCTCCATCAAAAAACGTTTCAAGCTAAATCATTTTGGGTCCACAGTCTTTTTTCACTTCTCTTATAATAATTTCCATGTTTTCTGTGAGCGGCCAGTGTATAGGAGGTGCTAAGACATCATCCCGAACGATCCCGTCTGAAGGGATCCGGCTCCAGGGGCCTTTCTCCGTGCAAATGAGTGACAGCAGAGAGGGCTAAAGCTCCGAGCGCACGCACTATTACCGACACCCCTGGCCAAGAGCAGGAAAAACGCAAAAGCAACAACAAGCGTAATCTACACACTGACTCCTTCTATTATCAGCTTGAAATGCAATTTATAACTCCTCAAATGGTTTTCAAAGCAAAAAAGGCCCCTGACATGCGATTACCAGTCAACGAAACAATCCTCTCTCCTTCCCTTCGGCTGGGCCCCTGCAGGCTCCCTGTCACAGTAGACGTGACGGAGGTGACGACGGGCACCCAGGAGCTAAATCCGGGCTGGCGGGTGATGCTCTTTGATTTTTAACCATTACAGAGTTTTCATAGAGCTGCAGTCAATTTATTTTATTTATTCTAATGAGCAGCATTAGTGGTAACGTGGTTAGCGGCACTCGGGCTCATCGGGTCGTTAATCACACTCTGCAGACACTCGCAAATCAACTTCTAACAGCAAGCACTGAATCAAGCTCAATGGAGCGTGCACTCCTTCACAATTTATGATCTTTCAAATTGCATCTTTTCAACCATTAAATTGCAAGATACCATAAATTTTTATCTCCTCTACTTTAGTCCCGGCATTCATTCTGTCCTGTGAACAGCAGAAAAGTAGTAAATTCAGGGTAGTTAGAAAGAATTTAAGCTCTGTCTCCTGTAAGGAAATCCAAGCGTAGGTCGAAGGCTGTTAATTTGCCATTGAGGACAAATACCAGGAGTGATAAAGTTTAAGAGCTCAACAGGGAGCTAAATTTGGCCCTGGTTGGCAGCGGTTCTCTACAACCTTGGGTCCACTTCCTGTGTGTGATATTTCAGGTCTTGTTAGATGTCATCTGTCAGATTTGACTCGAGGTTTGAGCTTCATTTGAGGAAAGACTCTTCTAAAGAAATATCTGCTTCTCAAGAGTGGACTGAAAAATACTAATGTGAGGGACTTTTCAAGAAAACAGAGGATGATGTAGATGAGTGGTTCTGATAGGGTCACGGACAACAGAGAAAAACAATAATAACAAGAATTTTTGTTAGCCAATCAGGAGAGTTGTAAATGTCATGTGCTTGATCACGTCTCAACAACACTGATTGGCTGATCACTCGCAACCATCCTGAGCTGTGATATCATAGGTAGCAGACCTATGTCCATACATAGGTAGTACCCTATAACTATAAGTACCCTCAAAGCCCCCCTTACATCTACTTTACGGCCCTACAAGGCAAAACACAGTAAATACTTTGTTTGATTGAACTTTGATTGGTTTCCACATTTCACAGGATTGCTCTGAATGTGTTTGTGCCAAACCCCTCTGCCATGGGACAGATTATGTCTAATACCCAATATCAGTCAAGTTAATTTTGACAAAATTACTGCATGGTAGCATTTTATAATACTAAAATATACACTATATATAAAATATACTGTAATATAATGGCATATTTGCAAAAATATTATATTGAATAAAATATTTAATCTGATTGCATGGCAACTGGTGTAGTTATGGCATCTACCAGCAGGGGCAAACTACACCATACTAACCAGCCTAAAGGCAAAGTCCCTTTAAGACAAGTCATTTCACTCGGCGGCCATCTTTGAAATGCCTCTCGGGCATGGAAGTACAGCTCCTATCTCTTTGAATGGGGAAACATCAAATTCTCCAAAACTGTTCGCCAAGCTTACGATTAAATTTAATATTTGAAATCACCAATGAAATCTGACAACAACTGTCTCATAAATTTTATTTCTAAATACTCGAATCATGACAAAAAAAACTGCATTTTTCACCATATTGGGTGTTGCAATTTATCCCATTCATAAGTAATCGGAGTGCACCGTCTTCCTATATATAAAGTCCTTGCCAAAAGCCCTGATATACTCACAGCAAAGGTCTTTTTCATTCTTCGCTTAGGGGTAAAATTAAGTTTGAAATACATGAGCAGTGATACACTGTTAGCAAACATCCTGATGCCGCCCACACTTGCTGAGAGCGATGGTTAGATGAATATGTAATGTGCTGCGCGCTTTATCTCAATAACAAAATAAACACACAACAAAATTGAGAAAACAGTGAGCATTTTAATAAAGCATTAGAAAAGCATCTGATCATAGCAGGGTGGATATGTTTGCACGAGCTCTGCAATTCAGCACTCCAGTAAAGTCACAATTATTTACATAGCACTTTATATAATAGATCAAGCAGCTTTACCGTATTAAACATGAAAAACAGTGTCAGTGTCTCGTTTCATCAGAAGTACAACTTCATTTTCTATTATAAAGCAGCTCTTCAGTGTGTTCATGTTTTCACTCATGAACGTCTGACCATGGACTCATGAGGAGAAATGAGCTTGAAGGATATTGGGGCCTTAAACCTTTGACAAGTACGATCACATTGAACTTTCAGATCTATGTTGGCGCTGCCGCTGAGCCAGAGAGAGCAGTTGTCATGTATGAAACACACAGTATCATTATTTCGGTGTTACAAATATTCATATTACTGATAAAAGTTTATAATTCGGATATAAACTGTCTACGGTAGCGATCAAAATAGAGTAAATCACCTTTTGTAACATGGTGCTTCAAATAACGATTGTATCGATTACATCTATACGACAAATGATACGGTAAGGGGCACTATGACTCATCTTCTGAAAGGGTACTGAATCTCCTGATCAAAACACATGCGAAGAAGCAGAAACAAGCGATCTCATATGTAATCATATGCATATGTAAAATAACGTGATCATCGACATTAAACAGCATATAAATCAAAACTGCCTAAGGTCGATGGACTCGATCTACTCCATCTGTGTTTTGATCATCGTTCTGAATCAGATCTGGATGTAGTCTTTGACAAAAACACGATTTTCTCAGCTTTTTGCTCAAAATGTTGCTTTTTTTATGAAACTTACCCGCATTCAAGTGTTGATAAAAAAAGAATGGATGAAGCTGGAATATTTTTGGATTTTTTTGTTTAAAAGCAATGTTTTAGATATTCATACAACAAAACATTCTGGGGGCCATCAAATATTTGTGAAAATAATCAAGAACGCAGGCGGTGGCTGGCAACTTTTTGAAAAACCGCTGGCGGGGAAAGAGTTAACTTTAAACAAAGACACCCCTGTCTTCTTTTGTTTTCGACATTAATCCAAAATCAGTGGTTTTAATGTCATTTTATTTTTGTTCTTACTTTTTGAGCTGTCACCACTTGGTGACGTCTAATTTCAAATCTGGGTCTAAACCAGTTAAAAAACACTGATGTGAGAGAAAAAAGAAATAAGTTGAGTAGAACATCGGAATAAGTTAAAGGGTTCCTAATAAATGATTTGCTATTAAAACTAAATCTAAAAGAATGGCGATTTACAGGAACCAGGAGCAGCCACGAAGTTGCTTCTCAGCTCATAAACTTCAGCTAACTACCCTCTAACTCTTGAGACTCCCATTCTAGACGATGCCGTTCGAGAGGCCATTGAATGTAACCTGACGAAGGTGGAAAACAAGCTACTTACCCGCACCATACTGTTCTGAGGAATTGTCATAATTGTTTCAGATTACATCTCCTGTGGCAGAGAGCAGTAAGGAACACACTTGTCAAACAATATGGTCAGATTAGCTGTTTCTGATTGGGTGCGTGTTGAAGCGATCTCTCTCATTACACACCTAAGAAAAGAAACAAAAGATCGCTTTAAAGTGACTTAATTATCCACATAAAGAACAGAGTGACAAAGCCAGTAGCTGGGCTTTAAGTGAAGGTTTAACCCTTTCACTCTATGCAAAACTCTTTAGCCCACTTCACAGGAATCAAGCCAAGCGACTGCAGGGCGCCGAGCGCGAGCAAATCTGCACACGGCTGATTGGTAAGAGAGTGGCAGTCTATAATGTGTGAGAGCAGAAACTGAGCAGTTAAAGAGCGTTTAGAGAAACTTTTCTGTAAGTTAACATGCACATACTACAGGTAAGAGGCTGTCGTGGAGACTATAGGTCATAGGAGACATACTAAGTGCATTGATATATCGCTTCACAGGAAGTGGACAGGTACATTTAAGTCAGCTAACCCTTGTGAAAAAAGAAGTACACATTAACATACTTTTAAATGTGTTATAATTTAAATTTAAATTTAGATTTTTGACCTAAATATACAAACCCGATTCCAAAAAAGTTGGGACACTGTACAAAATTGTGAATAAAAAAGGAATGCAATAATTTACAAATCTCATAAACTTATATTTTATTCACAATAGAATATAGATAACATATCAAATGTTGAAAGTGAGACATTTTGAAATGTCATGCCAAATATTGGCTCATTTTGGATTTCATGAGAGCTACACATTCCAAAAAAGTTGGGACAGGTAGCAATAAGAGGCCGGAAAAGTTAAATGTACATATAAGGAACAGCTGGAGGACCAATTTGCAACTTATTAGGTCAATTGGCAACATGATTGGGTATAAAAAGAGCCTCTCAGAGTGGCAGTGTCTCTCAGAAGTCAAGATGGGCAGAGGATCACCAATTCCCCCAATGCTGCGGCGAAAAATAGTGGAGCAATATCAGAAAGGAGTTTCTCAGAGAAAAATTGCAAAGAGTTTGAAGTTATCATCATCTACAGTGCATAATATCATCCAAAGATTCAGAGAATCTGGAACAATCTCTGTGCGTAAGAGTCAAGGCCGGAAAACCATACTGGATGCCCGTGATCTTCGGGCCCTTAGACGGCACTGCATCACATACAGGAATGCTACTGTAATGGAAATCACAACATGGGCTCAGGAATACTTCCAGAAAACACTGTCGGTGAACACAATCCACCGTGCCATTCACCGTTGCCGGCTAAAACTCTATAGGTCAAAAAAGAAGCCATATCTAAACATGATCCAGAAGCGCAGGCGTTTTCTCTGGGCCAAGGCTCATTTAAAATGGACTGTGGCAAAGTGGAAAACTGTTCTGTGGTCAGACGAATCAAAATTTGAAGTTCTTTTTGGAAAACTGGGACGCCATGTCATCCGGACTAAAGAGGACAAGGACAACCCAAGTTGTTATCAGCGCTCAGTTCAGAAGCCTGCATCTCTGATGGTATGGGGTTGCATGAGTGCGTGTGGCATGGGCAGCTTACACATCTGGAAAGGCACCATCAATGCTGAAAGGTATATCCAAGTTCTAGAACAACATATGCTCCCATCCAGACGTCGTCTCTTTCAGGGAAGACCTTGCATTTTCCAACATGACAATGCCAGACCACATACTGCATCAATTACAACATCATGGCTGTGTAGAAGAAGGATCCGGGTACTGAAATGGCCAGCCTGCAGTCCAGATCTTTCACCCACAGAAAACATTTGGCGCATCATAAAGAGGAAGATGCGACAAAGAAGACCTAAGACAGTTGAGCAACTAGAAGCCTGTATTAGACAAGAATGGGACAACATTCCTATTCCTAAACTTGAGCAACTTGTCTCCTCAGTCCCCAGACGTTTGCAGACTGTTATAAAAAGAAGAGGGGATGCCACACAATGGTAAACATGGCCTTGTCCCAACTTTTTTGAGATGTGTTGATGCCATGCTTATTTTTCCCTTAAAATGATACATTTTCTCAGTTTAAACATTTGATATGTCATCTATGTTGTATTCTGAATAAAATATTGAAATTTGAAACTTCCACATCATTGCATTCTGTTTTTATTCACAATTTGTACAGTGTCCCAAATTTTTTGGAATCGGGTTTGTATATGTATTTAAATATACTTGTAATTACACATTTTTAATAATGAAGCTGCAATTTAGTACATTTAAAATATATTAACTTTGAATGTATATCGAATAACACACTACAGTTAAAATTATAATCAAATACTTTACATGTGCATTAGTATGTTAGTCATCACATCAAATTAAATGCACTTCTTTAAAGCATTACAAAAGGTTATTAAAACAATGATTTAAAATGTACTTTAAAGTAAAACTTTTAAATGTATATTACGTAGTGCATTTTTTAAAAGTGTGCTTAAGTATGTAAATATATATATATATATAAATATTTATATATGTGTGAAAAAGAAAGGACACCCTATTGAATTCTATGGTTTTATGTACCAGGACATAATAAAAAATCATCTGCTTTTTGGCAGGTCTTAAAATTGGGTAAATACAACCTCAGATGAACAACAAGCCATGACATATAACACTGTGTCATTATTTATCTAACAAGAAATAGGCCAAAATGGGAAAAGCCATGCGTGACTAAGTACAGCTTTACTGTTAACATAGGAATTATGAGGGTAAGTAACGGTCACTGCTAATCAAATGCCTTTGATTAATTGATCATCAGCAAGTGTAATCATCTCTATAAAAGCATACGTTTTGTCAGTTTGCTGGTCTGGAGCATTCAGGTGTGTGTTAACACAATGCCAAGGAGGAAAGACATCAGCAATGATCTTACAGAAGCAATTGTTGCTGCCATCAATCTGGGAAGGGTTATAGTCCATCATTCTACAGTGAGGAAGATTATTCACAAGTGGAAAACATTCAAGACAGCTGCCAATCGTCCCAGGAGTGGACGTCCCAGTAAATTCACCCCAAGGTCAGACCGTGCAATGCTCAGAGAAATAGCAAAACACCCAAGAGCTACATCTCAGACTCTAAAGGCCTCAGTTAACATGTTAAATGTTAAAGTTTATGGCAGTACAATTAGAAAAAGACCAGGCAAGTATGGTTTGGAAGTGTTGCCAGGAGAAAGCCTCTTCTCTCTAAAAAAGAACATGGTAGCACGGCTTAGGTTGGCAAAGCTGCATCTGAACAAACCTCAAGACTTCTGGAACAATGTTGTTTGGACAGACGAGACCAAAGTGGAGATGTTAGGCCATAATGCACAGCGCCACGTTTGGTGAAAACCAAAAGAGCATATCAGCACAAACACCTCCAAATGTCAAGTATGCTGGTGGAGGGGTGATGCTCTCAATGCAAAATGCTACCCATACGGAAATGTAATATATGTGCATATATGAAATATCAATATATGCAATATATGTTCATATAAAGTAAAAACATATATGAAACCTATTAGAAATTGGAACAATTCCATATATTGACATATAAATTTATCCCATATATTATATATGTTTATGTATATATAATACATATTTTGACAGATATGTCTCATTTATGAAATATCCTAATATGCTCATATACAGTAAAAACATAAATGCACATATATGCACAGCTATGAAACCTCTAAGAAATTAGAACAATTCCATATATTGACATAGAACTCTATTCCATATATTATATATGTTCAAATTATATATGTGACAAATTACTGTCACTGACATGTCACTGATAAATGTCGTAGAGTCTTAATATAGATTTTATGTATAAAACAAATTAAATTTAAAATATAAAATATTTTTAATGTTACTTATACTTCAAAAATAAACAAACAAAACACAAACAAACCCTTTCACAGAACTTAAACAACATAAAAGCATTCAGCTGCTGATAGCAGCCCGCTTGAAATAAAGAAATTGGCTCTTGCACTGATGTTTGTGTTGTCCCTTTTTCCATTTATTATCCTTATTTAACTCCACGATACACCTTATTCGACTCCACAACACCATAAGAGCTACAACATATATATAACATCTATATGAGCTATAACATCAATGATAAACAACTTAAAGTTAATTATGCAAACACATATAAGCATTAAAAATAAGCATAAAAACTAAATATGCCATATATAAATGCATAAATATATGTAACTGACCTTGTGCTCCAGTAAAAATACTCAAGTAATTGAGGGTCATTTACAATGAACACTATCCGCATGCTACACAAAACAAAACATGAAAGTACGCGGTTGATGATGAGCACGAGCCCCGTGCTAAACAAACACACAACACACGGACAAAAGAGTGTATACTGCCCAAGACCAAGCGAATGCTCATACTGTACACTCACAACGGGGGGAAAAAACATGGTTAGTTCATGCGTTCATGAGCTCAAGGCTAGATTATTGTAATGCTCTACTGGGTGGTTGCCCTGTACGCTTAATAAACAAACTCCAGCTGGTCCAAAACGTAGCAGCTAGTTCTTACTAGAACCAGGAAGTATGACCATATTAGCCCAGTTCTGTCAACACTGCACTGGCTCCCTATTAAACATTGTATACATTTTAAAATCTTGCTAATAACTTACAAAGCACTGAATGGTTTAGCTCCCCAGTACTTGAGCGAGCTCTTAACGCATTATACTCCATCATGTCTATTGCGGTCTCAAAATTCTGGCCAGTTGATAATACCTAGAATATCAAAATCAACTGCAGGCGGTCGATCCTTTTCCTATTTAGCACCTAAACTCTGGAACAGTCTTCCTAGCATTGTTCGGGAAGCAGACACACTCTGTCAGTTTAAATCTACACTAAAAATCATAAGAATAATGGCATCTACAATAATATTAGTCTCTCTGTTTATCCCGAGGTTTACCGTAGTCAGCCGGATCCGGGCCGTATCCAGATCAGATCAGCGCCTAGACACGACCACAACGCATCCCTGACGTGTCTGCAGAGATTGTGTCAACTAGACTCTCCTCTGTGAAGGCCTCATCGACACGACATCCAGTGGCACTGATCCTCAACAAACCCGTCTCCAGCGTGATGACTCCGATCTTCAACCAGATGGAACTGGACAAATATTCTGAATGTTCCAAACTAATCTGACTTCTGACCTGTAATATTGCGTGAATCATAATCATACAATGTTCGTTCGTTGGCCAGAGGAGAACTGGCACCCCGACTGAGCCTGGTTTCTCCCAAGGTTTTTTTCTCCATTCTGGCCCTGATGGAGTTTTGGTTCCTTGCCACTGTCGCCTTTGGCTTTTGGCTTGCTTAGTTGGGGACACTAAATATTCAACAATATTACTGATCTGCCTGCATCACTGAATTTACTTAAGCTGGACTATGACACTATTTTCTTTTAGATCTGCTGTACAGCCGAAACAAACTAACAGAAACAAATTTTTTCTGTTATCACTGTAAAGCTGCTTTGAAACAATCTGCATTGTAAAAAGCGCTATATAAATAAAGGTGACTTGACTTGACTTGATGATTTTGGGCTTGTTTTGCCACCACAGGACCTGAGCATCTTGCAGTCATTGAGTCGAACATGTACCAAAGTATCCTGACTGAAATGCTGTGGCAAGAGCTGTGCATAAACAAATGGCCACAAACATCAATGAACTGAAGCAACGTTGTAAAGAAAAGTTGGCCAAAATTTCTCCAGAAAGATGCGAGAGGCTGATAAAGTCATAGATGATTACTTTAACTTACTGCCGCTAAAAGTGCCTCTACAAGCAATTGAATCATAAGCTGTACTTAGTTTGTCACCCATGGCTTTTCCATTTTGGCTTTATGTTTGTTAAATAAATAATGAAACGGTGTGATATGTCATGTGTTGTTGTTCATCTGAGGTTGTATTTACCTAATTTTAAGACCTGCCAAAGACCAGATGATTTTTATTATGTTCTGATATGAAAAACCATACAATTCTAAAGGGTGTCCTTTCTTTTTTACATGACTGTATATACACATGCACACAAATATTTCAGTATGTATCAGCGGTCTCCATTTTCCTCAGATATTAAATATTATCCAATTTTAAAACTAAAAGTTTAAAGGTGTAGGCCACTTTGTGGCAAACAAGCACTTTTATTTTAAAAAGCATGAAATTTCCACTATAACCAGTAGATGGCGGCAGAGGAGCACTTATTGACATATTAGCCATTTCCATTCCTTAATATATGAAAAAAGGTAGGAAGTCACAAAGTCTCATGAAAAACATAAACTTTTCTTCAAATTGTGACTGAATTACACAGAAAACAAGTAAAGAGCGCACCTTTTATAATCACTGAAGCTGTCGGTCAGTTCAGTGTGATACTATAAGAACAATGGTACATTTATCTGCATATCAATTCGAACTCAGTGCTTCATTTTTAAATTTCCAATAAACAAACATGTATTATTATTAGTAACTGCACTTATTAATAAAACAACTCAAAACAATAGTAGTTGTATGATTAAATTAACTTTATGATAAATTTGCTGGTGCCACTGCTCTCACATGTTAGTCTGGAGCCCTATATAGTATGAATGTGTGTAATATGAATGTAATCTGGACGTACTACATTCACCATGTTGTCATTATCACGTGACCTACCTCAGTTGCTTTGCTTCACTGTCATTCACAAATCCTCTCCTGTGGCCTCATGGGATAGTAAAGTGTCCATCGTATGCACACTTCAGGATCTCACTGGAAGTAGTAGGTCATCTGGGGCTATTTGCCTACTCTTTTATGAGTACTGTGAATTCAGACATACTTTTTTTTCACCTACTATATAGTAGAGAAGTATGTGATTTGGGATGCAGCCCATGTCTTCACTGAAGTGCTTTTAGAGCAACTAATAAAGATCAAGCACACTCTCATTGTAAAGGTCCATCAAATGTCCCACATGTTATGCTAGAAAAATTGCATTTCAGTCTGTTCAGAGACAGACGAGGACTATTTTAACATAAAATGCAAAGCAATCATATGATAGCGTCACTGTAAATGAATACCTGTGTATGCAGGTCATATTAACTTGTCAACTGTTCAAGGAAGTCCAAGAAGCACAACTGACAGAAGAGCACGAGTACTGCAGGCGATGTTATTACTGCAAGAAACACAAAGACGCAAAGTGTCTCAAAAATGGTGACTTAAAACATGACTGAAAGTGGGAGAAAGAATGCCAAGACTAGGTAATTGTGCATCAAAGACTTTAAAAGAAAAGTATTTTTCCTGCATAAGATCACATTTCTCATCATCATACACATTCTCCCATAATCCACAACAACTGATAAAAAAAGACAACTTTGAGTTTAGTGAAATTTATGTGACACACACAAAAACAAACAAAAAAAATTGCATTTTAAAATATATTCACAAAGAAAACAGCTGTTTTAAATGGTAATACAATTACTGCTCACTGCATTTTTGATTAAATAAATCATCCAAACATGAAATTGTCATAAAATATAGGAAATATTATAGATATTAGTGGTTATTGTTCAGCAGTGTATTTGATTTCTTACCAAATTAAAATCAAGAGATGAGGTAAAAAATGAAATCTGTCTATTAGACATCTGGTATTACACCTGACATCTCTGTCCCCCTCACTTCTGAAATTATGACTACACCCCTACACCCCACATTTCTGATTATCTTTTGACAGATATATAATTTATTAATTTGAACTATCAAAGAAAATGCAAATGTGTCTGTGGATATATTTATATTGAACTTTTGACAAAAATATATATTTTTATAGAAATATGTCTGTGGAACAGGAATTATTTATTTTTAAAATTGTATTTATTTATTTTAGTGCTGTCAAAATTAGTGCGTTAACGCATGCAATTAATATTTTCAGTTTAACGCGTACTTTTTTTTCCCGTTTTTTCTATCATCCTTTGGCTAGTGTTACATGATATGATCACGCTAGACAGAAGAGAATGCGCTGTCTGTGAATGCCCTCAGAAAGACGCGCCAGTATCGTAATGAACACACACTGAATTACGCCAAAATGCCCGTTTTGGCCTTAAATTAGTTAAATAACGTCTTAAATGAAATTAAAGAGTTGTGAGAAAATGAGATGCTCGTGACAGCGCGTCAGATCCGCGTCATGTGCGGCAGCTGCGGATCTTAAAGTGACAGCAGCCATTAATGATGTCTGTCGTTAATGTTAATCAAAGAACAAAGGTAACAGAGAATTTTTGTAGCTTTAATAAGGATTAGTTTATATTTAATTTATAATTTATGCAGTGCAGACTGTTTGATAAATGTATTCAATTTCTGTATATCTCCTACCTGTTAGACAGGTAAATATGACATTTATTATAATGGCTTCGAATATTGTTTTAAGTTCACTTAAATTAAAAGTTGTTATTTTTTTAAAGCCTAACAAATGTTTGAAATTGATATAGCTTTCAATTACACTGTAATGTTTATCATTAATGTTTAAAAAAATATATATTTCATAGAGACATTAGTATTGTCAAAGATCAGCCAGGCTCCACCATCACCCAATCACAGCCTTCGATGTCACCGGAGTTCTAATCACCCACACCTGCACCTCATCTCCTCATCAGCACAGACTCATATAATAATCACACACCCCACACAGTCACTTTGTCTGGTCTCGTTTGAGTAAGGACTCCTTACCTGTTTCCAGTGAATGTTACTTGTCTCTTCTGATTCTCTGTGTCTGCAGTTCATCTCCATTTCCAAGTCTCCATCCATTCATCAGTCCCTTCACTGAGGTGTGTGCTCCAGCTTCCATCTTCTTTGCCATCCACGACCTCCTCATCCATCTTCAACGATAAAGACTGTCAGTATTCCTATTCTCCATTCATCTGCTTTACATCTCATCAGATATACACACCATCCAGTCTGCATATATTTCTGCTGTCAATAAAACTGTTTTATTAATATCATCCTTGTTGTGAGTCTCTGTTCCGTAACAAGTATCAGTATTATAGTATCAGTGATATTGGCCTTTATTCATAAAAAGATGCCATTATAACAAATATTTAAAATATACTGTCTTTAAGTTGTTTCTACATTATTGCAATTATTACAATATAAAAATATTAAAAACAGAGATTAATCGTGCTTAAATACAGAAAAGTGTTTAATTAGTTATTTCTTTTATCGATTGACAACACTAATTTATTTATTAAATTGTCTTATCTATAAAGAAGTACTCAAAAACATCCCCAATGGCATTATATGTATTTTTATTTTAGCCCTACTACTTATGAAATGTAAGAATTGTTTGAATATTGCAACACTTGGGGATCTTGAACCATACATTGGCGCAGTGGATACAGTCCTGGGCGGAAATCCTTGTGAGCTGTGTGTGTTTGTGGACATATGGACACTACTCACTGTTTTCCCAGTGAGGGATGGTGGAATTTGCATGGTAAATTGTAAGTGGCAAAACAAATAATAACGAAAGGCATAAAATCTCACAAACACTGAATTGATCAGACAATTACAAACCATCTGGCTTGTTAAACTCAATCTGCCGGCCAAGTTCTCACACCAGCTCAATCTGCAGTTACTGACGCAAGACATCTCTGCATCTGGGGAACAACTACACACAGGTGAGTGAGGACGAGAATGGGTTGTGCCAAGACACACACACACACACACACACACACACACACACACACACACACACACACACACACACACACACACACACACACACACACACACACAAACACACACGCGGGTAAGTGAGAAGAGACAAATACCGACAACCTTTGTGCACTGCATTGGAAATGTGTGGGCAAGTGGTCACTTCAGTTATTTGTTACGAAATACAATAGATTTAGACTCGATGTTTAAGTCTATGCAAATAATATTTAATACATCAGACCACAGCATACTGTGATGACTCAGATCTGAAGTACATACTGATTGTCCAGTTCTGAGCCAATCAGGCTAATCATGAAAACATTAATTATACATGTTTTCTAAATGTGAAGTAAATATAAATACAAAAGCTAGGAGAAAGTAATACCCTGAGGGTTCAGTAAATCTGCCCTCTGTTTCAACCGTTCAATTTCCTATTTATCACTTTCTGACCACGCTAAAAAGAAAGATAAGATGGAGCGTGTTTCATTTCAGCTGAGAGACAGTGGCTATGTTCAGAAACAAATCTTTCCTCTTCACTCACCGCTACTGAGGGAACCCTGGTTAGATTCTTTTCCTCCGCTTAGTAATATGCTAAGTAATATTGGGTCACTGAAATGGTTTACTACATAATGCAGTAAACCATTTCACTCTGCATATACTGCACCATAAACCTCATACACCCTATATTGCATACTATTTTAAAGGGGTTGTTGATTATGATTTGACTTTTTTAACTTTAGTTAGTGTGTAATGTTGCTGTTTGAGCATAAACAACATCTGCAAAGTTACGATGCTCAAGTTCAAGTTCAAAGCAAAGGGAGATATTTTCTTTTATAGAAATCGCTTTTTAAGGACTACAACAAACGGCTGGTAGGGACTACAACAAGCTTCTTCCTGGGTTGGTGACATCACTAACCCTAAAATGTACATAAACCTCGCCCCCGGGAACATGCAACAAAGGAGAAAATGTTGAGAAGAGGAAGAGTTGTTGTAGTCGAGCACATTTGTGAGTCGCTCAAGCTGTCGCATTCGTCTTTCCACATTTATTGCAATACAGTACGTAACACAAATGCAATAGCATGTCATAAAAGCAAGATGACAACATAAGTTATAACTGTAATTAAACTAAACTATACATGTTCTATCTTCATGCAGCAGATATTCTCTGGCTCTGAAGGATCTTACAACAGTTCCCACACGAGCGATTTATAGATTATCATGACAGAATATGCTAATCAATGACTTGAAGATAGTTAACTCCACATCAGCTACATAAATTCATCAACTAACCATTCAGAAACATCCGTTCTCATTCTACATGTTGTCACTTCTTCTTGAGTCTCTCCATCCGGATTGAACATAAAAGGCTGAACAGTTTTGGACATTTTCAGTGCAGGTAATTGGAGCTGCTAACACAAGCTCTTAAAGCTCCGCCCTCTGTGCCGGGAGCAGCAGCTCATTTGCATTTAAAGGGATACACACAAAAGTTTTGGAGTTTTTGCTCACCCTCAAAAAGTGACAATTTTAACATGCTATATGATCTGTGGGGTATTTTGAACTAAAACTTCACATACACACTCTGGGGACATCAAAGACTTATTTTACATCTTGTAAAAAGGGGCATTATAGTAGTAGAAAGTACACAGTATGCAGCGATAAAGGGCAATAACAGCCCTGAGCCGCCCAGTTCAGTCATGCCGCTGTTTGACCCTAATTGGACTTTTAAATTGACATGGCATTGCAGTTGAGCAGGTATGTATGGGAGTTGCGGATGGGGAACACAGTACACGCAGTATCCACCATGCCAGAGTCCTCTGAGCTTCCATGTCCGATGGTCTCAAATCCGGTAGTCCCAAGTCCGGTGGTCGCAGTTTTGTAGTTCATTTGGCTCCTCTCATTACTCCCTGACTGGTTCCTGGTGTGTCTTGTTTGTCATGAATGGATGTCTTGTTGGTTTGCTCAGTTTTGTTTCTTGTATTCTTTGCATTCCTTGGTTTCCTGGTTTTCTGAGTTTGTTTTTTGTATCTGATTCTTATTTTTTACTACAATACACTCTCTGCATTTGGATCCAGCTCACCTTCATTTCTGAGTTCACAGACGTTACAAATAATGTCTTATTCCGAATATAAGACAATGTTTTTTTCTTAGAAATACAGCTGAAAAAACGGGTTTGTCTTATATTCAGGGTCTAGACTTTTACATGCCAATAATACACCCACAATAGGTGGCACCAAATACACGTAAAGCGAGTGTGCCAAGAACTACAGTGTGTCAGAGTGTAATGTTAGAAGATCATGAGCACAAAAAGACAGTCATAAAAACGCAAACCGTCAACGAAAAGCTTACAGTCTAAGAGCCACGTGACTGTCATGTTTGCGTGCCTCGCTGACGGGACCGAACTTTCAATCGCACGTGATTTTAAAATGTCAGTAAAGACGGTAGCCAGATTTCAACTACAATAAGATTTCACTTCTACTGTTAATGAAATGTTGGTAGACTAGATGGTTTTCACTATGAGATGGATAGCCTAATTGCTATATAATTCAGATGGGCTACAGGTTATTTTTATGGTATGCCAAAAAGTGTTTATTTGTGATCGTTTGTACATTTTACAAGTATTTACCATACTTTAAATACGAAAATTAAAATATGAAAAATGTGCAATATGAAAATTATTTTCAAATAAAAGGTTTTTTTATATTCAAAACAATACGGTATATGTGCACTTACAGTGTAAAGGTCCTTGCACACCGAGTGCGAAATTTGCGTATGCATTTTTTCATATTCGTCATCCTAAAAATTCGTCACGCACAGAAAACTTGCACACTGAGTCCGATGCGTATTAATTAATCCGACAAATGGCTCTATATCTATATCAGATGGGCTGCAGCATTAATTTTGCATGAAAAGATTGTTTTATCAATAAAATGAAACACTAATTTCACATATATTGTCTTTCAATAATTTAAGCACTTTTCAAGTACCTTTTCATAAATATGGCTGTTTTCAAGGGTTTTCCAGGATTACATTTCAAAGAGTCAAATTCAAGTACTTCAAGCACCTTGTACGAACCCTGTAAAAAAGAAGACCACCAATTTTGTTTGTCGTACAGTTTGTCATTCAACTTTATTTGTCATAGGGTGCTTTGTGCTGCGAGACGAAGTGGATCAATTTGTCAAATGCGGCGTTCGCTTATGGTGGCTCTGAATTGTCAAAACACCTCTCAAAATGCTTGCTACGGATGCGAAAAAAGCAGAAAATCGAACCCGATCCAAATTTTTTTAATGAAAAGTTTCGGAGGCAGTGTGTAAACGTGATTGACACAACGTAAGGTGGTCCTATTTATTTTTTAACGTGCGGAAATTTTGGACGTGTGCAAGGACCTTAAGCCTACTTCAAATCTTAAAAGTATATAAAAAAAAACAGTACTCACAGCTGCAGCAACTAATCGATAATGAAAATAATCGACAACAAATGTGATTATCGATTAGTCGCGTCTGCGTGCTGTGCCCGGGAAACCATCAGCCAGTCACGTCGCTTTACAGTAGCGAATAACACATTTCTATGGACACAAAACGCATAAGAAAAATAGAGGAGGACGCAGAGTGAGCTGCTGCAGGAAAGGTACGTGATCCAAGTTTCCAAAACATGAGAATGCTTTATATTTACAAGCTCTTCAAACTAAAGCATAGCGTTTGCCGCGTCTTGCCCTGTCGTGCTTTGACAGATGCATGTGCTGTTTAATTCCTCCGACACGTGTTTTCCTCAGTGAATAGCTTACATTTTATGGCTATACAGTGAGGAGAACAAGTATTTGATACACTGCCGATTTTGCAGGTTTTCCTACTTACAAAGCATGTAGAGGTCTGTAATTTTTATTATAGGTACACTTCAACTGTGAGAGACGAAAATCAAGAAAATCACATTGTATGATTTTTAAATAATTAATTTGCATTTTATTGCATGACATAAGTATTTGATCACCTACCAACCAGTAAGAATTCCGGCTCTCACAGACCTGTTAGTTTTTCTTTAAGAAGCCCTCCTGTTCTCCACTCATTACCTGTATTAACTGCACCTGTTTGAACTCGTTACCTGTATAAAAGACACCTGTCCACACACTCAATCAAACAGACTCCAAGCTCTCCACAATGGCCAAGACCAGAGAACTGTGTAAGGACATCAGGGATAAAATTGTAGACCTGCACAAGGCTGGGATGGGCTACAGGACAATAGGCAAGCAGCTTGGTGAGAAGGCAACAACTGTTGGCGCAATTATTAGAAAATGGAAGAAGTTCAAGATGACGGTCAATCTCCCTCTGTCTGGGGCACCATGCAAGATCTCACCTCGTGGGGCATCAATGATCATGAGGAAGGTGAGGGATCAGCCCAGAACTACACGGCAGGACCTGGTCAATGACCTGAAGAGAGCTGGGACCACAGTCTCAAAGAAAACCATTAGTAACACACTACGCCGTCATGGATTAAAATCCTGCAGTGCACGCAAGGTCCCCCTGCTCAAGCCAGCGTATGTCCAGGCCCGTCTGAAATTTGCCAATGACCATCTGGATGATCCAGAGGAGGAATGGGAGAAGGTCATGTGGTCTGATGAGACAAAAATAGAGCTTTTTGGTCTAAACTCCACTTGCCGTGTTTGGAGGAAAAAAAAGGATGAGTACAACCCCAAGAACACCATCCCAACCGTGAAGCATGGAGGTGGAAACATTCTTTGGGGATGCTTTTCTGCAATGGGGACACTGCTTTTCTGATGTATCAAATACTTATGTCATGCAATAAAATGCAAATTAATTACTTAAAAATCATACAATGTGATTTTCTGGATTTTTGTTTTAGATTTCGTCACTCACAGTTGAAGTGTACCTATGATAAAAATAGGTACTCTACATGCTTTGTAAGTGTGCAAACCTGCAAAATCGGCAGTGTATCAAATACTTGTTCTCCCCACTGTATTTTTTTTTTAATAATTTGTAATTCATTGTTTTTATTGTACTGTCATGAGTTAGGTTTGACTCTCTCTCTCTCGCTCTTCCCACTCCATTCCTTCCCACCTGTTTGCTATCGCTATCAGTGCGCTCTCTGATTGAGACCGCACCTGTTCCTCTTTGTGTTCGTCTTTCGTGCTATTTAGTGCTTCCCTGTTTTTGGTTTCTTTGCCAGATTATTGTTGTATGCTTCTCGCTCATGTTCACATCTCTCGTCTGCTTTACACCTTTTCAAGAAGCCGTTTGCCTTGTCTAGTCTGGTCGGATCTGTATTTTCGTGTTGGTCTCGCCTGTTTTCTGTCCAGTCTTCTGCTGTACGTGAGTTGACCATCTGGACGTTGTCTGTGGTGCTGAGTGTATTGACTGGGGCTGTTTCGTTAGCCACTGCCTACCCGCTGCGAGCACAAGACATCTGCCTGTTACTGAAGACTGTCTCCTTTGTTTGATGCATCACCTTTTTCCTGTGATCGGCAGTCTGCCTTAGTTCCTTTGTGACTGAATAAACATTACTGATCTGCACCTTTGCATTTGGGTCCTCTCTCCGTTCCGCGACAGAATAATCTGGCCACCATGCACCCAGCAAAGGAGACGCCTTTCTGCTCTGCTGTTGAAATGCAAGGAGCTCTGCTGGGCAAGCATGAGGAGGAGCTCTCTGTCACCAAGCATGCTGTGGAGAGTCTGGCAGCCCAAGTTACCGAACTCACAAGCCAGCTTTATCATCTTCGCCTGGGGCAGTCAGTGGTGGGCGCGTCTCGTAATTCCGCTGAGCCCCGGATCAATAATCCCCCCTGTTACTCAGGTGAGCCCTCTGGGTGTTGTGCCTTTTTAACACAATGCGAGGTGGTGCTCTCTCTTCAGCCTACCACATATGCGGAGGAACATTCCAGAGTTGCCTTCGTTGTCTCTCTCCTCACGGGACGTGCTAGCGAATGGGGAACGGCCCTCTGGGAGTCTGGTTCCGCGTGCTGTCAGCAATTCGCCGCTTTTAAGGAGGAGATGATAAGGGTGTTTGATCGCTCCGTCTTCAGAAAGGAAGCTTCTCGGCATCTCTCCGCCTTGCGCCAGGGTAAGCGTTCCGCGACTGACTTTGCTATTGAGTTTCAGACTTTGGCCGCTACCTGTGAATGGAACGATCCCGATCTGCACGCTTCCTGGACGGGTTAAATGGCAAACTCAAGGACGAGATTTTTGCTCGAGAGATTCCTTCCCAGTTTAACCAACTGGTGGAGCTGGTGATCCGCCTTGACAAATGTTTTGACCTTCGTCGTCGTGCACGCGGAAGCAACCTCGAACAACCGACATATCCCTCCGCGGCACCCTTTTCTGAATCAAGCTCTGATCCTGAACCAATGCAGCTGGGGAGAACACGAATTTCTTCCACCGAACGTCAACGGCACATTCAAGAGGGTCTCTGCCTGTATCTTGGCGGATCTGGTCATTATGTTGCTACCTGTCCAGTAAAAGCAAGAGCTCGCCAGTAGTCAGGGGAGTACTGGTGAGCGCAACCCCATCTCCCCACTCCACAAGAACCGCACTATGTTTGACGCTGTCGTGCGCTGGCGGGGATCGTCATTTCCCTGTTCTGCCCTTATTGACTCTGGTGCTGAGGGAAACTTCATTAATGAGAGCTGGGCTATTGAACATGGAATTCCCTTACATGAACTGTCTGATCCTCCCACTGCCTTTGCCTTAGATGGCAGTGTGCTTTCTAACATTCATCGAGCCACCGTAGAGGTGAGTCTCACTATTTCTGGTAATCACCAAGAGACAATTTTTTTTTTTTTCATTCCCCACTAGCCCCTATTGTGTTGGGTCACCCATGGTTAGTACAGCAAAATTCCCAGATTAATTGGGTGGAAGGGTCTATTTTATCTTGGAGTTTACCGTGTCATATCAAATGTCTTGTGTCTGCAGTCCCTGCTGTCTCTTCTATCTCTGTTTTTCAGGAGGAGTCTATTGATCTCTCTAGGGTTCCAGAGGAGTGCCACGATCTGCGGGCAGTGTTCAGTCGTTCACGGGCCACCTCTCTCCGTCCCCATCGACCATACGACTGTAGCATCGATCTTTGCTCTGGTAGCTCTCGCATCTGCACCCGAGCGCAAAGCTCTAGAGAAGTATTTGTCTGAATCATTGACCGCCGGAACCATTGTCCAGTCCTCCTCTCCCGCGCTTCTTTTTCGTGAAGAAGAAGGATGGCTCGCTGCGTCCCTGCATTGATTATCGAGGGCTGAATGACATCACCATTAAGAAACGGTATCCTTTACCGTTGATGTCGTCAGCCTTTGAGATCTTGCAGGGAGCGAGAATCTTCACGAAACTGGACCTCATCAATGCGTATCATTTAGTGCGCATTAAGGAGGGAGATGAGTGGAAGACTGCGTTTAATACCCCTCTAGGCCACTTTGAATACCGGGTTTTACCGTTCGGGCTGGTAAATGATCCAGCAGTTTTTCAGGTGCTTGTAAATGACTTTTTGAGGGATATGCTTAATGTCTTTGTCTTCTTGTACTTAGACAATATCCTCATATTCTCGTCCTCGCTCCAGGAGCACACCCAACACGTTCGATATGTGTTACAGCGCCTTTTAGAGAATCGTCTCTTCGTCAAGGCCGAGACTGTGACGTTTCTCGGCTCCGTCGTGTCTGCAGATGGGGTTAGTATGGATTCCGCTAAGGCACAAGCTGTCATCGATTGGCCCGTTCCCGGTTCCCGTACTGCCCTTCAGCGTTTTCTGGGGTTTGCTAATTTTTATCGACGGTTTATCCGTAATTTCAGTCAGATTGCAGCTCCACTGACCGCCCTCACTTCTGTCAAGTCTCATTTTTTCTGGTCCGACTCCGCCCAGCACTTCTTCGAACGTCTGAAGAAGTTATTCCGATCACAGAAACCTGGAATACATTCATTCTGCTAAGAGGTTGAATTCACACCAAGCCCAATGGTCGCTTTTTTTTTGGACCATTTGACTTCACCATTTCTTTAAGACCAGGCTCTAAGAACCTCAAACCTGACGTGCTTTCCCAGCTTCGCAGGGGAGGGTTCCACCACCGAGTCCATTTTGCCTAAGGGCTGTGTGGTTGATGCGCTCGTCTGGGGGGTCGAACGGTCCGTTAAAAGAGCACTCGCCCACGTTATGGTTCCTCAAGGTTGTCCGGAGGGTAGATTGTTTGTTTCTAAGACTGTTCGAACCGCTGTTCTCCACTGGGGTCACACATCCAAGTTCGCCGCTCACCCAGGGGTGAGGGGTACCCTGGCTACTGTTTGTCAGCGTTTTTGGTGGCCTTCTATGGCTCGCGATGTTTGTCAATTTGTGGCTGCCTGTCCTGTTTGCGCCCAGGCTAAGTCCGATAATTCTCCTCCCACGGGTCTGCTCCAGCCTCTCTCGATCCCCTCTCGCCCTTGGTCCCATATTGCCCTGGATTTCGTTATGGGGCTTCCCCTGTCCTGTGGCAATACGGCGATCCTCACGGTTGTTGATCGTTTCTCGAAGGCGGTTCACTTTATTCCCCTTCCAAAGCTCCCCTCTGCTAAGGAGACTGCACGGCTGGTCTTTGACCATGTCTTCAGGATTCACAGGCTCCCGACCGATGTCGTTTCCGATAGGGGGCCTCAATTTGTCTCGCATTTTTGGAGGGAGTTCTGCCGGCAGGTTGGCGCTACTGTCAGCCTGTCGTCAGAATTTCATCCGCAGATGAATGGCCAGGCCGAACGGGCCAACCAAATTCTCGGTCGCTTACTTCACTGCCTGGCAAACCGCAATCCGTCATCTTGGAGTAAGCAGCTGACATGGGCTGAATATGCCCACAATGCGTTACCATCGTCGTCTACCGGGTTGTCCCCGTTTTTTTGTTGTCTGGGCTATCAGGTTCTCAAGAACCTGACACTGCTGTTCCCTCGGCCCAGTCTTTTATCCTGCGCTGTCGCCACACCTGGAGGAGAGTGTGGAGAGCTCTTTGTCGAGCCAGAGAACGCACCCGTCGTGCAGCCGACCGCTGCCGCTTGCGTGCTCCTAGGTATGTTTGCGGACAAAAGGTGTGGCTTTCCACACAGTTGATACCTGTGTTATGCTCCAGATCTGCATCACCTTTTTCCTGTGATCGGCAGTCTGCCTTAGTTCCTTTGTGACTGAATAAACATTACTGATCTGCACCTTTGCATTTGGGTCCTCTCCCCGTTCTGTGACATGTATAGCCTAATAACTTTTTGATTTTTCATCCGATTAATTGAAAAAAAAAATCGACAGATTAATCGATTATCAAATTAATAGTTAGTTGCAGCCCTAAATCAAAGAGAGTACACTTTTAGATTAAACTTTGTTTTAATGTGACGTTGCTAAAGTGTAATCACACTGTACTTAGTAATACTTATTAACTTCATGTATTTATGAAATATTAATGGATAGTTTTTTTTTTTTTTTTAAAGAAGTGCACTTATTTTGATGTGTTGACTAACATACTAAAGCACATGTAAAGTTTTTGATTAGAATTTGAACTGTAGTGTGTTATTCAAAATTACTTTTACAGTAAATATACTTTAAATTTACTAAATTACAACTTCATAATTACAAATATATTTAAAACATGACAAGTTTCAATAGAAAAGACATTGAAGTATATTTACTTTGAAATATGTACTGCTGAATGTACTTACAATGACAATGAAAGTTATGAAATTACAAAAATGTTATAAAAATTATAAAAATGTACTTAAGTCCTACTTAAGTGGTTAAAAAACACTAATGTTCAGTTAATTGCATTAAATATAAATTTAACCTATAATAACTTTTCATTTTATTGCAATAAACACAAAAAACTGTCCAAACTTAAGTAACTTATTCTCAAGTATTCTTATATTCTTATATACTTAAAGGTGCAATATGTAAGATTTTTGCAGTAAAATATCCAAAAACCACTAGGCCAGTGTTATATATTTTGTTCAGTTGAGTACTTACAATATCCCAAATGTTTCCAACTATTTGTAAATTGTGAGAAAATTGCGATTTTAACCAAGGATTCGGGACGTGTGAGGGAGTCGCCTGTCCATGGCGTCATATCCGTGTTACCCTCGGTTTCCGCTTTTACTGCCGTAGAAACCATGGCAACAGACGTGGACAACTGCGTAACGTCTAGCGGCACGCTGTTGTAGTGTCATTCAAACATTATGGACCATGGCAAGCAGACTTTGGAACAAATGAGAAACCAAGAGGACCAGTATCGACGTGGCGTTTTCGAGATGGCGAGAGCTTTGCAACAAACTTCGACTTGACAGAGATGCCGTTCTTGCATGTGCTTTATTAGACAGGTGAGCAAATGTACATAAAACGAATCAATGTTATGTAGCTCAACACGATGAAATATTAGAATATCATCAGTATGATATTCTAATGTTGATGTAGCTTACTGCTAGTCTCATACAGCCAACAAACTAACACACAGAATAACATTATAACTTTCAACACACTCAAATGCCGTTTAGATAGTGTAGACCAAGTGAAACAGCATTGCGTTTCCTCACAATTTTAATTCGTCAAATAAACTGACCTGTATGAGTAGTAACTCAGCACTTGCGGGTAGTTCGGTAGAATTAAATGTTCTCATTTCTTTATATCCCCCGAGACTCGCGTGTGGTGCTGATATCTGTCTCTTATTAGTAATCGCGCCCTGCTTCATACCACAGTCATGTTAAAAAACGGGAATGCATTCACTCATCCATAAACATTATTTCCCCATAAACATTATTAGATCCGTCTGTATGACGACAAGTTTTTAAATTTTTTTTATTGATGCTCAAAACAATACACAAGTAATAACAAATAATAACAGAATACAAACAACAACAGGTATGACAAGTTTGTGATTCCACGCATCAATCTACACCTTTATTATTGTTTTGAAGAGGTTAGCGACCCCTAGCGGCGAAGTACTCGTTTTAAAAAAATGCTAAAATATACTTATTCTCAAGGGTAATGCATAGCAAACTTTGCACAATATGCATTACTCATACTCAGTAAATTTACAGTTTTAATAAATTATAAATAGTAGATGGAATACCATTCATACTGTCTTGAACTCTTCTCCAATTCATTAAGGGCAAAAGGATGATAAGGACAAAGACAAAAATGAGTCACGTAATGATTGACACCTTCAGACAGATGATGGCAAAATGACACCTGGAATGCATATGAAGATCGTTCAGATATGTTTCTATTTATAAAAGGACAGGGGGGAGAAAGACAGAAGAGTATGAAAGCAAAATTGAAGCAGCCACATTTAAGCATTAAACGAACAGTGATCTGAATAGCAAGTGTGTGTGTATGTGTATGTGTGTGTGTGTGTGTGTGTGTGAGGTGCAGCTGTGGTGTTGTAATAGGTGGTGTAATTGTATGATGACAGTGTGTCTGTGTGTTCTGTGCTCTCCTGGGTATTGTGATCATCTTTGACAGGTGATGCTGCTCCTCCGGGGAACAGCTTCATCTTAGAGATGCGCTTTTTTTCATATAAACACACACACACACAGACACACACACACACACAATGTCACCAACTGAGCAATGCATTCTCACACAATGAAGATTTCATGCCGTGTGCGCTCTTCTAACATCGGCATAGCTGCAAAAGAGAGACACAGGGGACACTAATGCAAACATGCTGTCACAGGGGGACGCCGCCGGCACAAAATGCATCTTTTTAAAAAGTCTTCATCTCGGTGTACATCATTTTTCCAAAGTCTTTCTGTGAAAAACCTTTAATGAGGAGGAAATTACTGAGTACACCTACACAAGGCTGTAATTAGCCATTTTTCTGCTGACCTTCAACTTCATCAAATTCAGCCCAAAACATTTAACATAACAGGGTTGAATGGCTGTTGCCAGAGAGAGAGAGAGAGAGAGAGAGAGAGAGAGAGAGAGATTTGTCTGTTTTGAGAGAGAAATATCATTATTTTTTCAATAATATTTATTACAAGACACAGTGAAACTGAGAGATACTGATTTAATGGCATGATGCACATTTGTTGTCCGTACCTATTAATATATTACAAAAATAAAAACATTAAAAATGCAGTTCATACACAGAACAATGATTTGAATACTGTGATAAGCATGCTTTAATTTTTGAACAAAAGTTATCAGAGAGATACATGAGCAATATCACACGAGTAGCAGTGCGTATAGCATATGGCTGTATACCAGTACTGCTGTGATGGCCAGGGGCACCGCTAAGGGGGGAAAAGTTAGGACGATTCTAAGGGCCCACGCACTTTTGGGGCCCCCAGAGATCGGTTTTATTAGTAGTAATGTAATAGAAATTGTAAATGTATAATCTACCAAAGAGTTACAAATAAAACAAAATTATGGCTTATTTCTGCATTTCCGGCAAAACGCTCCACTCATGATCTGCTCACGCTCACCAGTAAAACTACGTTCGCTCAAATCCGCTCTGACATGAAATTTGTCTGTACTGTAGGCAACTATACTTCTTGTAGCCATTAAGAAAATGTATTTAGTTTCATATTTATGTTTAAATATTATAATGTTATTTTTTAATTTCATCTATGTTGATTATGAAAAGTGAACAGCATGAGTAAGAAAGGACACATCATAAGATGCGCAATATGTCAGAAGACATGGAGAGGGTCAGAAATGATTTTGACCACTTCATTAAGTTATGGTTTGTAGAAAGCCTTTTTTTTAAAGTGAATTTCGTTTTGTATAAATTGTATCTTAATTTTAATCAATGTTTCATCAACCAATTGCCTGGATTTAATAAACAATAAGCAAATATAACAGACAATATAATTGAGACATGGAGGCGCTGGCACGATTAATTGCATTGCACGTGAACTGGAGCGCGTCTCACAGACATGAGAAATATGTCGCTTGAAATGTCTACTTTTAAACGAAACAATTCAAAACGAAAAGAAATAGGCTATACTCTCTGATTATGTAATGAAATATATGAAATGTGCATTTCTCTCTTGGCGCGTCCACTACTGCGGAGATGGCGAGTCAGCATTGTCAGCCGACACTGACACAGAAAACTCTAGAGTTTATTAATAAACAATTAAAATGTCTCCTTGGTATTTTTGACACATTCATAATCATTACTTTTGCCGGTTCTTTGTGGCAAGCTTTATGAGTGCACTCGTGTGCGGAATAGGCATATATATTACGCAAGCGCTCATTAGGCTATGGTTTAGAATTCTCTCCAGTATATATATTTATGTAATTAAATTCATAAAAGTGCTTAGTCGACGAATGGCTTAAATGAACAACTACTAGTCGAGCATAGAAAAAACTTTAGTCGGAGGCAGCTCTACTTATTTCACATATTTTCGAACCAGCATGTCACAAAGGGCATTCTGGGCTGAGCAAGCAGCGCTGAGCGGAATGAGCGAGCTCACATAATAGGTCAGTATTAGATTTTAGATAGCTAGGTTGGCTTGTATGTTTGGTGCGGAATGGGTGCGGTAGGGGGCCCGACCTCATATTCTTTCATAGGGCCCAAAATTGCTAGCGGCGCCCCTGGTGATGGCACAATTGTGTAAATAAAAAAGAAACAACAATGGAGTGTCTTTAAAAACACTCTTTTGTGCACTACTTCCTTCCGCCACGGACTCAAATCTCAAGTTGACAGTTTAACAGTTGAGCCCAAGCCTCCGTTACTAATTCTAAAACGTCACTTGAAGCTTATTGTATTATGTAGAGTAGAGTATTATGAGAGAGAGATCGACTAACCGAGTGTATTACCTGCATCTGATATAGCATTCATTCTTCAGGTCGATGTCCATAATATCATTATAAAAAATCAGTTTGAATGTCTGCTGAGGAAAGCGATATCTTTGTCCTTTTAAAAGAAAGACAGCGCTAAAACAACTTCCTTGTTTACAACCAGTCACTCATAAAGACAGTCTTTGCCGCCATCTGTAATAATGTAACTTTCACTGAAGTCGACTATTGCAATCACTGACAGACCCTTTCTCATTACCAAATATGGCACATTTATATAAAATAATATTTATTGAACAATAATATTTAAATGAACAACAATAGCCATTATAAAAGACAAAAGGAAATAAACACAAGCAAACAATTCAGGCAAACGTACAAAAGCAGAGCTCTAGTAAGCCCTACAGGACTTAAGATAAATATAGCCTAAACATAAAATTATGAAACATAATTTTCCTATTAACCCAAATCGATTTGCTCTGGAACAAGTAATAGATGAATAAGACCAAAGATTGCCCGTTTGATATACCCCAAATGAATTATATCTCATGTTTAACCACTATCTGCATACAGTAAGAGCCAGCGGCAAATTCCTGAAGGACTGGCCGAGATGAAGCTGTTCTTGGCGGGTACATGAGCGCTGAACGGCCGCTGACGGCCTGGAGCTCGCATCTGCGAAAGCGGCTATAAGCACTGTTTTTATAAGTCACATATTTAAGGTCTAAATAACTTCATTATCGCCTAAAAAAACTGTTAAAACTACATTCCATGACACAACAAGAGTAGTATTATTTGTAAAAAAAAATATGGTGGATTTGCTCGACCGCCATGACAGTCACCGCAAGCGGAGTGGCACAAACGGTGAAACGGTTCGAGTGCTTATACTGGGAGAATATCACACGGCTTAAAAAAAAACTCACAGTCAATCAGATTGGAGAACCAGAAAGAACTGTTGTATAAAACTGAATATCCTGAACATCATAATGGAGAAAAAAGCCTGTGTTAAATTACATTTTGAAAAGAAAACATTATTAAATAAATTGCCATAGTCTTATTTTATGTGGAAAAAAATGCTTCACTTTTGTCAGAGTCATGTGGAGGAACTATACCATGCAAAACAAAACAAACCAGTCACGTACTGCTCTGAGACACAAGGTTGAAGATCCAAATGCAGCCTTTATTTAAGGGTAATCCAGAATCGTAAATCCAAACAACAGGCAATAGGTCAAGAACACAGGCAAACCATTCAAACAAAAAAACACAGCAAAAAGGGCACAATGGGCAGAAGATCAAAAAACAAATAAATAAATAAATAAAATAAAAAATAAAAAATAAAAAAATTCAGGAAACCAGGAGATGCTCAGAAATGCAGTGACACATACAAGACTTCACAATGAGCGACTGAACGAACAGGGCTTATATAGACAGAGTTAACAAGGTTAATGACACACAGGTGAAAGTGATCAAACAGTAATGAGTCCAGGCAGTGGGTTATGGGAAGTGTAGTCAATGATGGGATAACCAAGGAGATGGGAAGAGTGCCCTCTAGTGGAAATCAAGGGCACTCCATCTGGTGGATCTAACAAAAACAAAACAAAATATCAATCGTCAATGAGTCTCCTATAAAATATCAGATCATTTGACTTTTTTATGACAAGGTTAGTTCAAGATAAAATGGTGGTGTGACTCCCCAAAAACATCATGATTTGTATTTATTTACTGATTTTATTTTATTGTAAGAAATTAAAACATTTATTCAGGACACATGAAATTTATCAAAAGTGACAATGAAAATTTATAATCTTACAAAAGATTTCTATTTCAAATATATGCTGCTCTTTTAACTTTCCGTTTATCAAAGAATCCTGAACAAAATGTACCACAATTTTAACACAACTGTTTTCAACATTGATAATAAATGTTTCTTGAGCATCAAATCAGCATATTAGAATGATTTCTGAAGGATCATGTGAGACTGGAGTAATGATGCTTTGATCACAGGAATAAATTACATTTTACAATATATTACAATAGAAAACAGTTATTTTAAATTGTAATAATAATAATGTATAATATTTATTTTTACTGCATTTTTTAAACAAATAAATGTAGCATTAGTGAGCAGAAGAGACTTCTTTCAAAAATATTTTTAAAATCTTACCGACCCCAAAGTTTCTAACAACAGTTTGTTTAAATTATTTTTCCATCGCATATTTAAGCTAAGGAAAAGGACCACATGACATTTTTGAGTCACTGAAGTGAAACTTTTCTTGAAAATGGTATGTAAGTTTTTAAAAACCATATGAAACCAGTATATTACCAAATAACCCTATGAAACCTAACATTACAAATACTGTAACATCCACAGAGTCAAAGTTCTAGTTCTACTTAATAAACTGTATCTGCTACACACAAAAAGCGAACAGTAGCATGAATAGCCAAACTAACGTTTGTTCTGCCCCACTCTGCTTGAGGATGAAAGTGCATTGTGTACTTTTTCTCAGCGCTCTGCAGACTATATATAAAAACGACAGTATGCCAAGAGTCATAAAACATGCCGTGTGCCTCAATACCTGCGGCACGACATCCACTCCCATATCTGTGTATTACCACAGAAAGACTTTAAATGCTTTCTGCGCTCACGCGACAGGACACAATGCTACAAAACGAGAGAGAGGCCCAAATCTGATCGGATCTATTGAGAGAGGTTATTGAGAAGTGTCTGAGGAGGTGCTCATGCATATTTATGGGGACGGGACGATTTGCAAGTGAATACGAAGGTGTGTGGATTAGCGGAGGAGGCCTGTACGCCAGTGTCCTGCTCTGGGTGTGCACTTTATCTGATCTCTCTCTGGGAGAGACACACACTACATCCTTATCTTTACCCACACTCTCAGAGTTTACAATTTCTCGCTTCACTGGAGCTTGAGCAGGGCTTGTTAGAGCAACAAAGAGAGAGAGAGAGAAAGAGGTCTATGGTGAGCACAAAGCGGCACTCATCTCTCTGGACAGAGCGTTTCCGTTCCTGATAACGGCGAGCTCACGTAGCAGCGGAATACAGCGCAATACTGACAGATCTCACAGAACTAAACTGACCTGCTGGCTAATGATAGCAACCGAGCAGCTCCATAATACCTGGAGAAATCTGTTAGCATTCCTTTTCATTCCAGTGGCATTTGCTTGGATTGCACAGGAGCCCCTGGAAGTATGTGATTTAAAATATACCATCTTTGCTCATGCACTCAAAAAAACAAGCTGTTGAACGAACTTAATTAAATTAAGGAAAACTTTTCCACGAAATTGAATTATGTTTTTCCAACAAAATCTAACTGGTTTGAAATGATTTGTAGTAATCTTGTTGTATGAACTTAAATTAATTTAGTCAAGACTACTAAAAAAAATCATGTCATTCCAACTAGACAAAGTAGGATAAAGAGGGGTAGAACTGATGACCATATTTAGACTGTGTCAAACTAATTTATTTTCTTTATTTCTATAAAAACTAATGGTCAACACAACACTTTTTCACATGCTAAGTGTAACATTTATAGCATGCAAGTAATGATCAAGTAAAACATTTCTCATCACTGGCATTAGCACAGTTACAGCTCATTGAGAACAGCATAGCCTAACCACAAGGTCTACACTTCACGATAATGGTAACCTAAAAATCGACACAACATAACACAACTTTTAAATGTCAAATATAACTGTCAAATATAACATCAAACTTTAACAGGTCTTTCCCTTTGCTAAAAAACACATTAAACAGCACTTAATTTCAACATTTACTCTCCTGATCTATCCCTTTGCAAAGCATGCTGGGAACTAGAAATACACTGCTCAGTTTCAGTCAGTGCAACATAAATGATTCATGTAGTCCCAACACAAATGGTTTAGGTTAACTTAACATTTTACTAATTTTATTTCATTTAACGTAATAAAATTGAGTAAAATGGCAATTAAGTAAAAAAATAAAGATTTAAAATTTCAGCTTATTTTATTTAAATAAACTGAGCAAACAGCTAGAATCATTTTTTTGAGTGTGGGCGCTTTCGGAACCTGTTTTCTTTTCAACCAATCACCTGAGCCGTAAATGCCATGTGACTAATCACTCTTGAGCTGCAGGAAAATGACATCATGGCAACACTGATTGGCTGATGGCACCTCATGAAAGCACAGAGTCTCAAACCCTTCACTCCAGCTTTTAGAAATGTCTAAGTTTGTCCCACACACTTTTTGGGCAATAATCCCAATAATAATTATATTTTCATTACAATTACATCATTATCATGATGCTTAGGTTTGCTTGGCTGCAGCATACATATATATATATATATATATACATCGCCAAAAGTATTGGGACACCCCTCCAAGTCACTGAATTCTGGTGTTCCAATCACTTCCATGGCCACAGGTGTATCAAATCAAGCACCTAGGCGTGCAGACACTTCTACAAACATTTGTGAAAGAATGGGCTCAGTGAATTCAAGCGTGGTACCGTGATAGGTTGCCACCTGTGCAATAAGTCCATTCGTGAAATTTCCTCACTACTAAATATTCCACAGTCAACTGTTAGTGGTATTATAACAAAGTGGAAGCAATTGGGAACAACAGCAACTCAGCCACGAAGTGGTAGGCCACGTAAAATCACAGAGCGGGGTCAGCGCATGTTGAGGCGCACAGTGCGCAGAAGTCGCCAACTTTTTGCAGAGTCAATAGCTACAGACCTCCAAACTTGTGGCCTTCTGATTAGCTCAAGAACAGTCCGTAGAGAGCTTCATGGAATGGGTTTCCATGGTCGAGCAGCTGCATCCAAGCCTTACATCACCAAGTGCAATTCAAAGCGTCGGATGCAGTGGTGTAAAGCACGCAGCCACTGGACTCTAGATCAGTGGAGACGTGTTCTCTGGAGTGACGAATCACGCTTCCCTGTCTGGCAATCTAATGGATGAGTCTGGGTTTGGCGGTTGCCAGGAGAACGGTACTTGACTGACTGCATTGAGCCAAGTGTAAAGTTTGGTGGAGGGGGGATTATGGTGTGGGGTTGTTTTTCAGGGGTTGGGCTTGGCCCCTTAGTTCCAGTGAAAGAAACTCTTAATGCTTCAGCATACCAAGACATTTTGGATAATTTCATGCTCCCAACTTTGTGGGAACAGTTTGGGGATGGTCCCTTCCTGTTCCAAAATGACTGCACACCGGTGCACAAAGCAAGGTCCATAAAGACATGGATGAGCGAGTTTGGTGTGGAGGAACTTGACTGGCCTGCACAGAGTCCTGACCTCAACCCAATAGAACACCTTTGGGATAAATTAGAGCGGAGACTGCGAGCCAGGCCTTCTCGTCCAACATCAGTGCCTGACCTCACAAATGCGCTTCTAGAAGAATAGTCAAAAATTCCCATAAACACACTCCTAAACCTTGTGGAAAGCCTTCCCAGAAGAGTTGAGGCTGTTATAGCTGCAAAGGGTGGGCCAACTCCATATTAAACCCTACGGATTAAGAATGGGATGTCATTAAAGTTCATGTGCATGTAAAAGCAGGCGTCCTAAAACTTTTGGCAATATAGTGTATATATTGTAAACTATAAAAACGTCTCGGTTACGTATGTAACCCTCGTTCCCTGAAGGAGGGAACGGAGACGTACGTCGGAACTGACCGACGAATTGGGGATCATTTTCAGAGACCAATCTACTTCGTGTGTATAAAAATGTAGGATTGAAAATAATCAAAGATATTTGATATTTGAAATCGAACAAAGAAATTTGCTTTACTGTTTTCAACCCCCCTCTTTCTTATCAGAAGGGCCATTTGGAATTCCTACAAGACAAAGAGATTCTGAAGGCCTGTAGGCCAAATGTGTGTCACACCTTCAGTACAGTGGGGGAAGTTTGGTCTGATTGGTCAGTTTGAATGTCTCACATTAGGGTTTCAGTCACATGGTCAATGAACAGATAAAAAGAAGATGTAACTGTTGCTCTGCCTCTTTTTTAATTCTCTGGCTCTCTTTTATTCTCTGTCTCTCTTGATTCTCTGGCTCTCTCTCTTCTTGGGGGCCTTCTCTTTGGCTCTTCTCTTCTTTGCTCTCTTCTTTGCTCTCTTCTTCTCTTTGTCTCTTTCTCTCTCTCTCTCTCTCTCTCTCTCTCTCTCTCTCTCTCTGTCTCTCCCTCTCTCACTTTCTGTCCCTCAGGTAACATTCTATTCATGCTGGGTACGATTAATGGTATAAGTTTTTATCATCTCATACATCTATTTTAAGAAACTCTTTTAAATGTAATCATAACCAGATTTTGTCATTAAATCCTTTCTATTACAAATGATGTGCTAACTAGTTTTGATTTGGTATTGACTTTGAAGTGTTACCTATTGCAATACAATATAGTCACATTATAGCAACGCTCTCCCACATATTTTGCTATTGTAACTGCGCTTATTTCCACCATTGGTATAAGTTGCAGTGGGTGGTAAAGACGAGAAATGTACAGTTTTCTATCATCTTGCTGATAATGTTTCTTTAGTCATTCGGCAACCCTGCAGCCTAAACTACTGTAGGCGACCCACCCTCACAAAAACAAGCCAATAACGTTGGCATGCGGTCCACGCACCACCCCACAGCGCAGGTATAAACACAGAAGTGGAATTCCGCATCCTCGCTTTTCCAACTGAGGAGCCGAAAAGTGACTCGGCCCTTCAGCGGAAGCACAGCACCTGGCGACGGGACGTACGTCTCCGTTCCCTCCTTCAGGGAACGAGGGTTAGATACGTAACCGAGACGTTCCCTTTCAGTCGGTCACGTTCGACGTACGTCGGAACTGACCGACGAATTGGGGATCCCTACCAACACACCAGGGAGGCTGGCCCTTCCAGCGCCCTGCTTGAGCTCGCTGGAGTGCTCCTAGGTTGGAGCAGGAGTCAGGGCTCCAAGCAGGGAAGGTCCGTCACTGCTGTTTCTGCAAGACCCACTCAGTGTGACTATTGGATAACGCTAGGAAAGCGTGCCCTTCTCAGGGAGATGGAACGCTGCGGAGCCATGACCTCCAGGGGAGGAGCGGTGGAATACTCATAAGGACTAACCTAGCAGGGTAGTGCTACATGTGGCAGTCTCTGGGGTGGATCCAACCTGGTCCCAGAGAGGAAAGAACACCACCAGAGACGACAGAGCGAGCTCTGTCAAGGGAAAGACACGGGGCTAGCCGAGTAGGGTAGCGGGTACAGTGGAGAATACACATATGGGGTCGCCATAGGGACCGCTACATATGGAATCCAGCCTATCAACGATCGTGTTAGGTGTCGCCCAGCCTGCAGCTCTACATATATCTGTCAGCGAGGCCCCTTGAGCCAGCGCCCAGGAGGAGGCCACACTCCTGGTTAAGTGTGCTCGCAACCCGAATGGGCAAGGCACGTCTTGCGATTGGTACGCTAAGACGATAACATCCACTATCCAGTGGGCTAACCTCTGCTTGGAGACAGCCTATTGCTATTGCCACAACGTACACTTTGAGGGTGGAGGGAGACAGCCTTCGCTCCAGCCCATCTTGCAGGAAAGAAAGCACGACACTAATCGAACACTTTCGGGGGTCTTCCCGGCGGGAAGAACACCACTCAACGAACAGGTTCCACTTCAGAGCATAGAGGCGCCTCGTAGAGGGGCCCTCAGGGGAATCGGCCAGGGAGGGGCTGTCGAGAGGAGTGTGAGTTCGGGGAACCAGGTCCGGTTGGGCCAGTAGGGCGCAACTAGCAAGACCTGCTCCTCGTCCTCCCTGACCTTGCACAGAGTCTGTGCGAGAAGGCTCAATGGGGGAAACGCATATTTGCGTAGGTCCTGGGGCCAGCTGTGCGCCAGTGCATCCGTGCCGAGGGTGCCCCCAGTCAGGGAATAGTACAACTGGCAATGGGTCGAGTCCGGAGAGGCGAACAGGTCTACCTGCACGGCTCCGAAAAGGTCCCATATCAGCCGGTGGATGAGGCATCCGTGAAGACCACAGCATGCCTGGATACTTGTTCTAAGGTCATTCCCGCCCATAGAAACGAAGGGTCTGACCACGGGCTGAAGGTTTGGCGACAGTACGGAGTAACTGGGACCCGGTACTTGCCACTCTGCCACGCCCATCTCGGGACCCGGCCATGAAGCCAGTGCTGAAGCGGTCTCATATGAAGCAATCCGAGCGGCGTTACCGTGGCTGCAGATGCCATATGCCCCAGGAGCCTCTGAAAATATTTCAGTGGGACCGCCGTCCTGCCTTTGAACGTATTCAAGCAGTTCAACACTGACCGGACTCGTTCCTCTGTGAGGCGCGCAGTCTGGTTGACCGAGTCCAGCTCCATGCCGAGATAAGAGATCCTCTGTGTGGGACAGAGTTTGCTCTTCTCTCGGTTGACCCGAAGGCCCAACAGGCTGAGGTGACGGAGTACCAGGTCCCTGTGTTCGCACAACTGTTCCCGAGACTGGGCGAGTATGAGCCAGTCATCGAGATAGTTGAGGATGCGAACGCCGCGTTCTCTGAGCGGAACAATGACTGCCTCTGCGACTTTCGTGAAGACGCGAGGCAACAGGGACAGCCCGAAGGGCAAGACTTTGTACTGATATGCCCTCCCCTCAAACGCAAAGCCTAGGAACGGTCTGTGTCGAGGAAGGATAGAGACATGAAAGTACGCGTCCTTCAGGTTGATCGCTGCAAACCAATCTCGGGGACGGATGCATTCGAAAATGCGTTTCTGCGCTAACATCCTGAACGGAAGCTTGTGCAGGGCCCGATTCAGGACACGCAGGTCCAAGATTGGTCGTAACCCACCCCCTTTCTTGGGTACAATGAAGTAGGGGCTGTAGAACCCCGACCTCATATCGGCTGGAGGAACCGGCTCTTCGCCAGTAGGACATCGATCTCTGACCAACAAGTGGGACCAAGCGGGACATCGATCTCTGACCACCAAGCGGGACCAACGGCACCACAGACGTACCCAGGGTGGGGCAGCGAGGTGGAACGCTCAGACCCGACCTGGACGGCCCGGAGGCGACCCGGAGTGTTGTCTGACCATTCCAGGGTGGGGCAGTGTGTGGGAGAGAAGGCCCGGGGGCGTCCTCTAGCCTCACACCGCCCCCTGGCGAAAAGAGGGGGAGCCAGGAGTGGCCAGCGGCAGAGAGATTTTGGGGGGGGGGGGGGGGGTGCATCACAAATAATACATGCTATTTTCAATTAAGAATGGTAAAATTTGACAAAAATGTATAGTTTGCATCACTGGGTATTACTCTGGGTCAGTCGTTTAACATTTTTATAACAAAACAGTTGTAAAATATGAAATGTTATCCAGACAGCAACATAGTGTCGGCCCAGATCCGGCCCACATCTGGTATGTGTGGATTCCACGTGTACCAGATGTGGGCCAGATCTGGGCTGACACTATGTTGCTGTCTGTTGTAATGTAATAACGATTTTCCAGTGTAATAACAATTTTTCACATAATGTAATAGGTTATTGTATGAGAAATGTATTACATTATGAACCCACTGTAGCCACTTATAATGTTATCATAGTTCATAAGGTAATACCAGCACATAATGTATAAGTGAAACAATTATACATTATACATCTTTCTAGTAGTAGTAGTAGAATCAGTAATCTGGTGGATTTTGTAGGCAGGATAAGACTGGATTTAGATTTTTAAAATGTAGTGTAAAGGAATACCAATGCTTTATGTGTAATAAAAATATAATAATAACAATAATATAATAATAATTACATGAATAAACCTGTTGCATTTCGCAGGTGGTTTAAGACTGGATTTAGATTTTTAAAAATGTAGGCCTACTTTAAGGGAATACTGATATTTTTTATGTTTTAAAAGCTATTACAATTATGACAATATGACAATTTTCATAATTTAATATAAATTTCTCATAATGTAAAAATTGTGATTACATTATGAGCATTATGAGATTGTATTACGTTTTGAGAAAATGATTACATTATGAATATTTTATTACCATAATAATGTAATACTTATTACATTATGTGCAGTTGTTACTAGGGGTGTAACAATATATAGTCTGTAATTTTTATCATAGGTACACTTCAACTGTGAGAGACGGAATCTAAAACAAAAATCCAGAAAATCACATTGTATGATTTTTAAATAATTAATTTGCATTTTATTGCATGACATAAGTATTTGATCACCTACCAACCAGTAAGAATTCCGGCTCTCACAGACCTGTTAGTTTTTTTTTAAGAAGCCCTCCTGTTCTCCACTCATTACCTGTATTAACTGCACCTGTTTGAACTCGTTACCTGTATAAAAGACACCTGTCCACAGACTCAATCAAACAGACTCCAACCTCTCCACAATGGCCAAGACCAGAGAGCTGTGTAAGGACATCAGGGATAAAATTGTAGACCTGCACAAGGCTGGGATGGGCTACAGGACAATAGGCAAGCAGCTTGGTGAGAAGGCACCATGCAAGATCTCACCTCATGGGGCATCAATGATCATGAGGAAGGTGAGGGATCAGCCCAGAACTACACGGCAGGACCTGGTCAATGACCTGAAGAGAGCTGGGACCACAGTCTCAAAGAAAACCATTAGTAACACACTACGCCGTCATGGATTAAAATCCTGCAGCGCACGCAAGGTCCCCCTGCTCAAGCCAGCGCATGTCCAGGCCCGTCTGAAGTTTGCCAATGACCATCTGGATAATCCAGAGGAGGAATGGGAGAAGGTCATGTGGTCTGATAAGACAAAAATAGAGCTTTTTGGTCTAAACTCCACTCGTCGTGTTTGGAGGAAGAAGGATGAGTACAACCCCAAGAACACCATCCCAACCGTGAAGCATGGAGGTGGAAACATCATTCTTTGGGGATGCTTTTCTGCAAAGGGGACAGGACGACTGCACCGTATTGAGGGGAGGATGGATGGGGCCATGTATCGCGAGATCTTGGCCAACAACCTCCTTCCCTCAGTAAGAGCATTGAAGAAACACACAGCCAGGGCAACTAAGGAGTGGCTCCGTAAGAAGCATCTCAAGGTCCTGGAGTGGCCTGAACCCAATAGAAAATCTTTGGAGGGAGCTGAAAGTCCGTATTGCCCAGCGACAGCCCCGAAACCTGAAGGATCTGGAGAAGGTCTGTATGGAGGAGTGGGCCAAAATCCCTGCTGCAGTGTGTGCAAACTTGGTCAAGAACTACAGGAAACGTATGATCTCTGTAATTGGGTTTCTGTACCAAATATTAAGTTCTGATTTTCTGATGTATCAAATACTTATGTCATGCAATAAAATGCAAATTAATTATTTAAAAATCATACAATGTGATTTTCTGGATTTTTGTTTTAGATTCCGTCTCTCACAGTTGAAGAGTACCTATGATAAAAATTACAGACCTCTACATGCTTTGTAAGTGTGCAAACCTGCAAAATCGGCAGTGTATTAAATACTTGTTCTCCCCACTGTATCGTGGACAGTGACAATACATATTGTGATTAGTTCACCCAAAATTAAAATATACTATGTGAGGCAGAACAAATTTAAGTTTACAGAGTTTTAGTGTCAGTACTACATTAAACTATATATAATGATAAATATGTATAATGTATAATAATGCAATGGGGGAATATCTGTGGGTCCTGATAATGCCAAATGTCTTTTGTTACCAGTAAAAAGTGGCCTACGTTATTTTAAATATATCTAGTCAGTGACAGAGTGCAAGCATATAAATAATTCTCTATTTTCAGCTTCAAAATCATGAATATTTTTATTCAGTTGTCACCATTGTCCTGTGCATTGGGTTTCCAGCACCAAGTCCAAGCCTATTCATTTACACCCCCAATGTAATACCAAATTTAACATTTTAATCAACAGTACATCTTTTATTAACCTTTTACCTTATGTCTTTGAGTATCGCAATAATATTGTATCGTAAGTTCAGTATCGATATATGTATCGAATCATGACATAAGGGTATCTTTACACCCCTAGTTGTTACATTATGTGTAGTTATTACACTATGGGTTGCTACATAGTGATTATAATTATGATGTTAATACGTATTTATATATTGATTGCAAAAAATGTGTTTTGTCAAAATACAGAACTGCTTTTGAATGACCGTCAATGGATAAAGTTTCTTTTTGCCCTCATAACGTTGAAGTTACGACATCAACCAGCTTGGGCTAACTGGAAAACGCTAACATGGAGACATCAGATTTCAGTCAGACATGGAAACACTTTTACGGTCAGAAAGGTGACCCTCTCGCCAGATCTAAAAGCCTGCTTGAAAAGGTCAGGTCAAAGGTCATATTGCCACTAAATCAGTAGAAGATGGACCAAAAGGAGACGCGAAAACAGCAATATCATCTGAGAGGCGATTGAAAAATCATGAGCAATTCCCAATAATTCCCTGACCACCTGACATCCAGAAGCGTCCGCTGGTGTCACCGGCTGTGAATGCAGCAGCAGAAGGCTCAAGCACACGCCAGAGTTTTGAGCTCGCGTTCGTGAGGTAGGCAGAAATGTAGGAGGCTGTCTACGATTGAAACATTCTCCCACTGTGAGTAAATAGTGACTGGGCCAATTTCATCAGACACAGAAATGCTCCCGGTGACAGCGCCTGCATTGTTTTCCTCCCAACTGCATGCTGCGAAATTCTATTTTCAGTTTTTCTTGCCGCAGTAATTATCTGCATTGTTGGTGAGTATAAAGAGAATAAAGGGCATGAATGTGTCCCGGTCAATCGGATTCTGTCAGTTCAGGCTGAATTGGGTACACACATGCGCGGCGCTTGCCAGATCGTAATAACGAAGCTGTTTGCATGGAACGATTTCCCCTACGCAGCTCATCAGCGACAGAGAGAGTCTGTCAGCGCGTTCTCAGACTGACACGGCTTCCGCATCTGTGTCTGTTATTAGCCCGTCTCTTAAGACAAGCTCAATTATCTGACACTGCCCGTAATTTTCACCCCCTCTCCGGCACAATGTAAAGTTCCTCTGCTTTATTTCTCAAGCTGTTCATTTGGAGGAGAAAAACAAGGAGAGAGACGAGAGTGGGCGGAGGAGAAGACTTGACGAGATAAACTGAGGGAGGGGGAAAAAAACAAGATGAGTCAAAAACTAATTTGATGCTTACTTTACAAGAATAAAGAGTTTCGGAAGACGCTTTATCAAATATATGTGGAGGATATCTGAATGATAACATGATTGATGTGTATCAGATAAAACAATGACTTTGCCAATGTGGGTCAATGTGGATTCAAAATGTGGCATTAAAATTTGTTTTTCTTTTGTGTTGACTATAGGTGCATCATTCTTCTGCTTATTTTAAGTATTGTATGTATATTTCAAAGTACTATTAGAAAGATCCACTGTGTAATTATTTGTATACTTATTATTTTTCGATTGTTGGACATGGTACTATGGTTGTCAAACTTGTATTAATTGAAACACTACAGGGAACATTTTTTTAAAATCCATTTGTTACAATGTAGGACCATTTGAATGAACTAGTGAAGGCAAAAAGGGAGTAAATATGGTGGGATAACTTAAAAGAAAATGCTGACCAGTTATGGACCTAATCTATACAATTTAACTTAAAGGTAGGGTAGGCAATTTCCAGAGCGGCTAGCAATAGCGAGCTAGCTTTGAAAGCATGAGATCCCACCTCCCTTCAAGTGTCTCCAAAGCCACGCCTCCTTCAAAACACATGAACACACACAGTAGAGTATGCAAAGCGTCACGAGAGACGGCGTTAAACTACCTCATGTCTCAAAGCACATAACATTACAATAATAATGAACATAAACAACTTAAAGAGCTCTGACCTGTACCACCTGACTGCTGCAGATTCATTTCAGCATTGATAGTGTTGACAGTGAAACGCAAAAATTCGAGGAAATGAACAGCTCTGGGTAGAACGTCACAGGTTGCCATCTTGTAATTACGGTTACAACATGGCATGAACGCAGCATCAGCTGGTTGTTTTGGTTCAGGAGGAACTGTAAAAGGCGGCTGCTGTTTGTTTGTGTCTCTCGGTGACTGACGTCTGTCTAACTCATAGCATGAAACGCTGATGACGTGTGATGTCTGCGCGAGCAGGTGCGCTGAGGTATGGAAATACATGCGCTGACAGACAGGTAGGGCATCGTATCATTGCATTCGGACCGAACTTTGCATTTTTATTCCTAAGACTTCCACAGAAGATATATGTGACCCTGGACCACAAAACCAGTCATAAGAGTCAATTTTTTTAAAATTGAGATTTATACATCATCTGAAAGCTGAATAAATAAGCTTTCCATTGATGTATGGTTTGTTAGGATAGGACAATAATTGGGTATACAACTATTTGAGGGTGCAAAAAAAAATCTAAATATTGAGAAAATCGCCTTTAAAGTTGTCCAACAGAAGTCCTTAGCAATGCATATTACTAATAATAATAATAATTTTACGTAATTTTTTTTACGGTAGGAAATTTACAAAATATCTTCATGGAACATGACCTTTACTTAATATCCTAATGATTTTTGGCATAAAAGAAAAATGGATAATTTTGACCCATACAATGTATTGTTGGCTATTGCCACAAATATACCCGTGAGACTTATGACTGGTTTTGTGCTCCAGGGTCACATATATACATGTTTTAATATTTAGACCACTTTGATTGCTATCAGGATCAGAGAGTTTCAACCAGTATAACAAAAAGTGTTTATTAAACAAATTGTCTACCCGGCCTTCAAAATCTTGATGATGATCCATGGAAAAATTATGCACTGTAAAAAACTGCCAGGAATTTACAGGATTAAAGAGTGTTATTTTACAATAAATTACTGTAGTCTGAAATTTACTGAAATAAGTGCATGCTGGGTAATTTTTTTTTTACAAATGACTGTGAATCAACAGCAGAATAATGCTGATGTCACAGTAATTTACTGCTCTTGATTTACTGTGATTTCACATTATAATGTGAAATAAATGTATTCTTTACCACTGTAATTGTTAGTGTTCCATTAGCTTGGGATCTTGGACCTTCTGTACTCATATTCACATTTCTGTTTTAGCCAAGCCAGAAATGTGACAAATAAAAAAACATTTGTTAAAATGATGACAAGCTAGAATATGAAATAGTTTAGTCAAACTATTCTTAGCAATGAATATAAAGATTTTTTTTAGTATTATTTAAGCATGAAGATTTACCAATAACTTATTTCAAATTCATGACTGTTTGTAGATGGATTTTTCACAATAGTGAAGCAACTGCTGAGATTCATCTTTGAAAGATCTTATAAGCATCACCTAATGATGCACAGACAATACTTGACATACAAAACACAACAATGGCGACACTCAACAATGTATACAACATAAAGCAACAACACAAACTGCTAAAAGCGAAGTTCAGCAGCACAGATAAAACCAACACGTATCAAGAAACTCGACCGCATAATCTATTCATGCCGCACTGCATGCTGGGTACCCTCATAGTACACATGCACTGTAGAACTACAGTATGATATTGTTTATTTACAGTAAATTGTGTTTTCCAATTTTTTAAACTCACAGTAAATCCTCTTTTTAGTGCAGTTAGATACAAGAAAAGTCCTACTGTGAAAGTAATGCAGTTATTAACCTGGAATATACTGTAATTTCACACTAAAATGTTTAACAGTGTGCGTCAACCACCAAAAAACAAAACAAATCCATATTCACTCCCATTTTTTTGCTATGATATGATACCATGGATGGGCATGGTACAATAGTAATACCATGTTTTTTTTTTTTTTTTTTAAATTGCAGGTCCATTTAAATGAACTAATGAAGAATACCAGTGGAAAAAAAAACATTTAATGAAATGACAACTAGTAATAGAACCTGAAATATACTGATACATGGACAAATCAACTACCAAAATATTGTAGCAGCCACTGAGTTATTACCTCTCTTTATTACAATACCCTGGTTGGACAGTGCCATGATGGTTTAAGCACTTGCTATGGTAGAAGAAAAATCATACAGCATCATGGTATATATATAAAAATACCAAGATTTTATCATCGGACACAATCCCTGTACAATACAACAGCAATACTTTTTGTAAGGGCTACTCTTTTCAACAGGATCTGCTGTTTATATACTTTTCTGCTTAGAAAAACAAGCATTCATAAAACTTGAAATCAAAAACGTTAACCTCCACTCTTGACTTGCAATGGAAAATGTGCTTGAAAGGTCCTAACAGAAGGCAAGGCCCGAGTGTATCCTGACAGCTTCACCTCACACCAAAGCGACACCTGCTAATGCCGCTCTGCTTGGCTGCTAGTTGCTGTGGGAACCGGCGGAAAGCAGCGGTAATGATGGCAGGCCTAACGCGGTATAAGAGCAGCAACGCGTGTAAGAGAGGGCAATCATCTTGATCCCACTTCTCCCACGGGAACACGCTAATGTGCTAAGGAACGTGTGCTAATGCGCTATAGTCTGTCTGCTGAGCGGCAAGCGACTGTCAACAGTGAAATCTCGCCCATTTAGAGCCTGGCCTAATGTGAGAGATAAGCCGACAACAGCAGGAGGGAGTAGACGGAACATCTCGGAGAAAATAGATTCAGTCGATCTCGGGGGTTGCGTGTGCTTGAGACAAGGGAATTGTGTGCGAGACGGGCTTTCAGAAGAAAAGTGTTCCTTCATGTAAAACACCTATTCTACCATCCACTTACTCGCTGGCATTTTCAGCAGCGTGCGAGTGCTCGCGGACCTTCGTTTGGGGTCAGTCCCTTAAAGAGGCCTATTCAGTAATCACAGGTACTCTCCAGACGCATGTCTCAAAAGAAAGAGGTGTTTTTTGAAGTTTCCTTGTTCTTTGTGTGTCCTGACGGATTAAATACAACGACCTTGGGAGCCGAATGAATCTGTACGCGTCTGTCAGCCGCTGTCATAGCGCCACCAGTGTGTTGCGTCCCCTGTACAAATAGTATGGAGATTGTCGTGGCCCACAGGGCAGCGCTGTAGCAGCTGATGGCGTTGCGGGAGCGCCGAGGAGGCCAGGCACTCACCATGTTTTCCTTGTGGTGGATGGACGACTGTAATCAAAGCGAGAAAGACTTCTGTCCAGATTACAGTCTTCAATCAGTCAGCCGGGGAAATGATATGTACATCATTCTCCGTATGGATAGTACTGCCTCTCACGCATTACCTGTGTCAACCTTGCCAAAGACATGATGGGAGATATGGAGAGCCATCGGCCACCTGCCATTCCAAAGGGAAGGGGTTAGTTTTCACTTCTCTCAATGAGCAACTGTCACCATGGGGACCCAGTCCTGACCTCCTTCGATTTAGACGCTGACACCATTTAATGTACATTTCCACAAAACAGATGATTCCCGGCTGTCTCCTCACCGGCAGAAGCTCGCTCTCATTCGGTGAATGGCTACGTGTGGCAATTTCTCTGTGAGAGGGCACTGCAAAAATTGAGCTTTCAGAGGGACTAAATGGAAATATGGAAAATAACTACATACATGAGCAGCACATGTCAGGAATCGTACTGATGTTGTGTCTTGAAGAAAACTGAATGCTTTCTTGACTGTTTTAGGCATTAGAAACCACAGCATATTCATCCACATGATCTGACTATTGTTTGAATGTTAATAGAGTGCAACAGTTCCTGTTCTCTCCATTCATTTTCTCCATAGTGAAATTGATTTTGAATGATAAATGATAAACCTTTAAAGACAGACGAGGTTGTTAATCAATGGTATTTGCTTTTGCTGAAGACATCAGCCTGCATTATTTTAACTTAATTCTTAATCGAGTTTAACAGCAGAGTTCCTGGTGAAAAACTACATTACCCATGATGCTGTACAGAAAATGACACCAGAGAGTTTAAAAAAAAGCAACATGGGTCAAAAGATCTTGTTAGCTCCGCCCACTCCCATGAAGCACTGTGAATGACGAATCTCTCTACGCTCTCAAATTACTTAAATGTTCATATATATTAGTGCTGTCAAATCGATTAATCGCGATTAATCGCATCCAAAATAAAAGTTTGTGTTTACATAATATATGTGTGTACTGTGTATAATTATTATGTATATTTGAATACACACACATACATGTGTATATTTGCATGTATATACTGTATATTTATATATACATGCATGTGTGTATTTATATACATGATTATACACAGTCTATATTTTGCAGTGAACATTTTTAAATGAGTAGTTTTATGTTTCTACATTGTTTTCAATTTGATTACGCTGTTCGCAATGCTTCATGGGATTGTAGTTCTTTCCTTCACTAAAGCTGTTCATTTCACAGTCTTGTACCTTTGTATTTTTGTCTGATTTTCAAATACTTTTTTGCTTCAAATCTAGGTTTGTAGTGTTGCGGTTCACCTTGTAGCTGATTGTCTTGGTTCATGGCTTAAAACGCTTCAACAAAGACTTTTTAAAAATCCCTATGGGAAAAATGAATGGAAAAAACACTTCTGGAACCAATCCCCCTGAGTGGTTGTTATGAGTGGTTCTGAGCATGAGGCTGTTGCTAGGGTGCCCTTGGTGGTTGTCAGGGTGTGGCTATGCAGTTGCTAAGGTGTTTCTGAATGTTTTTTTTAATAAGCTGCTAGGGTGTTGCTAGAGTGTTCTGGGTGGTGGTTGTTGGGGCGTTGCTAGGTTGTTTTTTGGTGATTGTTGAGTGGTTTTAATGTTAATCTATGGAAATTTTAACCCCCAATGTATGCTCTGCTAGACAAAAATGAAAAGTTCTGATCACTTAGAAAAGTAATAGCACACCTCCCATCATCAAGCAGCACAATTTGAGATATCCTCAAACACAAACAGTTACACGCCAAAGTTTAATACTTAAGAGTCAGAGGTTTGTTGTACCCTAAGATCAATAGTAATAAGTGATGAACTTAGTGAATACAACAAAAAAGAGTGCAAAAGAATTTTTTTTTATTCTGATCCAGCATGTATATGTAACAACAAACAGAACACACTCCTAAAAACAAAGACTCAAGATGGTGGCAAAGTATCGCTTAAACAACTCTCAAACAAAACAATGATGACAAAGAATAAACTATTTAAATTTTCCTCCCTGGAAGAGTAGGGACATACAAAACCTGTAATTTCCTCTGAAACAAGAAAGCACCTAATTAGACCCTGTGAATAGAAACACACCTCTTGGCCAGAGCAAAACACATCAAGCAATTGCAGCCCGGGGTGTTTGTGTTCGTTCCCCCCTCTCTCCATTTAAAATTCTGCATCTCTCAATCTCGCGTCCACACAAACACCTCAGTTTAATGCAGATTACAAATAATGGCAGGAAACTTTCAGGCAGAGACAATCCAGAGCAAAGCATTCTGGGACTGCAGGGGCATCGTTTGCATAATACCCACCTTGCCTCGTCTTCCACAGTTTCCCCACCACCTTGAGACTACCGCCCTTTACACACACACACACACTAACTCGGACCACTCCTATAGAGATTCAATGAGCTATTCTTTAACACACACAAACACACACACACACACACACACACACACACACACACACACACACACACTCTCTCTCTCTCTCACACACACACACACACACACACACCCTTGAGCCCTGCTGGCACCATAGAGGGAGGTCACACAATTGTCTCTGCTTGGAAAAAAAGAAGGGAAAAAAATCACTGACCTACTGCAAAATTGGCCATATTCAGCTGTGGGGGAATATCAGGTTATTGAGTTGGTCCATGCTGAGTCTACTAGCCTGCGGAAAACGATCAGCTTCAGCATACGCCGGTTCTGCAGTTGATCAAGGACACACGTGTGCGGTGAATGCAGAGAGCTCTCGCTCCCTAAAGACACTTAGAGGAGAAAGCAACTCTCAAACTCTGCTAGAGAAGCGGCTTGACTCTGTCATCCAAAGAAACACAATGTCACTATATTCAAATCAGACACAAAACTGTGTAGATAGATTTAGGGAAACCCTTGTGAAAAGGGTTTAGTACTTATTACAGAAACGTATACTTTAAAAGAATACTTATTGTAAAAAATTATATGATCAATAAGTTATGACAACATATGTTTTTATGTTGCTTTAACTCATCAAAATAAGTTAATCAATTTTCAACTTTTTTTATAAGTTATACAAGATTCAGCTCTTTTTTTTTTTTTAAGTCAGTTTAATGTAATTTAAGTTGAAATGACTTGAACATCCAAGTTGATAGTACTTAAACATTGTAATTTTACAGTGAAGTGCAAACTGAATTGGACACTTAATTGCAATGAAACGGCATCATAGTTTAAATATATTAAATGCCATCAGCTGACCTTTAGAGTGTTTTATGACCCACTTAAGTACATCTTGATATGTAATTTCAAAATCACTTATGATATGATAAAGTGTACTAACAAGCATTTATGGTAAACTATATACTTCAATGCCATTTCAATTAAACCCTGTATGTGATGCATGTATATATATTTGTGATCACACATCTGTTTAGATGAAATTGCTATTTAGTTTATTTATAATATATTAACTTTCAATGTAATATTGCATTTAAACACTGCAGTTATAGACAAGTACTTAACGTGCTTTAGTATGTCAGTCAACATCAAAATAAGTGCATGACAAAAGATTATTAAAACAATGACTTAAAATTTAATTTGACATTATTACAAAATGCACCTTTTAAAAGTGTACTTAAGTGTGCTCTCTTTACACTTAAATGGCCTTTTGTTTAAATAATATTACATTATCCGCTAGTCAATTAAAAAAAAATATATAGATTTAAGATTTGAGATTGGAAGTACTTTAAGTTTTGAAGTACACAACATAACAAGTGCACATTCAGTACAATTAAGCACACTTCTTTTTCCACAAGGGAAAATACATTAATAGAGTTGTCTATTTTGGTATGAATGATCTGTCTGTCGTTTATGAGGGTCTTTGGTTAGAATCTGACCTCTGTTTCAGATTTTTATGAAGATGATGATGTTGAAATATGAAATTAAGGTGGGTCATAGCCAGAAATATATGGTTAAAAATATGTGTGATTTATATATTGCTTAACTATTTTATTGTGTTAATTTTTTTGTTACAGTATTTAACTTTATTAATGCAAGTTAATAAAAATACAACTGTTTATTGCTAGTTCATGTTACCTTAGGTCTATTAAATAATATTACCAGATGCAACTTTTGATTTTAGTAATGTATTAGTAAATGCTGAAATTAACACTAAGATTAATAAATGCATTGTTAGTTAATGTTAACTAATGTTAACAAATGGAGCTTTATTGTATTGTTACCTAAATTTTATTTTATTCATGAATGAGAATAGAAGTGTTAGACACTAATAGAAGTGCAACAAAAGACACTAACAAACCATGATTTGCTTCTTGCTATTGTATTAAACAAAAAATATGTTGAGCAATAAAGATTTGTGATCCATTTTCCCTGAACAATAAGACATCCACTAAAAAGTTAGATGAAGTTAGGTAAACTTAAAACTTAAATGACAGGTTTTAGATATATCACACCAGGATGTTTTCATATCTGTGCATGTGGCAGGGATTCTCATGGCACATGTGTGAATATACATTAGGCCTCCATATCAACACATTTACCAGAGCTTAGAGACACCATGGGTAAAAACGTATGTGAATAGCACAAAGTGGCTGAATGAAACACAGAGCACATGGCACATGAATGCAGCTCTCAGAACGATTCTTAAGACCCTCCTCGCAAAGTTGTTGCTCTTTCAATCTCATTGAATAGTGGCCATTTTGGGAAATTACTGCCTCATATTTAACCACCTCAAAAGCGACAGAAAGGAAGAGAGAGCGCGTGCGAGAGAGAAGCAGTTAGACTAAATGGGAGAGACCGAGATGAAACCTCAGGCTTTTTGAAATGCGCTATATCCTGAGGTAAATATAATAAAATAAACCATTTCTACCAACTGTTCTCATTATGGTCCTGTTTCACAGAAGCCCTTTCCCTCAGGAATATCAAATTGTGTCACAAATGCAGCTGAAAATGCCTTTATGTTATTTTTGTGTGGGCTTTCCACCGGCCTGCCAGATCTTCAGTTATCTTATTTATATATTTTGCACATGAATTGAAATAAAAAAAGTGGAAGACTGGGTCCAATTACTCTAATTCGAAGTGAGAGGGCCGGTCCAGGACCAGCACTTCACAGGCAGCCATTTGGCACCTCAAACCACAAACAGCTCCGCAGATGAAAGAGAATACCTGAAATTACACTTAGCCTCATGCACTAATTTGCCAACGTGAAATTCTCCATTGCTTTTACTTTCAAACCTACTGTATCTTGCTACAGATGATTCCCCTCAGCTCACGGGAAGAAGTCTTTTACCCAAACACAGCATTATAACTGCAGCATCTACACTTCAACAAACCTTGTACACACCACAAGGTTCAAGGTTCGTATTGTATATACATACATTTATTTCCTTCAGACAAAATTCTGATTGCTTTCAGAACATTTTCCAGAATAACTTCACATTTTTTAAACAACCTCCAGTTGGCATATTTGGGTTAAATTTGCAGTCTGCCCTTTCATCTAGAACATGTTCCTAATAGCTTTAATACTAATTTTTAAATATTTTATAGTGCCACAATAGACCTGAAAATGCACTATCCAAACTTAAATGGTTGTAATTCAAGAATGCTTTGGAATATAGACCTAAGTTTGGTCTTGTTTAAAGAAGACACTCAGCAGATTATTGCTGAAGTGAAAGCAAATGTACTGTACTAAATATTTTTTATTTTATATAAAATATATATTTTACTACATAATTTTTACTCTAAAATTACTATAAAAATCAAAGCCATATGTCTAACCAAGTTGTGTTCCAAACTCGAAGTTGACCTCACAAAAATTAAAGTTCCCATGAGATTTTGTTTAGGCGCTGTACCAAAACTAGCCACCGGGTGTCACACATTCCATTGATTTTTTTAATGCATTCTCCTGTAACAAATTAATAAATTTCTTTCCAAATATCACTTTTATCATAAAACAGTCACCAAATATGGAACCGTGAGACAGGCCTTTCCAACGATATGTGGTTTGTCAAGATTAGAAAAGGTTTTGACTATAAAGTTGACACCGCCCACTAGGGGAGGAGCCCGCTAAAAGAATTTAAAGTACCGTTTCTATGGTAACGCAACGTCCAATTTCAAAACGGTTGAGTTTGTAAGCTTTCGAATGATACCTATTTTATTTGATGATTACTAAAATATGTATTATGAAAAAAGGCGATAAAAAAGAGCACTAGTGGGATGGTGACAGTTAAGATGTTAAAATAATATCCTTAATTTCTTTTATTTTCTCTTGGTTCCTTGCCTCTGCTCTGTTAGGGTTTAAAAGACCATTTATATTCAGTAATATTATCAATTTAACTGCACTGACACTATCGGATGAGAACCAAATTTAAACTGAATTAAACTAGATAAATTACTAAATTTACCAGATAAAGACTAAATTTGCATCAATGATGAACTGAACTGAATCAACACTGAAGAATTGATGAGTTTTTACAACATTTTTACTGATTTTAGGGGGTCAAGCGCGTAGATTAATTTTTAGGATTATTATTATTTTATTATTCCCTAAAACTGATCGTGCAGACCAAACCATAAGGGCTAGAGACTTGAAACTTGGTCAGATGGTAGTAGTCTTGCTCACTACTCAGATAGAAGGCCTATCGGCCAATAGGGGGCGTTACAGCGATCAAAAACACGAAACTGCTCATAACTCCTAGGTCATTTGTCATAGACTCCTTATGCCTCATACCATTGGAATCCAGGGCTCAAGAGAAACAAAACCATTTTTCCGCCATTTTGAATTTTTTGAAAAATTAACTAGTTTTCCTGTTTATTAATGTGAAGCTGCTTTGAAACAATCTGTGTTAAGGCACCAAGAACGATAACTATAAAGATAACTATATTAGCGTCCACACCAGCAGATGATGTCGTTTTGTTCATTCTAAGCACATACTTGTCTGTCACTTTAAATGCTTGAGTTTGTTACAGCAGGATGGATTCTGATTGGCTGACAATGTTTTTATTGTTCATCAGCTGGATAAAATTGTTCTGAAAGTGATTTCAACGTTATCATTTCTCTGTCCTGTTATCGTTATAGATGTGGTGTGAACTCTGCTATTCTTTAATACTGAGAAAGATTTTTAGAATTAGGTTATATTGTTATCTTTATAGTTATCGTCCTTGATGTGAATGGGCCTTTAGGCTATATAGAGTGCTATATAAATAAATGTGACTTCATTTAACTTAACTTTCCTTTCAGCTTTATGCTTATTATTATTTGCAATAAAAAAATGAAATAAAATGCAATAATCCCCAAATCAAAATCAAATCACCTTTATTTATATAGCGCTTTTTACAATGGCAGTTGTTTCAAAGCAGCTTCACAGTGGTAACAGGAAAATAATGCAACAGTATTTGATTCGGCTGTACAGCCGCTCTGGAGAAAACGGTGATGTCATCCAGCTAATTTCAATTATCATATAGTGTCAATGCGGGCAGATCAGTAATATAGTTGAAATGTAGGTGTCCCCAACTGAGCAAGCCAAAAGCCAAAGGCGACGGTGGCAAGGAACCAAAACTCCTTCAGGGCCAGAATGGAGAAAAAAACCTTGGGAGAAACCAGGCTCAGTCGGAAAACACACCACACAGTTCAGAGGCAATGAATATTCTACAGAAATCAATTAAAGTTACCATGAAATCAAAATGGACAATCCCTTTTAATAAGAATTATTATAGACGATTTATCCGTGCACATCTTTTTAAAAAAAAATTGTAATATTCATGTGCCTCGTAATCTTTGATCAAAATAACTTCCTCTCTCTCTCTCAGCGACGTCTCTTCTCTGATGATGAGGGCGGGGCAACCTGTCACTCACATGAGATACACCAATAGCAAACCACAACCATCCAATCAATTCCCCACGGACAAAATCAAACCCTGCCTACATTTGTTCTTGTTTGAGAAGCTGTTTCACTCAGATATAAAACACAATAAGGGAGAAAAGACTTTCATTTCATGCTAACTTCAAGGAATTGTTTTAGAAGCAGGGTTTTCAGGGACCCTATTTTGTTACTATAGGAGTCTGTGGACTGATACTTAAAACATACAGAAATGTCATAGTATATTTAAAATGTATTTCTAAATGTGGTTAATGTAGTTATTATTCGGAAACCCTGTTTTAGAGCAATTCAGATCTTGAAATTTGAATATGACAATAACAAAATACTGAAAAACAATGACAGCTTAGAGAGCTGCATCTGCTCGTGTTCTTTTGAGTCGCCCTCCCCGTCCAGATCCTGCTGGAAATCACGGACGCTTTTATCTGTGCGGTCCAGCAGAAAGTGGCCCATCCACACTAGAGCGATTTCACTTAACGGAGCTGTAGCGTGGCCGGGGGTCCCATCGATCTCCTCGCGCCGCGGCCGCTGCTTTCACAGGAATATATCACTTTCCACTCTTTTCCTTCTATCAGAAGAACCGGACATCACACAAGGTCAAAAAGCAGAAAGAAGCCATCCAAACAAAACTCACCTATCAGCTGGATGGCTGATGCTTTTATCTGTTGGTATAAATAGGCGAGGGGCCAGTCCAGACCACGAGGAAGGCTAGCTCGGCGAGGATTCTGGGTAACCTACGGAAATGGCTCGGAAAGGTGAGGAGGTGATGATTCATAGGCCCTGTATCAATATGCCCCGCTCCCCACCTGACTTCAGACACGCACGCCGCTATTACAATATTCAGATTACCGTGCACTGGAAATTAATTGGACTAATTAACATACAAGTAAATGATGATACCGTTAACACATTTCATTAACTCAAACTGTCATTTCATGTTCACCGTGCTCTCTGTATTGCATTACAATGAATTGAATTCATTAAATTATGCAAATGAAAGGTGGCAAGCAACGGACGGCTCCATATGAACGTTAATAGACTGTTTTCTCTGAATCTCTGCAACAAATCACGTCAAATTAAGGAGCATGTGCTTTATTCACTTTGATTTGACAGATCAGAGATTTCAGTGGACACACTTTGATTATGTGTAGCTGCAACTATGTTTTTTTATATACAGTTTATATTTATTGAACATTTTCCAACTTTAACAGAAAACACAACACAAAAAACACAATCAAGAAAAAAAAAAACAGTCGATGAAAGTAATAATGAGCACATTTATCCTAGGCCACTAAAAGGGTCAAATAAATAAAATAAAGCAAAAGATAATCAAGGTAAATAAATAAAGGTAAATATAAGGTAATCAAGTAAAAATAATTAAATAAATACACTAATCCCTTAAGCCTAGTCACAGACTAAAATGCACGTTTGAGCTGTTTGAATATAAAAATAGAGGAATTCCAGTCATATGTTCACTTGCAATTTAAGACGTCAAAACTTCAATGGATAGTTAGCATGAAAAGTCAAGCTATAGGCCTACATCATCTTATGGTTACTATTTTAAGCATGTTTTCTTTTATAATCATTATATTTATAATATATATTTAATAAGTGCAGTTTTCATGATTGTATATTTAATACAATACATTATCAATCCTTCTACCAAAACGTGTTTTTGTCTTACCCTGATTCACTATGAATATTTTAGACCGGGTGGGATGGTTTCTGCGGGATATTGTGTTTTTATGTCACTCACCTGTGTGTGTTTCATCATATCCGTAGAGGGTATGCATTGACATCACTTTCCCGCCGGAACACGCCCCCTCAGCCGGACTGAGTGGCAGAAGAGCTGCTGCATGACTGGATTTAATAGGGGAAACTGAGAAAACGTGAGTAAACCGAAACAAACTTACCAAAGATCCAGTGATTCATGGATATTGACATGCAGCCAGGAATCGTGTTACCTTACATTTATATGAGCCTGATTTCAACGCCGGGGAAATACATAAAGCAAATTTGCCTGTGAACGCTTTATATAAAAGCAATATAGGTCTAAATCCAGGTGATCACTTATATCAATGTTATATAGTCATATCGTCCAGCCCTAACATTTTAAAACATTTTCAGAATATAAGATGGTAAATATTTAATTGATGAGTTGTCAATACAATATATAACAATACAATATGTAGGGTATGATTTTACCCCAAAATTCAGCATATTGACACAAAATGATAACTGTAAATCCACGTTTGGCTGCCTGGAGTCCAGTTGTTTCTGTGAATTGCGGCGATCCATTTGCTTCTCTTTCCTGTAGCTTTCGTCAGTCTGTAAAAATATACCTCAGATTTGTTGTCAAATCTATTTATACAGTCAATCTCAAAGCTCTTTCCTGTTTTAGCTGTGTTTTGTGTGTTTTTCACAGCATTCACGCTGTAAACCAATGCTGCCGCTCAGTCTTTTTGCCACTCAGTGGGCGTAACCGCATCAATCCGGCCGACGGTGACGTCATGCACATACCATCTATAAAAGTTGCTCCGGCTGTTTTGAAGCATGTCTGGTGTGGGAGTGGCAGAGGTTAGTTGCTCACAACGAGTGAGAAAGGTTGACATGGAGCAGCTAAATCTGCAACTTCCGGGAATCACCCATTTTAAACAAATGGTGCACAGAGGAGAGTCTGCTGGAGAAAAGAGACAGAGCTCGTAATAAAACCAGAATCAACATTGGCTTGGCTTTTCAGAGACGGCGAGAACTTTAGGATTTGAAATGTTGTAAAAGCGACACTCAGAGATGTTGTTTTTATTACTCAACAGGTGAGTAAGGTATTTTATTGAACAGATAAATTGCCATATGCAGCTCTCTAACAGAGTTCATTGTAAAGCATTATCTATTGTGAAGGCTCATATTCATCCTCAGAGCCGAATAACAACCAAAACAATATTCTTCTGCAAAATGCACGCAGTTTTGTCTTTTTACCGCTAGAGGGCCAAAAGTACCTTTAACTGAAAGGGTATGTGGAGTATGTGTTTTTAAAAATTCATTTCACACACCACAAGGATATTTAAAGTGATAGTTCACCAAAAAATAAAAATGCTGTCATCATTTACTTGCCCTCATGTTGATCCAAACCCATTTTACTTTCTTTTGTGGAACATGACATGCTCTTGTGAAGTGTTATTTTGAAGAATATTGGTAACCAGAATCAGAAAATGCTTTATTGCCAAGTGTTTGGACACACAAGGAATTTGTTTTGGTGACAGAAGAACCTTCATACACACAAAGGTTACACACACACACGTTTATAACAACCATTGAATTACATTGTATTTTTGTCCATAAAATGGAAGTCAAATTGAACCAAAACTGTTTGGTTACCAACATTCTTCAAAATATCTTTTATGTTCTGCAGGAGAAAAAAAAAAATGCATACAGGTTTGGAATGACGAGGCTATATATATATATATGGCCTATGTTACTTGGACACAAGCATCTAAAATATAAATTTGAACCTAAAACCTTGGTGTAAAAAATAAATCAATTTCCACACATCTGGATTTAGTATTCACATAAAAACAATATAAAGCAGACTCTGATCATGAAAAATGATGTGGTTTTAATATATAAGCCCCTCTAAGAGGAAATTGCCGTAAGTGTATTTCTAAAGTGAAAATGAAAAACGCATGAAGGGGAATTTTGTTCACACTTGAGCAAGTTCAAAAATAAAACAACATATTTCAAATGCAATTAAAGGGGGTAAAGCTGTGGGTGGATGCTCTTTTTATACATGCTTTAACTGTCTATGTCAGAGAAGCTTCTAAACGCATCTGAGATGAGGAATATATCAACGGACTGAGACGGCAGGAAGTGGTCGGAGAATCAGCTGGATGTCCAGCTCTGGTCCTGTTGCTGCAGTGACATCTACTGGACTTCATACACACAAAGGTTACACACACACATATATACACACACACACAGTCAAGGAGGTAGAAGTTGTGATGGGTTTTTAACATAAAGGGGATTTATTTCAATTTATTTTCAATCACAATTTGTGGTCTTGGTACAAATAGTAAGGGATTGCACAAATGCTTCTGCCTGTTCAATCTGATGTTTATGGTTTTGCATGCTAGTAAGTATGCAGGTGGATGATGTCATGCATGTGACATGATAGTTTTTATGACCCCCCATATCAATTTTCAGACTACAAGGAATATTTGTAATAATAATAAAAAAAAAAAAGGTAATTAGAAATAGTGAAAACTAAAGTAAACAGTGAGTTAAAGACACACTACAGCTCAAGTGTTTTTTGAAAAGTATTACTATTCTATAAATGTATTTATAAAGACTCATTAATACTTATACTGCATTATAAGAACAGTTATAGTTACATTTATATTAATTTATAATTATAATTCATGTATTTGCTTTTTCAATGTGCATGCTCATAATCCATTATACACTGATTTATACATTATCAAATATAAAATAGACACTTGTTTGCTGTACCAACTAGTTATCAATTATGTCTTTAATGGCTAATGTTAGCATTAGAGGTCATGAATGGTCATTTTGATTTGTTAAAATCTATATCTCCTCAGCCATATGCATGGTATTGCTTATAGCAGTTTGAAATTAAAATTTTGTTGGAGTGTTTTGCTATTATGTATCATTAAAAAATACATTTTTTCAACTGCTTGTATTAATGATTTCATAAAGTCATCAATGATGCATTTATAGAGGTTAGTAACTGTATTATCACTCACAAGAAGTATTTATAAGAAAATTATATATACAAATATATTCACTTATTTGACAGAAATAAATCTGAACTAAAAAGTCATTGTAACTATAATATAATAACATTATAGCAATGGGGATACATCTTTATAAATACATTCATAAAACCCTGACTAAATAATACTTATAAATCAGTGTATAATGGATTATGAGCATGCACATTGAAAAAGCAAATGCATGACTTATAATTATACAAATAATATAAATGTAACTATAACTGTTCTTACAATGCAGTATAAGTATTAATGAGTCTTTATAAAAATATGTTTATAAAATAGTAATACTTATAAGTATAACGGAGCTATAATTCATAAGCATGGGCTTCACAGAAAGTGTTACCTCAAGTTTTTTAATGCCCACCAAGGTTGCATTTATTTGACCAAAAATACAGTTAACAGTAGTATTGCGAAATGTTAAATAACTTTTTTCTACTTTATTTTAATTATTGCCAAAGCTGAATTTTCAGCATCATTACGCCAGTCTTCAGTGTCACATGATCCTTCAGAAATCATTCTAATATGTGACCCTGGAGCACAAAACCAGTCATAAGTCTCACGGGTATATTTGTGGCAATAGCCAACAATACATTGTATGGGTCAAAATTATCGATTTTTCTTTTATGCCAAAAATCATTAGGATAGTAAGTAAAGATCATGTTCCATGAAGATATTTTGTAAATTTCCTACTGTAAATATATCAAAAATGTATTATTAGTAGTAATATGCATTGCTAAGGACTTAATTTGGACAACTTTAAAGGCGACTTTCTCAATATCCTATCCTAGCAAACCATACATCAATGGAAAGCTTATTTATTCAGCTTTCAAATGATGTACAAATCTCAATTTAAAAAAAAAGAACATTTATTTGAAATAGAAATGTATCATAACAATGTAGTGTCTTTACTGTCACTTTTGATCAATTTAATGTGTCCCTGACTTTGATTTTGAATTTTCAAAAAAAAAAAAAAAAATGTTTTAAATCTCTTACTGCCCCCAAACTTTTGAACAGTATTCAATAAAATTTGTGATTTGAGAAAAAAAAAAAAAAAAAAAGTTAAAGGTTTTATTTGTCAACTAACCATTTAAAGTTTTGTAGTGTGTGTAAGTGCGTGCATCAGTGTTCTGTGAGAATAAGACAACTGACAAGCACAGGGTTATGTTTAGTCATTTTAGTGTGAAATAAACAGCTGCCCTCAAAAGTGGGCATTGTACAATAGTCCGAAGCTTTCCTGGAAAAATGACCAAATAAAAAAAAATAATAAAAGTGACATGTTAAGATGCTATTTATAATGAACAAAAATCAAATTAGACTTCACAAACTAAAAGACTAAAAAAATGCCATTCTGGATCACTGTGACAGAACCCTTATCAAATCAGAAAACAAAATAGTGTTTCATTATCTGCCATTAACCCCGCTGGACCTTTTCAATCAAACTCGTGTGGAAAACTCTGTTGGCTACGGGAGGTATAAAATCCCCAACACAAAAAAAATTGGCAATGGTACTCAGAATCGGTAGATAAAGAGACTATCATGATTAGCTGGAGGAATAAAAACATAAGCCGAGAATAATTATACAGTACCATGTGGAAAGGAAACAAAAGCCATACTTGTACATGGACTGACAGCAAATGAGTACGTCCCGACTGATGACCTGCAATGTGTTAAAACAAACAAAACCCCTAACCAAATGTTCATTATCAAATGCTTGAGAACGATCCCTCCCTCTGAATAAAGGCGTCAGAGACTCTCGGCTACAGAGGGAGCTCAAAACCTATGCGATAACCTCGGTGAACCTTCATCATCATCATCATCATCACAGTTAGGCAGTGATGTGACGGATATTGTCCCACAAAGCTTTAGGTTGTTTAACATGGGTTAACACGAGCGACGCCAGAGACTCGGAGCGGCTCTTTTGGTCCTGAAACACAGTTGTACACATTAATGCTGCAAACCATCAGACAAAAATGAACAGTTTTTCTCTCCATTTTATCAAAGAGTGCGAATTCAGTTTGGCAAACTACAAACCGATTCATTTCATACAAACGATTCTTGATGCTGATTATAGTCCAGTCCTTTAAAAAAGTAAAGCCGAAGGGAGTTTTTTTCCTTAGAAAAGCAGTTGTGGACACCACAAATCCAGATTACAATGTATATAAATATCTTTTTGCTCAAAAAGACTTCATTCGCAACAAATTCATATTGAAAGATCTGATCAACTCCAAGAGGTTTGAGAATTATGGTACATAAAATGCTTTTAATTACATGATTGTTTCATATTTGCCCGTTCATTGGGCCTGGGTTTACCTACACAAAATAAAAGCACATAAAATAAATCATGAGGAGCATCAGAGACATGTAAAGACACTATTGGACACCTTCATGACTCCCAACAGCAAAATGGCAGGCTTCTTTTGTTTTACATCTTCCTCCTGGTACGGAGAACTTACACCACGAATATCACTTACGACCTAGAATTACAATGAAAGAAAGAGCGAGCTCAGCCACAAATGGAAATTCTGCCATTACTTACTCCCCCACTTCCCGAAAAGCAGTTCAAGCCTACGACGCGACATTCTCAATCTTCTGGAACTTTGTGTGAGGAACAGATTTGTAACTTCCCATCCAGCCAAAAGCTCATGACTACATTCAAAAAAAAAAAAAAAACGCAGAGTCAACGTCACTGACATCAGCATCTCACATATAGTCACAGGGCAAATGGTAAACAAGCTGCGGCAGATGAGATTTGCACCGAATATCTTAACTCTTGGTCCATTTCTCACACAATATGATTTCAGATTATTTTTAATAAAGTGCTCGAGTTCCTTCTGGAGCTTAAAGTGTTAGTTCACCCAAAAATGAAAATTCTGTCATTAATTCCTCACCCTCAAGACCTTCGTTCATCTTCAGAACACAAATAAAGATATTTTTGATGAAATCCGAGCGCTCTCCCTCCATAGACAGCAATTTAATTAACACTTTCAAGTCCCAGAAAGGAAGTAAAACCATCGCTAAAATAGTCCATGTGACTCCAGTGGTTCAACCTTAATTTTATGAAGCGACGAGAACACTTTTTGTGTGCAACAAAACCCCCCAAAAAACAACTTTATTCAACAATCTCCTCTCGTCTGTGCCAGTCTCTGACGTTGTTGACGTAGTGTAAGCAGTGCAGCACTTCCGAGTTCTACGCCAGAACGGCAGCTCAACATTGGCTAGCTCCTGCGTCAGCATCACACACATGCGTCGTGGTGCTCATGTCAACAGCGTTGGCGTTCTGCCGTAGCACTTTGAAAGCGCTGCACTGTATTTACTACGTCAACAACATCAGAGACTGGCACAGACGAGAAGAGATTGTTGAATAAAGTCGTTTTTTGCGCACAAAAAGTATTCTCGTCACTTCATAACATTAAGGTTGAACCACTGGAGTCACATGGACTATTTTAACAATGTTTTTACTTCCTTTCTGGGCCTTGAAAGTGTTAATTAAATTGCTGTCTATGGAGGGTCAGAGAGCTCTCGGATTTCATCAAAAATATCTTCATTGGTGTTCTGAAGATGAACGAAGGTCTTACGGGTTTGGAACGACATGAGGGTGAGGAAATAATGACAGAATTTTCATTTTTGGGTGAACTAACACTTTAAAGGGATAGTTTACCCAAAAATGAAAATTCTGTCATCATTTACTCGCCCTCATGTTGTTCCAACTCTGTATGAGTTTCTTTCTTCTGTTTAATGCAAAAGAAGATATTTTAAAGAATGTTGGTTGACGGCACCCATTGAGTATTTTTTTCCTACTATGGAAGTCATCAACTGTTTGATTACCAATATTCTTTAAAATATCTTTGTTTGTGTTCAGCAGAAGAAAGAAACTCATACAGGTTTGGAACAACATGAGGGTGAGTAAATGATGACAATTTTCATTTTCAGGTGAACTGTCCCTTTAACTGTTGTTGTGTGTAAAGATTCTTCAAAAACAATGACATAATGGGAGGGGGGGAAGAAATAATGTTTGAATTTTCACTTTTGGCTAAACTGTTCCTTTAACATCACCAGCCACCCGTTTGTCACCAGCACTGCATTCTTTATACAACACGATTATACCCATTCCAACAAGTACACACTGAAACAGATGCTGGACACCCATGAACGACTCGGCCTTTGTACACGACAGCTTATAATACAATATAAGGCATTTCAGTGTTCTATGTGAAAACAAGAAATAATGCTTCCCCCATAAAAAGATGAACAAATCCCCCAATAATTCTATATTTGTAAAATATATATATATGTGTGTGTATATATGCATTCACGTAAATGTACATATTTACGTAAAGGAGGGTAAATATGTAAAGGTATAAAAGCAAGGTATATGCGTGAGTGTGGAATCGATGTAGTCGAAATGAAGTCTGAGGTTGCGGGAGAAGAGGACGTGATGTCGTACAGGAAGAGGCGGAACCTTTAGAATGTTCCTCCTGCGAGACTCTTCACGGGTTGTCTCCACAGCCGTCACGCAGTCACTCGGCCGCGTCCCCGGCGGACACGGAGACTAACTGCAGAGGAATCTCGGCTGTGGTCAGCTGGTCCTGTGAGCTAGAGGTGTTGACGGTAGCGTTGACGGTGGCGAGGCCCTGCATGGTGCCGGGCTGGATGTTGGTGAGGATGAGTGTGGTCCCGCCCGCCGTGATGATGCTGTCCGAGGACATGGCCCCGCCCACGCTGGCCACCACGGCTCCGCCGCCTCCCTTCTTGTTCTGATGCGTCTTTATGTGCTTGGCCAGGTGATCGCTGCGCATGAATCTCTTCGAACACTCTGAACACACAAACTTCTTCTCTCCTGATAACGGCGAAAGAATGAATGATATAGAAATGAGAAAAAGAAGAGCGGTTATAAAACCTAGTGAGCTCCCTACATGAAGCCTACTTAAAAAGCTCATTTATGCATTTATCTTAAAAATATACCATGTTTAGCCCAATTCTAAGGCAGCATTACATGCATCCATTGCAAAGGAACCAATCCTAAAATGCACTGTAAAGACATAGGATACCCTAATTCAAGCATGCTGTTTTCTAACTGTTTCTAAACTTTAATGATTTTTTAATGTCTTTGAAAGAAGTCTCTTATGCTTAGCAAGGCTGCATGTATTTGATCAAAAACATAGTAAATTATTTAACATAGTAATACTGTAAAACATTAATCAAAATGTAATTTATTCCTGTGATCAAAGCTGAATTTTCAGTCTTCAGTGTCACATGATCCTTCAGAAATCATTCTAATATGATGATTTGAATTTTTGTAACAAAATCTTTACTGTCACTTTTTATCAATTTAATGCAAATAAAAGTATTCATTTCTTTGGTCATTTTACATTATTGGTTAGGTACAATGTACTTATTGTGTTCATATTGTATTGTAAAACATTTGTGCTTGCTTTTATCGAGGTTGATACGGGTAAGGTTAGGACGGGTTAAGGGTGGGTTAACAGGTAAGGGAAGGTCAACAGTGTAATTATAGATGTAGTGGCAGAAATGAATTACAGCTGTAATTACATGCAGGTATTGTTTAACCGAGTGTCTATTTACACTAAGTGCAAATAGCCCGTCTTGTTGGCAGAGGCTATTTACACTAACTCCGCCCACTGACGTCTGGTTGGACCAGACAAAATTACTAAAGACTGTAAGACGTGTGACACAAAGTTGACGCAAATCGACCCGAGTTCTAATCTGCCTTTTGCCGAACTCACTTTACTCCCTTTTTCCATCACATATCAGACCAGAAAGGCATTTATTTTCAATAAAAATGAAGAAAATATTCGAAGTGTGGAAATAAAGTATCTAACGTTTGTTTAATAAAGTGCTTAGGGTTAGGGAGGGCTTCATTGTCCCAATAAGGCGGCATCCATTTAATAATTTTAATAAATATAATAATTTACACTCCATGTTTTCATTGCATACTGTTTTAATGTACAACAACACTGAGGTGCACATACTATCTGCCACTATTTATAAGTATAAATAGCATCTAACTACTATTTACACTTACTGCAAAGAAAATACTGCTATTTTTACAGTGTAAATAGAATCTATTGCTATTTCAACAGTGTAAATAGCAGCTATCGCTAAGAAATATGCTATTTTCACTTTGTGTAAATACAATCTAGTTATTTACACAGTGTCAATGTAAAAAAAACATGTACACAATAAGAGCATTGTATCAAATGATTAATTTAAATGTTACTACATAGTAGTTAAAGAGACATAATATAAAGTGGGATCAATGCTTTCAAAAAACTAGTGTATGTCTGTTGGCAGCACTCAATTACGAATTAGAGGATGCTAAAAAACCTGCTGTGTTACATCATATGTTTGTCCCAAATTGTTGTTAATATGGCTGGAACATTCATTATTTATAGACTTTTCTTTTGGAGATGTTTGAAGAAAGTTGGGATAAAAAAATTGAATACTGAATGTGTTATAACACAATATTGTCTTTTATGTATATGTATATATATATATATATATATATATATATATATATATATATATATGTTTGCCATAAATTTTCAACTGCACTGTTGCACTGTTATGCCAACATCAAACTCCAAATCAGTCACTAATGAGACTCTATACAGGTCAGGATGTTGCCTTAAGCCAGGGACACACCAAGCCGGGTAACGTCGGGCCATTTTTGAGCGTCGGCCGACTTAGTTTTTTCGGTGTGTTCCACACCGTTGGCTCTAGTTGGATGCCATCAGGGTTTTTTGGGCCGATTCAACATGTAGAATCGGCGTTGGCCCGTCGGTGAGAGAGAGAACTCTGATTGGCTGTTCAGCTTAGTGAATGAGCTTTGAGAAGTCAAAACTGTACAGATAGAACTAACGTCTAATGTTACGTCATCTTACCGAGTGTTCCTGGGCAAATATTTTAATATTAACATGAGCCGAGTGGAATAAAGTAAGTTATCAGCACGCAATGCTTTGTTTACGGTTTTTGTACCTGGAGGGTTTTTTGTACCCTTTTTGAATGACGAATATAGACAAATATATCTGCAGAAATAGACAGTTGTCTCATTTACACGCGGGTGCAGAACGCGCATGCTAGTTGACAGTCGGCTGTAGTTCTCTTGGTGCGTTCAAGTGCAGCTTTTTTCCCCCGACGCGAGGCGACAACAGAGTCGGCTTTCATCAGCGCTAGTTCTGTGGCGTCGGTTTGGTGTGTCTTTACCTTAAGACATTAGCCTCCTATGTAAGCAAGGCAGCTCACTAGGTTTTAGAACCGAGGTAGTCAGAGAGGCAGTGAGAAACTTGTGTGTGTGTGAGAGAGGAAGAGTACCAGTGTGCGTTCTCCTGTGTCGCTGTAATTCATCACTGCGCGTGAACCTCTTCCCACAAAACATCCAGGTGCAGACAAAGGGTCTCTCTCCCGAGTGCCAGCGCAGGTGAGCTCGCAAGTGAGACGTCTTCCCGTATACCTTCCCACAGCCAGCTATATGGCACACATGCTGTTTCTTCTTGCCCATGTTAGATCCCCTACAACATATAATTAGAAATGTACAGTCAGAATGGAAATATATTACACACATTGAGTAATGAAGACATGTAGTCAAACACACACCGTAGGGTGTCTGCATTACACATGAATATAAATTTCACAGCGTCTCAAAACAAAACGAGCTGCTAAAGGAAATGTGCTCTCAGCAGTGTGGTCTCACCTCCCACCTCCCTCTTTGCAGTTGGGGCAGGTGCATGCGACCCTGCGCAGACGTTTGCCCTCCTGGCTCAATCCCTCCATCTCCTCCTCCACTAAACGAACACGAAGGTGAGAGAGGTCATTGGCATTCAGCGTAGAGCTACTGTCCAGAGGCCACTCCTCCGAATCAGGCTCCTCCTTAATCTGAATATCTATAGAGTATAGTATGATCAGCGTTACACTAACAGCACTGCACAATTACCGCTAAACACATCTTCCCTCTGTAATGTCACTCTAAATGATTTCATCTTGTTTACACACTACGGGATCACAGAATCCAGAATTTACAGTATGACATGGAATGTCAGAGAATTTGGCAAACATTTGAAGAATAAATCAAAAGTAGGGGTTCACAATTAATAAAACTGCATTATGAACAAGTATGAATATAAAACCACGGCTATATAAACATGCTTGTTCTGCGTGTGTGAATGAGCGCCGCAGTTTGGTCTACTACACAACTGAAGTACGCGTGACGCTCGAGGTGTTTTCAGCGCCTGCTGTCTCACTATACGAGGACAATTTATTAGAGCTGCACGATTCTGGATAAATTGAGAATCGCTAATTTTTAAAAAAATTTCAAATGGAGATCACGATTCTCCCACAATTCTGGACAACTAGTCCAAAATAAAACAACATGTAAGTTACTAGAGGTTCTGGCAAAATATATCAATTGCTGCAGTCTATTTCATTACAGAATGAATCAGCATTTAACAAATCTCAAATGAATGATTCAATGACAAATACATTTTGAACTGTCACTTGCCGCCAACTAGTGGCGTAAAGATGTAATGATACAATCCTTATGTGAAGCGCCATGCTACTTTCAAAAGGTGATTTGCTCTATTCTGAATGCTTTCGTAGATAGTGTTTATATCTGAGCTATAAACTTTTATACCAGTTCTTCTGTGATAATTTGAATTTACATGACAACTGCTCGCTCTGGCTGAGCAGCAGCGCGAACAGATTTGAATGCTTTGTCAAAGGTTTAATAGACACAGGCAAACTGTTGTCATTTAGGAATGAGATCACGTGAGTGTTTGAATCGAGATCACGATCTTTTAACAATTAATCGTGAATTCCACGAGCATTTTACCATTTAATTTGATAAAGCTATTGTCAGATACACACAGAAACTCAGTACGACCCACCAAAATAAAAGTCTGATTTAGCTTAAAGAAATCATGACAGAAATATATTACTATTATACAGTAAAATGTACTTCATAATGTCATAATAAAATGTATAGATTTGAGGAATACCACACCATTTTAATTTATCAGTGAACCTCTGTTGTGCAGCACTTTGTTTGCCGTAAAATTAAAGAAATTATTTTTTTTTAATTATTATTTTAAAAAGATAAATAAAACTGTTGTATGCATTTAATTAATTATTAAAAACAGACGCAGAATTTCTGAAAAAAAAAAAAAAAAGTTCCATAAGACAATATTGTTCAAATTTTTAAACATTATTAAATTAAGTTTTATTAATTTCAGATGAATCTTAATAATCAAATAGGATGATTAAACCATTAAAACAAAATCCAGACTAATTAAATTAATTTAGAAAAGAATAAACGAGATTTCATAGGGCCCTGCATCTGTCTACCATGTTTTTCCCCTAAATCAGTGGTTCCCAACCCTGGTCCTGGAGGAACCCCAGCATAGGGATGCGCCGATCCGTTACTCAGTATCGGTATCGGCTCCGATACCGCCATTATTTGCCGGATCGTGTATCGGTCAGACAGGACCGATCCAAATCTGATACTGTGCGTATAATATTCTGTGTTATTGTTAAGCCCCAGTGCCCCACAAAAGGTACAAAAACATTATAAAGCATCATCAACGCTTCGTGCACTATATTAAGTGTTCTGAATCCATTCCATAGTTTAATGTGAGGTACAGATATTATATATTATATTATATATTAAAGTTCACGTGAAAGCTTCTCTCCGCTGCGTCTGTCAGTCATTCTCCATTCAACTTTCAAACTGTGTGTCGCGTTCGGTTACGACAGTCAACACGATGAAACTCTCTCCAAGATGATTCAATGTTCCTGTTATTATGCTTGATCTGTAGATAACGGTTTATGGTTTCGCATAAAATAACTTTATCTGGCTGGAGTTTATTGCAGTTTCTAAATCGTGTTACTTTCTACCGGGTATCTGTTAGATCACAACACTGGACTAGAGATTGTATTGTTCTTCACACGCACGGTAACTGAATTTTTAAACTGTTAAAAGAAAAGGCTCAATAAAATATTGCATAGATAGATACACTAACACTACGCATCGATATATCTTCCCTTTGTGTTTTGAACTTTTCAATGCGGAGCGCTGCGACTCCATGTTGCTTCAAGCGCATCATCCTGTGCACGGGATGTGCATAAGCGCTTTGTGCTGCTCTGTATTGGAGCCTTTTGTATTATAATACTTTTGCGCAATGAAAGATTATTAATAACCTTTCTTGTTCTGCCCTATCTATAATATGTTGCTGCCTCATTAAAAAAAGCTGCGCTATACATTTAAAATAAATGTCCTTTAATTTCTTAGTATATAGGCCCTATTTCTATAAATATATTTACTTGTTTTTCATGAATGTATTTTACAACGTGTAACATTTTACCAGATTTAGTGCTACACTTATTCACTTTTATTTGTTCCCCACTAAATGTTTTTTTTTTTTTCCCACTAAATGTTTAGATTTTATACAATTATTGCGTACTCATGATTTTTCTAGAGTAATTTTTGCTGCTTTTTGTTTTTCTTTATAATGAAGTTGTCTGTATTTAGTAGATTGTGTTTAACACACAAAAGAGTGATTATCAGTTCAACACACTGAGGTATAGAAATTCTACATTGAATTTTTAAACAAAACTGCACTGGTATCGGATTGGTATCGGCCGATACTCAGAATTTTTGGTATCAGATAAAAAAATGGTATCGGTGCATCCCTATCCCAGCACGAAACCTTTTTGGTGTCTCCCTAATCAAACACACCTGATTCAACTCATTAGCTCGTTAGTAAAGACTCCAAGATCTCAAATGAGTGTGTCAGAAAAGGGAGACATCAAAAATGAGCAGCGTTGAGGGTACTCCAGGACCAGGATTGGGAACCCCTGTCCTAAGGAAAAGGCTTCCTGCAGACATTTTCATCACCCTTCCTGAAGCACCAGCTGCTGTACCTCCAGTGCTGTCTGTGTCCTCGGACTGCTGGAACTGAATGCCTGCCTGGCCCACAGTGTTGACCGTCACCGACTGCAGGTTAGGCATCTGTCCTGAGGTCAGGCTGACTTGTGTACCGCCCTGACCCAGAGACAGCGTTTGCACCGGGGCAAGTGTAATCTGCTGAGTTGGAGCTGTCTGGAGCTGAAGGTTCTGGAGGTTCTGAACTCCTTGGACCTGCGGGGACAGATTGGGACAGCAGAAATGGTAAAGGTTAAAGGTAACACACAAAAGTGAAAATTCTGTTATTATTTACTCACCCTCGTTTTGTTCCAAACTAGGGATGCTAACGATTAAATCGACAATCAATTAATTGTCAATAATAAATAACCAATCCAAACGTGCTCCAGCCGTAAAACAGTGTCCGATTGGTCTCTACACATCATCTTTACTGATACTGATTCCTTAGACCCACAATACTCAAGATCCAGTTTCCATTGGTTGAACAAGGTCCTGGAAGTCCTACAGCTTTAGCCAAGCATGTCAAAGTCACTCTGTGATCTACGCATTGTCTTATGTTGTGTTTGGGCTTGTTCGAGACAACCCACTCTACATAAAGATATGGGACCTACTATGGTTTACTAATGTTTTGAAGTTAAAAACAAAAACGTGGTGCAAAAGCATCATGTGTATACTGTTTACATGTGTGTCGGTGGCATTTTTTTTAATATATACCAAATACTTGGTATAGTTTGATCTCTAACTGAAACAAATACGCTTGTATTCTGCTAGTTGAGATATTTTCAGTGATATATGACGAGCCTATCTGTTATGTACAATGATTTTACAGATCACATTTTCATGTGAAGCAGTTATTTTTCACGCTATGAAAATAGAGCACTAACGATATGTCAGCTAATTTTAAAAGCACTTGTTAAGTGATGGTCATATCTCCTTATATTCACTAAAACCAAGCTCTAAATGACACCTATTTTGTGTTGGTTAAGCAACATGATAACTTAGTAGCACCCCATTTTGGATTTAAGAGGTTAAGGTTAACGATTAATTGATCATTAATTTAAACAATGATCAATTATGGGAATTCATGTAAATTCACATCCCTATTCCAAACCCATAAGATCCATATTCTTCAAAACATAAATTAAAGTATTTTTAATGAAAGGTACCTGTCCCTCCAAAAGTTATAAAGGCATTGTAAAATGAATCGAGTGGTTTAATCAAAGTCTTGTGAAGAGATACGATCGCTTAGTTTACATGATGAACAGATTTAATTTAGTCTTTTCGTTACATCTAAAAAAAAAAAAAAAAAAATGATCGCAACGCATACATACACATATGGTAAACATGGAAGCCTGTGCTACATGCTAGAACAAACCTCATTGGTTTTCGTGCAGGTTTGTTCGAGCGCGTGTTGCACACACAACCCTCCGTGTTTACCATGTGATGTGATGTGCTCTATGTACGTGATTGAAAGCCTAAATTAAATCTGTTCATCATATAAAGCGATCAAATCTCTTCAGAAGACTGATTAAACTGCTCAATTCATATAGATTAGTTTTATGACACCTTCATAACCTGTTTGGATCTTTTAAGTTTTGGTTACCTGGACTTTCAATTGAGGGACAGAAAACTCTCAGGTTTCGTTAAACATATCTTAATTTGGGTTTCGACGATTACGGAATTAAGATTATGGGTTTGAAATGACATGAACGTGAGTATATGATGACAGAATTTATTTTTGTGTGAATTATCCTTTTAAGCACTCAGTGTCGTGACTTAAAGGGATAGTTCACCCAAAAATGAAAACAGATCTCGGCAGCCACTGACTACCATAGTATTTTTTTTTTTCCTCTACTATGGTAGTCAATGGCTGTCGAGATCTGTTTGGTTACAAACATTTTTCCAAATATCTTCCTTTGTGTTCAGCAGAAGAAAAAAATTCATACAGGTTTGGAACAACTTGAGGGTGAGTGAATGATGACAGCATTTTCATTTTTGGGTGAACTATCCCTTTAATTTGGCGAGTCAATTTAAAAAAGGTTATTTTAAAAGAGCCTGCATTTAGGTCACATTGTAAGTTCCCAAAGTAACCAATCTCAAAATTAAGAATGTTTTTCACATATTTGTAGACTTGTTACTAAATTTCAACATCAAGCATGACGAAGACTGATCAGTTGTTATGATGATTCATTGCCCTTTTTGTGATTGGGTGGTGGTTGCTGGTCAAACAATAAGTTTGTTGTCATAAGCAGAGCCACTGATGAATAGTGGTGCAGAAATGACAGAAAGTTCTTAATTCCCAACCCTAAAAATCTGTCAGAAATTATTTACAACTACATACCTGAAAGGTCTGCCACTGTATCTGTCCTGACGGTGAGACGGTTTGGGCCTGGATGAGGAATGTTCCTGGGTTGATGAGCTGGATGTTTTGCAGAGACTGCTGGGCCTGTCCAGACACCTGACCATCACCGGTCTGCAAGGGCAACTGCTGCAACTGGATGACTTGTTGTCCTCCTGACACCTGCACTGTGCCCTGACTGAGGTAGCCCGATCCGTCTCCCTGCTCTCCCGCCACAGGCTGCGTCAACACGCCCGTGCCGTCTATCGTGCTGGCCTGCTGCGAGGACGAGGATGCTGAAGATGTGGTAGGCACAAACATGTCTGCATTAGAGTTGAGTGTCTGCTGCTGTTCCCCTGCTTTCTCCGAGCCGTCAGAGTTCTCCACGCTCTGATTGGTCATGATCAGCTGTCCGTCAGCCGTGACGCCGGTGGCTATTGCCTGGGCCCCTGAGAGCCCAAGAGAGTCCAGATCCACGCTGTTTATGGGCACAAAGGTAATGTTACCAGGCAAACCCAGAGGCACGTTAGTGACCACCTGACCCTGACTGCTGAAAGCAGAGCTTCCCAGAGACACCTGCGGGATCTGGTGCACTTGGCCAGACTGGGTCATGAGGTGTTGACTGTTGCGAATAACATCGGCTGCCGTCGTCCCCGTGACGCTGATGGTCTGGGTGCCGTCTGGGAGGATCTGGATCTGCCCTGCGGCGTCCTGCGCCATTGAGGCCCCATCGACCGCAGAGAAACCCAGCTGCCCATCGGCTGTCTGCACCTGAGGGATGACTTGGTATTGGATGTTAGGCACTGCGCCGGCAGACGTGTCAGTCCCTGACGTGAGTAAGATGGGCTGGCTCTGGAGACCCTGGAGGCTCTGGAGAGGAAGAACATACTGTCCGTTGGACGTGACGATACCCGTGCCAGGGAGATGCAGGACACCCGAGTCGTCCTTTACTGCCTCCCACCTTTCAGACGACCCTGTTAACTGAACCGAGAGGTCTGCATTCTAGGGAGGAAATCAAAATGGTTTTACACAAGAAAAAAAATATTCAAAGTGATGCCACAACAGTGCATGTACACAGTAAAATCTCTTGCTGTTACTATGGTGACTGATGCAAAACATGGACAAACCCATCCTACGTAAGAGAATAATTAGAATTTGGTCTGAAACACTGAAAGGTATAATTTTCCACTAATATAGCAATAATTAATAAAATACCAAGAACAAAATGGGGAAAAGGCTCAGGAAGTTTCAAATACAATAAAATGGAGTGGAATTTGTGAATTTGGATTTATTATGGATTATTTTTCCATTACTGGTTTAAAGGGTTAGTTCACTCAAAAATGAAAATTCTGCCATTAGTTACTCACCCTCATGTCGTTCATCTTCAGAACACAAATGAAGATATTTTTGATGAAATCCGAGAGCTCTCCCTCCATAGAAAGCAATTACCACTTTCAAGACCCAGAAAGGTAGGAAAGACATCGTTAAAATAGTCCATGTGACTCCAGTGGTTCAACCTTAATTTTATGAAGTGACGAGAATACTTTTTGTGTGCAAAAACTTTATTTAGCAATTTCTTCACGTCTGTGTTAGTCTCCTACACTGCTGATGTAGTAAATACAGTGCAGCGCTTCCGAGTTACGCCAGAACGCTGGCTTACCATTGGCCGATGCCTGTTCACGTGAGCACCACGACACTCGTGTGATGCTGACGCAGGAGCTGGCCAACGTAAACTATGTAGAAGACTGACACAGACGAGAAGAAATTGTTGAATAAAGTCGTTATTTTGTTTGTATTTTTCGCACAAAAAGTATTCTTGACGCTTCATAACATTAAGGTTGAACCACTGGAGTCACGTGGACTGTTTTAACGATGTCTTTACTACCTTTCTGGACCTTAAAAGTGTTAACTAAATTGCTGTCTATGGAGGGTCAGAGAGCTCTCGGATTTCATCAAAAATATCTTCATTTGTGTTCTGAAGATGAACGAAGGTCTTACGGGTTTGGAACGACATGAGGGCGAGTAACTAATGACAGGATTTTCATTTTTGGGTGAACTAACCCTTTAAGTCTCTAATCAATGGAAAACAACATTTGATTGTGCTAATATCTGCATTTGTGTACTAGCTTGAACATTTTCACTGCACTTTCACTGTATTGTATTGCTTGTGTGTTGTATATTCTAGCTTCTCTAAGTCACCAGACATTTATTGGTCCCAGTCCATTCATTTAACCACCTGATGCACACAAATGAAATCAGCAGGCTTAAAGTTATGTTTGCATTTTAGAGAAAGAAGAACTAATCAAATCTATGAAATTCAAAGTTCTGATTAGTTCAGTATTTATTACTTCTGGAGCGACAAGCATAAATGCTACACAAATACCAAATCATTTCTTCTGTTTTATGTACTGCTGTGCAACTGCTATTAGACAAGGTACACGCTAGATTTAATTTTTCACAAGTGAAAATAAAGCTGAGAAATTGGTCAAAATAAAAGGTTTTCCAGAGGATTTTTTTGTCACTAGGATTTTATTCACCAAGCCAGCATTTGTTTGATCAAAAATACAGTAAAAACAGTAATACTGTGAAATATTATTGCAATTTAAAAAAATAGTTTTCTATCTGAATACATTTTAAATACATTCAATAATAAAGCTGAATTTTCAGCATCATAACTCCAGTTTTCAGTGTCACATGATCCTTCAGAAATTATTCTAATATGTTTCTATTCTAATATGATTCTAATAATTTCTTTCAAAATCTATATTTGAAAAAAGAAGAGGATTTGATGTGATTTACCTAATACACAGTACCGGTCAAAAGTTTGGAAACATTACTATTTTTAATGTTCTGAATCTTTTTTTACTTATTTCATTTTTTTCTGTATTTTTGATCAAATAAATGCAGCCTTGATGAGCAGAAGAGACATTTTGATATTAAAAATAGTAACGTTTCCAAACTTCTGACCGGTACTATATGTATGTGTATATAAAACACATATACACACATATATATAAAGCTATACCTATATACACTGAACAAAATTATAAACGCAACACTTTTGTTTTTGCCCCCATTTTTCATGAGCTGAACTCAAAGATCTAAGACTTTTTCTATGTACACAAAAGGCCTATTTCTCTCAAATATTGTTCACAAATCTGTCTAAATCTGTGTTAGTGAGCACTTCTCCTTTGCCGAGATAATCCATCCACCTCACAGGTGTGGCATATCAAGATGCTGATTAGACAGTATGATTATTGCACAGGTGTGCCTTAGGCTGGCCACAATAAAAGGCCACTCTAAAATGTGCAGTTTTACTGTATTGGGGGGGGACCAAAAAAAAAAAGTCCATATCTGGTGCGACCACCATTTGCCTCACGCAGTGCAACACATCTCCTTCGCATAGAGTTGATCAGGTTGTTGATTGTGGCCTGTGGAATGTTGGTCCACTCCTCTTCAATGGCTGTGCGAAGTTGCTGGATATTGGCAGGAGCTGGAACACGCTGTCGCATACGCCGATCCAGAGCATCCCAAACATGCTCAATGGGTGACATGTCCGGTGAGTATGCTGGCCATGCAAGAACTGGGATGTTTTCAGCTTCCAGGAATTGTGTACAGATCCTTGCAACATGGGGCCGTGCATTACCATGCTGCAACATGAGGTGATGGTCGTGGATGAATGGCACAACAATGGGCCTCAGGATCTCGTCACGTTATCAATAAAATGCAGCTGTGTTCGTTGTCCATAACATACGCCTGCCCATACCATAACCCCACCGCCACCATGGGCCACTCAATCCACAACGTTGACATCAGCAAACCGTTCACCCACACGACGCCATACCATTAGTCTGCCATCTGCCCTGTACAGTGAAAACCGGGATTCATCCGTGAAGAGAACACCTCTCCAAAGTGCCAGACGCCATCGAATGTGAGCATTTGCCCACTCAAGTCGGTTACGATGACAAACTGCAGTCAGTTGTGCTGTGTGATAAAACTGCACATTTTAGAGTGGCCTTTTATTGTGGCCAGCCTAAGGCACACCTGTGCAATAATCATGCTGTCTAATCAGCATCTTGATATGCCTCACCTGTGAGGTGGATGGATTATCTCGGCAAAGGAGAAGTGCTCACTAACACAGATTTAGACAGATTTGTGAAGAATATTTGAAAGAAATAGGCCTTTTGTGTACATAGAAAAAGTCTTAGATCTTTGAGTTCAGCTCATGAAAAATGGGTGCAAAAACAAAAGTTTTGTTTTGTTCAGTGTATATATATATATATATATATATATATATCCCTCCATGCTGTGACAGCTGGATGATTGACAGCATTACAATATTACAATTGACTGAAAAGACTGTACATCATCTATCCCTCACAGTTTTGCTTTCAGGGAAAATTAAACATGACACTGTCCATTATTTTGACTTTTTTTCCCCATGGTGGTCTGATATCAACTAATAAGCAAGTAAAACACAAACTATGATTGGCCAGTTACAGGATGTCTTCCTGCCTATGTGGATAGTTCCTGGTAAGAACTAGATGCACTGTGAACCATACTATAATTTATGCAGACTAAACTAAGAGGAAGCTCAACTAGATCAGTGCCTCTCTATATCATGCGCATTAAGTTTGGGGAGTAAACACGCACTCAAACAAGCCCTAGCTCACACTCACACCCGGGCAAGGTCCTATAAAGGTGATCTCTGTAGTTGCAGACTTACCACCCCAGCAGCTCCATTACTCGAGTTTGCCCCGTTCTCTGCTCCGGGGGCGGGCGAACCGAGGCCGGTGCAAGTGGCGGCGAGCAGGGCGAGCGGTGAGGGCTGTCCGTCCTGACGATGGGCGGGTTTAATACATGAAAGGGGGTGGCCACACAGGAAGTACCCGTGTTTTAACAGAACAAAGTGAAAACTTCAACAAAGCACATGCATTAGAGAATAAGAGAGGAGAGGATTTGATGTGATTTACCTGATCCGCGCCGCCGCCGTCCTGAGCGTTGCTGCTGTCCGCCATGACTCCCGCTTTCACTGGCCCTTCAGGCGCTTAAACGCACAACAATACAAAACAGCCATTAGAACCAGTCTACAATGCGCGCTTGCTGCACATACGGCTTCATCACTTGTTATACAAGCGTTTTGTCGTTCTATGGATCATTTGAGCTCTGTATTTATTTCCTCCGCGGATCTTAAACTCTCGCAGATTCACCCGCCTGCTAACATTAGCCTAGCTTAGCATAAACATAGCCTGCACAAAGATTCACAGCGAGCATTCTCACGCTCTTCAAATCCTACGTACCGGTCATTACGTGAGTTCTTTGAAGAAGACTGATATCTGCGCTTAATTACACTCCGAACATGGTTATTTTAATCGGTGCCTGCGCTCGCTTTAGTCCAGTTTGTTTTTTTCCTAATTTGATTGACGGCGGGGCTTCCACTTCGCCAACTGCGTCACCGACAGGAAGTCCCGCCCTTCGTCTCTCATCTCATTGGAGGTTAGGTTGGAGAACTCGCGTTTTAATTGGATGGACGGGATGTCTGTCATTTTGACCGGATTGCTTCCTATGTTTCGTTGTCCTGTAACTCAACTTTTGTCTGTGAATATGAACAGTTTCCGTCAGTATGGTGAACGACAGGGTTTGTTTTGTTATTGTTTTTGAGGCGTTTGTCTTTTTAGTTTGCATTATTCTCAGATTTTTTTTTCCTTCACATATTTTGCAAGAATACCAAGTCTCTTTGCTCGCCAGTTTCTATTCAAACAAACAGGGAAACCGATTATACATCATTTTTTCATAGTCTTATAATCAGCAATTAAGAGGTTTGTGGTTTAATGTAAGAGGCCACTTGAGCTCTGTCAAGTGTTTCTCCAGTAACAGGAGAATGATTAATGATAATCAGTAATTTCTGCAGCTCAGCCTAAATGCAGAAGGGAGCAGCATCTTTCACAAAGATGTGTCATGATGAAATAAATAACCTCTCACATACTCCATATCCCAAAGAGAAAAAAAATACTAAAAAGAAATCATAGATGTACATGAAGAAATCACATCAAATCTTTTAACCATTAAAGGGAGGTTTTCTAGTGCACCATGGAAGGAACAGTGGTGAACCGGCGTCAGGGTCATAGGCGGCCAAGGCTCATTGATGCACGTGGGGAGGGAAGGCTGGCCCGTGTGGTCCGATCAAACAGACGAGCTACTGTAGCTCAAATTGCTCAAGAAGTTAATGCTGGTTCTGATAGAAAGGTGTCAGAAAACACAGTGTATCACATTTTGTTGCGTATAGGGGCTGCATAGCCGCAGACCAGTCAGGGTGCCCATGCTGACCCCTGTCCACTGCCTAAAGCGCCAATAGTGGGCACGTGAGCATCAGAACTTGTCTGGCTATCACCAGACCAAGCTCAATCTATTAAGACTGAACATTGGTTTGGGGAGTCTGCTATGTAGTTTCTACTGCACAAGAGGCGTGATCAACCAGCATAATTCAAATGATTCTGTACGCAATTGGATAGTCCTTCAACCAATCAGACCACAGGAGGCGTGATCAACGAGCATAATTCAAAAGACTCCGTACGCAATTGGATAGTCCTTCAACCAATCAGACCACAAGAGGCGTGATCAACGGGGATCGATCCATCGCTTCTCTATCCGTCATTGTGTTAAACCCGCCAATAGCACACCAGGTGGATAAGCCAGTCTTTGATTGGTTCCCACAAATGTGTAACAGAAGCTGGATAAATTAATGTACAGGTTTACAGCCTGAGCTGCAGGCGAAATCAAATCGCTGGCAGATCAGGCTGGGTTTACCCAGTCTACATCAGAACTGGACCACAGAACAATGGAAGAAGGTGGCCTGGTCTGAAGAATCATGTCGCTTACCTGAGGTACACATGGCACCAGGATGCACTATGGGAAGAAGGCAAGTCGACGGAGGCACTGTGATGCTTTGGGCAATGTTCTGCTGGGAAACCTTGGGCCCTGCCATCCATGTGGATTTTACTTTGACATGTACCACCTACCTAAGCATTGTTGCAGACCATGACCCCCTTCAGGGGTCTAGTGGAGTCCATGCCTCGACGGGTCAGGGCTGTTTTGGCAGCAAAAGGGGGACCAACACAATATTAGGTCATAATGTTATGCCTGATCGGTGTAATATGTCAATTGTGAATGTGAAGTAAATCAGAGATGATAACACTGGCAAACATTTTAAAATGCGCCTTCAGCACAACAGGGGCCAAAAGTAGCAATCAAGGGCCAGTGCTCTAAAGAAACCGTAGAAGTGCACAATTTGGCATCTAAACATCTGACCAATAATCACAATGTTTTGTGGACACAGCTTGAAAGTAGCTTATTTAGTCTGGAAAAAAAAACACTGAACTTAAACATAGTTCTGTTAAACTAAACCTTGCCTAGAGCTGATGAAAGCTTTATAAAGCTGTCATGTAAATGTCAATCACCCTCACCTTTCTTGTATATCATTATACAGGCTAATAATAATTTACAAGTGTAGTATGCAAACTGATTGATATGAAATGTGCCATCCAAACATCAGAAATGAACTTGGTCATGCATTTTATTTATTTAGTCATTCATTTATTTATTTATTTAATGCAGTGAATACAGACAGCTTATTATAACTGTAAGATCTAAACAGTGTTTTTTTGTTTGTTTTAGAAAATGTATGTTTTGCAAATTTCTCTGGTTCCAAAGTTCAAGTTTGGTCAACTCTGCCCTGCAAAATCATATCATGTGACCAGTAGAAGATTGATACGTCACAGCGTGACCTCTCAGCTGAAAAATACGTAAACTTGCAGTTTTGCTGTAAAATGGAATACAATGTATAGTTTAGCATTTGGGATGCATCATATGTTGAATTATGTTTTTTTTAAAAGACGCAACTGAGTGTAACGTCATATAATCCGTTGTTTGTACAAATTTTGTGTACTCAAAGTATAACCGCAGGATAATATTGCCAAGACAATTCCGTGGCAATTCGTAACTATTGTTTTGGTGAACTGGTGGCTAATTTGTATGAATTTGTACGATCCCATTTGTAAGTTTCGAATGATCATGACCGTTATGTATAGGGTGGACCTTCATGCTTACGTGCTAATAAACGTACATCTTTGTACAATTAACATTGTACAAATTTATACAAAAAGCACCACCTCATAACAGTTACATTTTTCTATGAGATCAGGTTTAACATTGCACATAATTTTATTGCAATCCATGTCATTCACAGCTCTGATTGCCTACACAATACTGAATCAAATACTAACTTAACCACTAAAACTAACCTTAAACTTAGTATTGTGTTGGTAGCACATCCTGATAGATAGCATTACCGTTTGTCTCAATTGGAACCATTCATTATTTTTCTGAACTCTAAACTTGAGTCCATGAAGGGGCAGGATTTGCACTTAACTGGTTTGGGAGCAGGGCTTGACATTTAAAGGGGACCTATTATGCAAAACTCATTTTTATAAGGTGTTTGAACACCGATGTGTGTCTGCAGTGTGTGAGAACAACCAGCCTAAAATGGTAAAAAAAATCCACTCACTCATTTTTTATAATTTCCATAAATCAAAAGCAGTCTCTTCAAACACACTGATTCACATTCCCCCCTACAATGACGTCATTTTAGGGAGAAGCCCCGCCCACAGCGGTGACGATCTGCCCTATTAGCATAGACACAGCCCTGAGTGAGAAGCACAGAGTCTGTATCCTGTGTATCCTCACTGTAGCAACTGGAGTTGTACAATGTCTGCGCCAAAGAGGCATTACAAGTGTTGTGTTTTGGGATGTTTGAAGCTCCGCCCTCTTCTTGAAAGGGGGCAGGGAGCACCAGCTCATTTGCATTTAAAGGGACACACAAAAACTGCATGTTTTTGCTCACCCCCAAAAAGTGGCAATTTTAACATGCTATAAAAAAAACGATCTGTGGGGTATTTTGAGCTAAAACTTCACATACACACTTTGGGTACACCAGAGACTTATTACACATTTTGTAATAGGTCTCCTTTAACTTTTTTGCTCAGCAGCCTGTCAACTAGTGGTTTTCTTGGTGGTAAAGTTATTAGCCACTCAGCATTTTCACTGGCCACAATTTTGACATCAATACCACAGGGAAAAACGGCCATATATATATTTTGAAATATTCTCATATATATCTCATAGTTTTGCAGCAGGTATATTAGGCTGCTGTCACTTTAAGACCTGACGCACGGATCCATTATACCAGTGGTTCCCAACCACATTCCTGGAGGCCCCCCAGCACTGCACATTTTGCATGTCTCCTCAATCAAACACACCTCATTCAGGTCATCAGCTCATTAGTAGTGACTCCAAGACCTGATTTGGTTGTGTCAAACAAAGGAGACATGCAAAATGTGCACTGTTGGGAGGCCTCCAGGAATGTGGTTGGGAACCACTGCATTATACTGTTACACATGCGTTTTCTTTCTCAACTGTTTACGTTCACTTAAAACAGTGGTTCTCAAACCTGTCCTGGGGACCCCCCACCATTGCACATTTTGTATGTCTCCCACATCAGACACGCCCAATTCAAGTCTTACACTCTCTACTAATGAGCTGATGAGTTGAATCAGGTGTGATAGATGAGGGAGACATACAAAATGTGCACTGGTGGGGGGTCCCCAGGACAGGTTTGAGAACCACTGACTTAAAACATAACTGACTGTGTTTACGCGAATACTCACCAAGAGCGGCATTTTGACATTATTTTGTGTGTATTTGACTGTTTAAGTGCAATAAGCAGTGAAAAAGAACTGTGAAAAAGGCGGATTTGTGTGTAACTCGCTGTCGGAGAGATGAGAGAGCGAGAGCAGCTGGTATCGTATTTCAGTATCGATATGTATCGAAAAATCTATATTTTTGACAACACTACATTGCACTTAGTTTACTATTTCAGATGCTTTTTTAAAAGACTACAATTGATAGAAAATGTATATATTACGTATAATTCAACCTGCCAAAGTGGCTAGTAGGAGTGACTGCGTTACACGCCACTGCTGAAATACACACGCATTTGGCCGGTTGGTGGGTGTTAATGTCAAGCCCTGTTTAGGGGGAAAATACAGCTATTATTGCTCATACTTAAAGGGTTAATTCACCCAAAAATGAAAATTCTGTCATTAATTACTTACCCTCATGTCATTCGACACCCGTAAGACCTTTGTTCATCTTCGGAACACAAATTAAGATATTTTTGTTGAAATCCGATGGCTCAGAAAGGCCTCCAATGGCAGCAATGACATTTCCTCTCTCAAGACCCATAAAAGGTACTAAAGACGTCGTTAAAAAGTCAATCTCACTACAGTGGTTCAACAATAATTTTATGAAGCGACGAGAATAGTTTTTGTGCACAAAAAAAAAAAAATGTAAATAACGACTTTATTCAACAAGTTCTTGTCTTCCGTCTGGGCCTCTGACGTGAACTCACGAAGCACCACGACGCATGCGCGAGAATATGACGTAGAGCCGGCGGAAGCGAGGAACTTTGTTTACAAGCAGAGGAAGACGCGCTGTATCTAAGCTGTTGAATTCTACATTGATTGTGCTTTAGGTCTTGGCGTAGTGCTCAAAATGGTGCTAAAGTGCTAAAGAACGCCGGCTCTGCGTCATATTCTCACGCATGCGTCGTGGGGCTTCGTGAGTTCACGTCAGAGGCCCAGACGGAAGACAAGAACTTGTTGAATAAAGTCGCTATTTTGATTTTTTTTTCGCACAAAGCCTATTCTCGTCGCTTCATAAAATTATTGTAGAACCACTGTAGTGAGATGGACTTTTTAACGACGTCTTTAGTACCTTTTATGGGTCTTGAGAGAGGAAATGTCATTGCTGCCAATGGAGGCCTTTCTGAGCCATCGGATTTCAACAAAAATATCTTAATTTGTGTTCCGAAGATGAACAAAGGTCTTACGGGTGTCGAACGACATGAGGGTACGTAATTAATGACAAAATTTTCATTTTTGGGTGAACTAACCCTTTAAGGATAGGAATTGGAATAATGATTTGATTTTGAATGGGTAACTCAGTATGGACAATTTAAACAACATGAAAGTTTGTGTTCTACTATTCTTGTTAGCATCACCGTCTCACAGAAAAAAAAAGGATAATATAATTTCAAATTTTCCCTAACTTAAACAAATGATGTACCTATGCCTCCCTGAATCATAGTGCGTCAAGGGAGTTCAACAGCACAGAATGAGGAAATTAACTTAGGAAATTAGACTGTCTGGGGGGCAAATTCAGCAGATTGTTTTGTTATTCACCAGAGAGCATGAGTAGGGAAAAAAATGGGTGGAAGTTGTTCTCACCGAGATCATATAGAAAAAAATCACTTTGTATCGTCCTACACGTCTAGAAGGAGAAAAGAGTCTCTGAAGTTTGTTCGCAGCAGTGGTGTTGCTTTTATAAACGCCAAAAGATTAGCACGATTGCATTGAGATAACAGCCCAGAGACATTCTGCACTCTCAGCTGCGTTCCTGATCTAAGACTCTGTTCGCTGCATCGTTTCCACTGTGTCAGCTCCTCCCCGAGAGTGACCAGAGAGCAGCGTTTTCCTTCAACCTTCAATTCAAACTTGGGCCATTACAGCCAGACTACAAAAGCACTTTCCTTGCACTCAGGGGCTCGCACCAGTGAGTGGGGGATATTTCCAATCACTCCGCTGTCAATCTGAGTGTCAGGTAAACACAGGCTGGCAGACAGAGCCTTTAGAAAGGCCCGCATCTGTGGCTCTCGCTCTCCTACCTTACCTTGCGCTGGCTTATCCACAATCTAACGCACAAAGACACCCACACTCAAATGGAAAGGCAAAACGCAGCTGTTGTACAATGGCGGCGGTATCTTATCTCATATCTTTAGATTGAAGTACTACACAATAAGTTAATTGCTTTGAGGTTTTGTCTGATGCGTGAGAGGATGTGATTTTAAGGCAAGGTGACAAATTGGCTTGCAAACCAGGAACCAGGAACGCAGTCTTGATCGTTGAACAAGCCGTGCTGAAATACAGAACATCGGTGTTATTGATTGATTTGGTCCCAGGCGGCTTGGGAATGATGGGATCTGTGGGAGATGGTTTGGGTTTGCTTCACAAATGAACACAACTTTTATGAATCCAGAAAGAAAATGTAGGCTAGTTCGCATTGCACTGGTTCCCTCGACAGAAACCAATAGGATTTTCCCATAGGCTTTTGGACTATCGCTAAAAACAAGCTCTGTGATCAACAAAAGTTTATGACACTTGCAAGTTTTGTCCATCAAGATAATTTTCACATGAACACAACTTTTAGAAGGCTAAATGCAGTCGCCAGAAGTAAAAAGCTAAAGGTAAGATATAAACGGACTACACCACGGTCGCTCGACTTCAACGTCTCCATCACTAAGCTTCCAACAACTCTTTCAGTCTTTATCTAAAAACATTTTCCTAGAATGTTTGAGTTGGACTAGTTTAAAAGAGCACAATTACGAGCATAAGGAGGCTGTAAAGTGGACTGAGGTTACCTGTTCGGTGCGATGGCGTTTAATCTCCTCGACAGCCTCTGTAGTCTCATTTAGCCACTTGTTAGCAACCGCCTTTTTCAAGACACGTAACAGCTTTAAAAAATCATGAGTGGGGTAATACTGATGTATTTTATGTCGTAGAATAAAACGTGAAAGTGTCTGAGCTTGTGTTCACCACAGACCTTATTTCAGCCGTTTAAACAAAATTCGGGACTATGGAACCGGAAGTGCTAAAATGCTAACTCGCGTCTGCATTTTGGCCTACAAAGTGATGTCATACCTGCACCACTCTATTAAAGGCAGGGTAGGTGATTTGTTCCAGAAACATGTTTTGTTTTGCTGGTTGAAAGTCTCTTCACATCCTGATAGCAATCACTAAGTTAAGTGGTCTAAATGTATTTATATGTATATATATATAATCTGTGGAAGGCGTAGGACCATAAAATGTTTGTCCAATTATTGCATTCCGAATGCAGTGATACGATGTCCTGTCTGCCTGTCAGCGCATGTATTTCCATACCTCAGCGCACTTGCTCGCGCAGACATCACACGTCATCAGCGTTTCATGCTATGAGTTAGACAGAGGTCAGTCACTGAGAGACACAAACAAACAGCAGCCGCCTTTTACAGTTCCTCCTGAACCAAAACAACCAGCTGATGCTGCGTTCACACCATAACTACTGTCATCTGGAAGAGATGGAAACCTGTGACGTTATACTCGGAGTGGTTTGTGACTCGAATTTATGCGTTTCAATGTCAACACCATCAACGCTGAAATGAATCTGCAGCAGTCAGGTGGAACAAGAGCTCTTTAAGTTGTTTATGTTCATTATTGTTGTAATGTTATGTGCTTTGAGACATGAGGTAGTTTAACGCCGTCTCTCGTGACGCTTTGCAGACTCTGCTGTGTGTGTTCATGTGTTTTGAAGGAGGCGTGGCTTTGGAGACGCTCTGAAGGGAGAGTGGGATCTTATGCTTTCAAAGCTAGCTCGCTATTTCTAGCTGCTCCTACTGAAACTGGCTACTGAAAGTTTGAGTTAGAACAGTTTGACAAATTGGCCTGTCGAGTCTTGATCTTTGAAGAAGTTGTGCTGGAATACAGAACATGGAGTATCAGTGTTATTGATTGATTTGGTCCAAGACGGCTTGGGAATGACGGGATCTGTGGGAGTTAGTTTGGTTTCACTTCATGGCAAATCATGTGACAACTCAATGCTCTATTCTGTGTTGTCTGAGTTATTTGACCTTGAATAGTTTAGTTCACAGTTTTTGAGGATGAGAACATGCCAAGCAACACATCTGGCTATCTTCTACTAAGTGACAGAAGAAAATGCACCAAAATATGAAACATTCAAACTTGTATATGAATGTTTCTTTTGTACATGCATTAATGCCTTTCAAAACTTCAAAGCCGAGAAATAAATAAATTCTGTAATTTATGACCTTTCAATAATCTGCATGTTTAGTTCGGAGAGAAAAAAATCTGTCATTTTGTGGTATTTTGTAAAGCGCAGAGGTGAGACGTGTTCTTCGTCTACTGGGGTGAAAATAGCTGGGCCTGCTTACCGCATGAATATGAGTTGTTTCTGAAATAGTCATATTAGCATATTGGCGGAGGCGCTTGCTGGGGCCGATCTGCAGTGGAACGGACCGCGTGGAGAGAGTCTGCCTGGCTGGAGGCTCCCGGTGGCCTAGGTAAATGAATCCTCAATGGGGAAGCTTCAAAATGGCACCACAGGAAAGACTGCGGCCAGAATATCAAATGTGTCTCAATGACACATGAGGGAAGGGACCTCCATTCGGACACCACTGAGGTGGAGACAGAGGCTTTACTGCGCTGGAAGCTTAGGCTCATGTTTAAAGAAAAATATCTCCATTAGGGTAAAATGTTGCTCTTTTCAAGTCTTTCTCTAAACGTCTGCCCGTGCAAGAAAAAACAGCTCCCACAGATGTAGTTATGATAAAAGAGGAAGATATCACGTGAATTTTTCTGCATTCATTTTGCTCTAGCTTCTGTACAATACATCGGTGAACTGAGCTGCTGTTTTTTTTTTCAGATAAACTGACGCATACATGCTAGTTTGATTCATACGGTCTGAAAATTTTCTCAAATCTCTATAGCTGATGAGTTGCCATTTGCCTATATGCTGCATATCATGTAGAATTGTATAAGTGCTGTTACACAGCAAGCCGACGGTCAACCATCAACCAAGCCATCTGTGAGAAAAATATTTATTATGCTTTCCCTTCATAGATAAAATGTTTCAGAAGAATATTGTTAAAAAAAATGCAATTATCATCAATGGACATGAATGGCCCTATTTTAACGATCTGATTGCATGGCACAGGTGCACTTAGGGCGTGTCCGAATCCACTTTTGCTAGTTTAACGACGGAAAAAGCGGTCAGCGCGCCAGGCGCATGGTCCAAAAGAGTTGTCCCTAGTCTCTTAATGAGTCATGGGTGTGTTTTGGGTGTAACGTGCAATAAACCAATCAGAGTCTTATCTCCCATTCCCTTTAAAAGCCAGTTGCACTTGCAACAACGTGATGCTGTACGTGAAAATGATAACTGCGTCGGGCTGAAACTAGCAAAAAACATTTACCTTGAAATTAACAACTTCCGTTGCATGACTTCAGCATGAAAGCAACAACATTCACTGCCCATTTTACGTCAGTTATATAACAACGTATAGGTGGGTTGGAATTTTATCCTCTAAAAATTGGATTGTTGATCTTGGTCTCTGTATATGTGTCTACGTGGTTGGATATGAGGAGATGATGGCTTGCGAATTCATCCAAAAAGGAAAATCATTTTCAGAGTTGTTTCTTTAATGTAAATGACTTGAAGGATGAATGATTACAATGCCAAATATTTGGAATAATGTGCACCAATAATAAGACTATACCTGCATCTGTACCTGGATGACCTACTATCCATCATAGGTACCTGCATCTATAATTGCAGGTATTTTTTCTGCTTTTTTTTATATGGTTATATTTTTAATTATTTTAATAATTTGTTACTCATTGTCATGGATCACAAGATGTTACAAACCATAACAATATAAAATATTTTCTGTAAAAAGTGTCTTATATAGCTGGAAATCATGATTTCTTGTCTGAATTAGTCAGTGTATTTTGTCCATCATGTATCATTGTGTAATTAAAACATTTTATTTTTGATATTTCTTTTGGTAATATTTCATTTATTTTATTTTATTTATAAAAGCCATAAATAGTAATTGTCCTATTTCTACGACATTAAATTGTTTAAAAATAACTTTTATCTTATAAAAATGTGTCCATAAATCTTGCGTCAATTCTGTTACCGTACCACACTGACTACAAATTGGTGGAATTATCTCCCACAACTATGTAAGTATGTATGTCACTTCCCCTCACTGATAAGATCTGAAGCACTGAAAGGTATGTTTGTGAGAAAATATTTTAATCTAAAAAGTTCTTACACCAAGAGTTATTTTGTAAAATTGTTACCACAGTATCAGAAGGAAAACAGAATTTATCCCTGATCACACAGAGGGTTGTTTAAAAGTCTTTTAATCAGGATTTCATTAGTGCCATGTGCTCTTAGCATTTATGCTAGCAAGTGGATTTTTTGGCTAAAAAGTTTAAAATGGTCAATTCTGTTACCATCAAACTCTGTTACCAAGGAAGAGTAACAGTGTTGACAGTAACAGAGTTGACAAACAATTTTATAAAGAAATCTATTTTTGTTTTAGTTTTTTCGTTAAAAGTAAAAAAGGAAGAAACTTGTGTTTGTCAAGCACCGAATTATTAAAATTTTATATGTTTTCAATAAGATACTGGAAAGAATTTCTGTTAGTGAAACTTTTTGAAATGCAAAACTCCAATTATAGAATCATTAATGTATTAAAGTCAGCATGAAATAAAAGTTGCAATAGTCTTTTCTTCCCTATTGTGACGTATATCCGAGTGAAAAGTGGATGCTGGAACAAGAACAAATGTAGGGCGGGGCTTGATTCTGTCTGTGGGGAATTGATTGGATGGTTGTGATTTGCTATTGGTGGATCTCATGTGAGTGACAGGTTGCTCCGCCCTCGTCATCAGAGAAGAGATGTTGCTGATAGAGAGTGGGGAAGTTATTTTGATTTAAAGATTATGAGGCTTATGAATTTTACATTTTTGTAAAAAAAAAAAAATAAAATAACAAAATAAAATAACAAGAATTGTCCATTTTGATTTCATGATGTCTTTAAGAATGTCAAGATCAGTTCGGATTTCATATTTATTCAATAATTAAGCAGCAAAGTTATGGTTGAACACATTTTCCCTTACAGCTAATACTTTACATAACTTTTCTCAAGATTCTGTTTAATTAAAGATGCATTCAATATTTTCAGTAAAAATATTTTAGCTGCGTCTGAAATCGTATACGCATGTAGTATGAATGTGTGTAGTATGAATGTCATCAGTACCTACTACATCCGTCAAGTTGTCATTGTCATGTGACCTACAAGCGACCTATATTTCTTCACCTCCATTCACAAATCCTCTCCCGTGGCCTCATGGGAGTGCACTTCAGAATCTCTCCAGAAGTAGTAGGTCATCCAGGTACTTTCCACCTACTGTTTTTTTTCAGTGAGACTACTCTTTTACATATTGTTTTTCACATACTATAAAGTAGGGAAGTATGATTGTGTCTCAATACTCAAATTGATGCTTCCTCGTTTCCTTGCTCCTGTGACCTGGAAACCAAAGTTAGCCATCTTGAAGGACATGTCAATTCTGTCAACTGCACCGCGAGGATACTTTCAGAGGAGTTGTGAGCGAGGATGCACAGGTGTTGAAAAATCTGACGAACATGTAAATTCTCCTCCCCGTTTTGGTACGATAGAACCGGAAGTGTTAAAATGCTTGTGTCCGGGTTTTTGCATAGAAAAACACGTCATCCCTGAAGCACTCTGATCACAGTCAGCCATAATTATTTATTCTGTGAGCAAAAGTCTCTAATAATAGGGGGATTAGGCTGGTCATGTGATCTCAATATGTCGGCCCCCATGTACGGTGGTCCAGTAGTGCACAACACAACGGAATTTAAAAAGCAAACATAAATTCACAACACAACGAAATCAAGCCACAACACAACGATTTAGCCACAACACAACGAAACCAAGCCACAACACATTGAAATCAAGCCACAACACAACGAAACCAAGCCACAACACATTGAAATCAAGCCACAACACAACAAAACCAAGCCACAACACATTGAAATCAAGCCACAACACAACAAAACCAAGCCACAACACATTGAAATCAAGCCACAACACAACAAAACCAAGCCACAACACATTGAAATCAAGCCAAAACACAACAAAACCAAGCCACAACACATTGAAATCAAGCCACAACACAACAAAACCAAGCCACAACACATTGAAATCAAGCCACAACACAACAAAACCAAGCCACAACACATTGAAATCAAGCCACAACACAACGAAACCAAGCCACAACACATTGAAATCAAGCCACAACACAACGAAACCAAGCCACAACACATTGAAATCAAGCCACAACACAACAAAACCAAGCCACAACACATTGAAATCAAGCCACAACACAACAAAACCAAGCCACAACACATTGAAATCAAGCCACAACACAACAAAACCAAGCCACAACACATTGAAATCAAGCCACAACACAACAAAATCAAGCCACAACATGACGAAATCAAGCCACAACACAACGGAAATGCTCCCGACCACTAGGGGGCACTCGGTAAAATGTGAATTTATGTTTTGCTTTTTAAATTTCGTTGTGTTGTGCACTACTGGGCCACCGTACCCATGAGGCGACCCGCTCCATATACATGAAAACATGTTTTTTAGGCTACAAAAGTCGTAATCTTATGTAAGTGGACATCATTTTAAACATATTATTCAAAAGTGCTATTCATTCATTTATGGATAAAACCTTTCAAGTGTATTACTGTGCGTGTCAGAGCCATATGCTGCATTCCAATTCGCATAATATCCATCCTAAATAGTATTCGAAATTAGAATTAGTACATCCCAAATCGTAGTATTTAAATGAGATACCCGGATGGTCTACTTTTCCCGGTTAGAATCCGAAGTGCAGATAGTAAGTATGGCTAATATTACCCACAACCCATTGCTCCATGGACGAGGATTAAATCAGTACAAACATGAATAAAAAGTGTTAAAAAACTACAGACATGGCGGATGTGCGAGTCTGACTATTAAGTAGAGAGGTTTAGATAAAGGGGTTTGAGTGATTAATAATAAGTAACCTCACGAAAAGATATTTATTCAATGTTATCCACATTATATTTTCTACCTTTTGTAAAGACACATTTGGTAATTAACTTTTAAGTGCATCATTATGCAAACTGCAAACACGTGAGGAGAGTCTCCGCATGAAAGACCCAGAGAATGTGAGGATTTTAACTGTGACAAGATGATTGACAGGGCCGTGTAAACCATGACAGGATGCACGTAACTAAGCGACAGTGTGTCCATTAAAGACACAGTTATGATGAAGTAGTATTACGAAAATTAACCATGGTTTTATGTAAATAAAACCCCCCCAAAATGATTATTGTAGTTGGTAACCACAAATTAACCATGGTTTTGCTACACAAACCATAGTTTAACCATGGTATTTGTAGTAAAACTATGGTTTTACAAATGGTAATCAATCCACCAAAAATCCACACTGTAAACCCTAACGCTCAAAATATTTAATTGATTTGACTAGGACAAACAAATTAAACATATTAGTTCAATCAAATTAACTGTTATGAGTATTTAGAACTTTCGTTTCTTTTGAGTTCACAGCACTGACATATTTTAAGTGAACTGAACTGTTTCATTGTTTTGAGTTGTATGAACTCATTTCCTTTAATTTAGACTAACTTAAGTTTAACTGAAACTGGGCTGAGATTTGTTATTTCCCAGCATGCTTTGCCCATGGCACTCGAAAGGGAGAGTAAATGCTAAAGTTAAGTGTTATATAATGTTTTTGTGCAAGATTAATGGTAAGGGAGATTTAGTAGTGATTAATGTTTTGTTATGCTAATTTAAGAGTTTCTGGTAATGTGGGTTTTTGGAGATGACAAGTGCTTGGTTTGAGAGCAGGTAAGTTACATGTTTTAAGTTTCTGTACTCATTCAGTAAGTTGGCATTTTCTGAATTAGTTTGTTATAGCTAGCAAAATATTTCTTAACTTTGAGTTCTGACAACTTACTGGTTTACATTGAAGTATTTAATAACTCATTTTATTTGCAAGAACTCAAAATAAAAAAGTTAATTAACTAAATATTTTATGTTAATTGCTATCAAAATGTATGAGTTAGCTAACTCAGTACTTTAAGTTAGGAGCAAATAACATGCGAGTACTACAAACCAAAAACTTGATAGTTCTGCTTAAAATTGGGAACATCATAACTCAAAAAATGTATGTAACTGATTACCTTAAATTTTTGGAGTTAGCCCAACTTATTCGGGTTTACAGTGCATGGTTACTACACTTTCACTGTAATAAAACCATGGTTAAAAAGCTTGCCTACTCTTTTGCTACACACTCTTCACAAAAACAGTAGCCTACATAATTTTAGGGCATAGTATAAGTAGGCGAATTGGGGCGTAGAAATAGTCTCGCAGGCCTGCCGTCGCCACTCCGACATATTGCTCAACAGTGACCCAACTTTTTAATACTCTCATACTGTTCTGTCCAACAAAAGCAAAAATGCACCTTTAATAAAATGTCATTTCCCAAATGGCGTCATTCTTAGGTATTGTTTGCTCTTAGAACTGTCACATTAATTTATGTGTTTATTTCTCTCTGACCCATAACATTTAATGTTGTAGCCTATTTTTTGAATGTTTTGGGGTTAGCATTGTGCTGGTATGATTTATAGCAGCAGGCTTTGGCCTTTCATGGGTGCAGTCCTTTATTCTGTCTGTCTTGCTTGGTGTGGTGCCATTGTGGTTTTTGCCTCCGGGCGGAGTGGCACCAGCTGATGGATGACTATGACAACATTTGTAGCACAGACACCAAAAAACCAGCCACTAATCGCTCTTTGATATCTTCTAATCCTTCCTCTTCATTTCACAAATCTGTTACAATTAAATCAAATGAAAGCAGCCCAGAGTGGAGAACACAACTGGAGTCTCTCTGATGTGTATTTTATCCACCAAAGCCAATTGAGTTCTCCTCATTGCCCGTACATTACAGACATCTTTGCGCAATGACGTGTTGACATGCGAGAGCAGTTTATTATGCTCCGTCTTATGAACTACATATGCAGAGTTCTAAATAACTTTATTATTGTTCCAGAAATGTTAGTGTCACTGTATGCAAAACAAAACATTGTAGCCAAGCCACAGAAAACAAATTGTCGTTCCTAGCTCATTTAGGTCTGACAAACAGGCCTCAATAATGGGTTTCAGCTTTGGCTAGCACAGCCCTGGGAGTGAGAGAAGAAACCCAACCTCTACTTATCTCCCTGTGAACTTCTTAATGGGAGAAACCTCAGTGGCCGCCGTAGAAATGCTGCAAAGAGACCGAAAATGTTCCTCGCTTTCCTGTGCGCTTTCCTCCTTCCTCAGCTGACCCATTTTCTCCAGAGCTGGAAATATAACATGTGATTGTACAGAATTTTAGGCGCTCTTCCTGTGCGCTTTTCCTCCTTCCTCAGCTGACCCATTTTCTCCAGAGCTGGAAATATAACATGATTGTACAGAACTTTAGGCGCTGCGGCGGGACCTGAACAAAGATTAAAAAATAAAAAGCAGTCCGGACCCATCAATCATATATCTAAAATCATCTTTCCCTAAGAAAAAAAATAGGGATTATACAATAAATTGCTGAAATCACAAAGAAATGCGTGCGTGTGTATGTTTTTACGGGATGGAAATCAGGCGCTGAAATCAGTATGCATGGTTTCCCCGTATTCCCGTGGAGCGAGCCAAAATATCCCTCTCTATGACCTACAATCAAAACATGTAAAGTACTACAATTTAAAATATTCTGTCATCTCTCTCTCTCTTTTTTATCATACACATCTTCTATTCAATCTCCCCCTGAAGTACAGAGACAGTAATACAGAAACAGTTTTGTTTTCCCATATCTGAGAGTGCAATTTCAGCCAGGAACACTATACTACACTGCATCAGCAGCACAGACTGTGTATCGTAAATATGAGAAAGATGACAATTTATGCAGTCTCTCTGTGGAGTGTGAGTGTGTGTGTGTGTGTGCAGAATACTCTTGAGCTCCGATTGTGTGGGGTATTTTCTTCCAGGTTCCTGCAGAGAATGTGATCACACCGTAGAGTCATTACCATTCCATCACACACGTACTGTATGGGAGAGTGCATGGGGTAAGATGTGCCGGCTTATGCTTTAAGTTGTTCTCTAGGTACTGAGGTAATTCAAAATGATATGCTTCTTATCAACTGAAATGGTAAGACAGCATCCATAGGGCATTAGAACTGTACCTTATCAAAAAAAATTAAAAACTTCCTGGGACATGCTGGGTAAATTATTCACCTATTAACGGTAAAGACGTGTTATTACAGATAAATTGAATAACAGTATACTATTCCAAATATTTATAGCTGTATTAGTTTGCTACTATTACTATTGCTCACACTTGAACTTCTGCTTACACTGTTTGTGTTCCAGACGTGAATGATGCATCAAATCCTGGGGCTTATTCAGGTGTGCTGTTGCTTTTCTAAGTCACTGCACCTATGATTTTATGCCTGAAGATGATAAAAAGGTAAAATAAAAAAATAAAAATCCCTTAGACTTATACTGAAGGAGGTATACATAAAAAGAACATTTCAGTAAATAAGAAAAAAAAGGTTACACTTATAGGTTAAGGTGACGCTGTTATAGTGTAATTACACGAAAAGTACTGAGGAATATTCATGGACTACTTACTATAGGGATGTAGCTTAGGGTTTGGATTTGGTTTAGGGTTATTTGCTTATAGTTATGCATAATTATCTGTTATTATTGTAGTAAGTATATAACGTGTAAGAGAAATCAGAAAATTAATGTATTGCTATTTTCCATCTTATTAGGGCACAAATAATACTATTTCATGTTTTTTTTTTTTTTTTTTAAACATGACAAATTTTCCATTTTTGGAAAATATAGTGACCCAATATGTGTCCCCAACGGTTGGGTTAAAAAAATAACCCAACGTTTTTTACTATATATATATATATATGCATATATAAAAGCCTGATGCATATATATTTATGGCTCATATAATATGCAAATCAATGATCCCCAAAAGCCTGTTGTGTCATATTTGACATTTAAATTTACATGAAATTTTTAACATTAAAAAATGATGTATAAATAATCAAGTAAAAAAAAATTGCTTCAGTCTAATAAATGTTGATCTTACATTTACCTTAAAAAATCATTATAGATTTCTGAGCAATAAAGACTTGATAAAAAAAAAGAAAAAAAAAGAATGAACTATCAATCAGAGGACAGAAGGATTGAAGATTGATTGAAATAAATTTTTGGTCATATTGATAATTTATAGGCCCTAGAAATGTGTGTATTAAATATGATACAGTAGGCTGTATTTATATTCATAAATAGACATTATGCTTATTGTTCAACAGAATTTTACAAAGAATGTTTAGATTAAGTTATGAGAGAATAAATGTGCCAAACAAGCATTCTTTTTTCAATTAATTTATACCCCCAAAGAGGCGATGTATCCTGGGGGGCACATAGACAGATTATGAAAAATGTAAAAATTAAATTCATAAAATTTCAACATAAACGTAATAAGCTCGTTAGCTTATTACGTTTATGTTGAAATTTTATGAATTTAATTTTTACATCAACTTTTTTTTATTACAACAACTTTTTAATAAACTCAAACAAACTTTTTTCAAAACATCCCTTTTTAAACAACTTTTTAGTCCCCTCCAAATATTGTAAATATGTGAAATATATCTACTTTTATCTGAAGGTGAGTAGATTTGCCACTACAGGTGGTCATGTTGTTTTTAAATGTTGCCTGTGAGCTAAACAAAGAATGAACAAAGTCACCAGATCTAAATATTCACAACAAACACCCTTTCAACATAAAACCAAGAAATGAGAGCTACGCTTTCACTGCCTCGCACAGCCTCTCAAATATTTAGGGTTAAAATAAAGTGTTACCAAAAAGTGTTACCTTACTGTCACCTCACAACAAAGAGGTCCCTGGTTTGAGTCCCGGCTGAACCTGGAGGTCTTTCTGTGTGGAGTTTCCTTCAGGTGCTCTGGTTACATCCACAATCCAAAGGACAGGTGAATTGAAGACACTAAATTGCCCATAAGCATGAATGTGTTTGTGTGTGTGTGTGTGATGGACTGGCCCTCCGTCCAGGGTGTTTCCCAGTCTACAGCCAAATTTCTATACAGTGACAAAAAGGACAATAAAAATGGAATTTAAAAGAATTCCAAATAACTATTTAATGTGGCCACATGTTAAATATTGTACTGGAATATAAAAGATTAATCAAACATTTTAATGTTATATACAGTGTATACACACACACACACACACACACACACACATATATATATATATATATATATATATAAAACAAACTGCCATTTGGTAGATTTGTTAATATTTTGACAAACCTGTTTTGAACCTATTTTGTGTGATCAAAACTGTTTTCTATTATATAAAAATGTAATTTATTCCTCTGATCAAAGCTGAATTTTCAGCATCATTACTCCAGTCTTCAGTGTCACATGATCCTTCAGAAATCATGATTTGCTGCCCAAGAAACATTTCTGATTATTATAAAAGAATTACTTTCATATTTTTGTAGAAACCACAGATTTTTAGGCTTCTTTGATGAATAGAAAGTTCAAAAGAACAGAATTTATTTGAAATAACACACACACACAACTGGTTTACTATCTTTGTGGGAACTCTCCATAGACGTAATGGTTTTTATACTGTACAGACTGTATATTCTCTCTCCTTACACTAACCCTACCCCTAAACATACCCATCACACAAGACTAATGGCATTTTTACATTTTCAAAAAAACTCATTCTGTATGATTTATAAGCGTGTTTCCTCATGGGGACCTCAATTTAGGTCCCCACCGTGACATGAGTCCCCATGAGTCAGTGTGCATTCAGGTTGAAGTCCCCACCGGGATAGAAAAACATGAACTCACACACACACAGTTTATCACAGGGGGTGGCTCATCTTACCCCACACTGGCTCATTTTACCCCACTAACACACTCCTATCCATCACAATTTTAAAAACTGAGAGGCAAGTTGTAAAGTCATGAAGAAAATTAAGATTTTATTAAGTCAGCTCTCACTGTCTCTCTAAAAACAGTCGTTTTATTCACAGTAACAGCGTCACAACGGTGGATATTCTCTTTTCCACACTCAAGCAAGGAAACAAAAAAAAGGAAATAAAGGTTAATCCAAGTCTCATTTCAGTCGTGCAGCTCTTCCTGCATGAGATAATCAGGATGGCACACTTTGGTCAAATCCAAATCCCTCCACAGATACAATTATCCCCGTCCCTCGGCCTGCCAGTCGCTCTGTCAGCCCACTCTTTTAATTCTGTAATCAGAGACGAGCAGCCCCCGTATCGCTGTCTCCACACAGCAGCCAGTCAATACAGACATCCCCAAACACACCTCGCCTGATTCCCTCAAATGTTTTATTGAGTGTGGACATCTGGGCTACTGTAAAACACGCATTATCTGAGCTGGGAGGAGAGCAGCACCCTGCTTTGTCCCCGCTGTCAGCCGTGGCAGTGTCGCCGCGTTTGATGGAGATTAATGAAGTATCAGGAGAGTAATACGCTTCTTCGAGCACTCTTACAATCTGGAGGAACGGACCGTCCCCGTCTTAAATAGCAAAGCTGTCAGCGCTGAGTGGACCTTTCGCTCCGGCGCAGAGGTGTACAGTGCTCGCGAGAAGAACAGACACCGATAATGCAGGTGGGGGCGAATAGGTAGGCTAGCTATCAAAAGCTAATTCCCACAACGTGCCATTATTTGAATGCGTAAAACAATAGCGTGCTTCCGAGAGCAGCGCGAAAATATTTCATTTAAGATAATGATGAGGTATGAAAAGTAGGGATTTGTCAATACATTAAAACAAGCCGTATTTGCACTCTCTCCGTAAAAATGTCCATGTGTTATTCATACGGCATCTGAAGTCCCAGTGGACAACTGTACCTCTTCCTCTGTCAATTCCCATTCAGACGTACAACTAAAATGGAAATAACTCTCTTTCATTTGAGTATTCACACTTCTCGAGGAAACAAAATGACTCCCATCAGCTCCTCGTATACATCGGGCCTGTTTTTTCCCTGTCCAGCCGAACTCAAAATAATTGACTTGAAGTGCAAATACGAACGAGTTTATGCATTCTGCTTCTGAACGGCGCACAATTAATTAGAAGAATCAATGTTCCTTTTAAAAACCCAGGAGACCATTTAATCCGAGCTCAATACCGGCAGACTGGCTGGATGGAGGGGGACACAGAAAAAATCAATGGCTATTTGTGAATCGTGAGTACGTATTAAAGGCGGCCTCGTCTCACTGCTTCATTTGCACTTGAAAGCAGCCATCTGGAGCAGCAGGCTTGGCTTAAGCAGATATGATTACTAATAATGTGATATAGCCGTACACTGGCCTATTCAGACGCCCTATTCCCACTGCTGAAATGAAATAGCACTGCTTTCTGCCTTGGGAGAAGTCAGGGATGCACACATGCAGACACAAACACGCATAAACAGCCTGCATGCGTCGAGCTGAAGTGGGGGGATAAAGAGACGCACCGAGGGGCCTCCGGCAGTGTGCCGTCGCTGACTCTCTCTGAACTTTCCTGCATGAATGCATGTTTACTTAGCTACACTTTATTTAGCTCAATCTGACAAAACCACCCTTTTGGTTTTCAGCGCATTTATAAATCTGTTTCTTATAGTTTGGTTTGGTCTGTGTAGTATAGACAGCATCTGTGACACACAAAAATCTATTTACATAGTAATTTATTATTCAGTTTATTTAAACAAACAAAATTGAGTTGACTGTTACACGCCTACACTAAAAGTCACTGTGGCCAAATATGAGGGAACGTTCCCTGTAAGCATCGTTGTGGTCGCAAGTTCCGTCGTTATCAGCATAGTTCAACGAGTCGGTGTTTGCCGAAACCATAGTTCCAGCGAACATTCGCAAACAGCACCACTTGAGTGGTTGGAACGAATCGATGGGTTTGTGTAAGAAAAATATCTAGATATTTTACTTTGTAACGCGTTAAATATGGATATTTTTCTTACACAAACCCATCGATTCGCTTCAGAGGGTCTTTATTAACCCCCTGGAGCCGTGTGGAGTACGTTTATAATGGATGGATGTACTTTTTTGGGCTTCAAATTTTGGGCTGCCGTTCACTGCCATTATAATGCTTGGATTAGCCAGGAAATGTTTTAATATAACTCTGATTGTATTCGTCTGAAAGAAGAATGTCATATACACCTAGGATGGCTTGAGGGTGGGTAAATCATGGGATAATTTTCATTTTTGGGTGAACTATCCCTTTAAGCGTAGTTTCTTGGTTTTATGACGTGGACTTAAAGGCACAATATGTAAGATTTTTGTGATAAAATATCCAAAAACCACTTACACAGATGTATTTCATGCAGTTGTGTACTTGCATTAATCCAGAGAAATTCCTATTTTAAATAAAGGCTCGTCCCTTGTCATTGTGGCATATCAGTGACTTAATATCCACGCTATTCTCGGTTTCTGCTTGTAGAAACCATGGCAACACATGTGGACTAATGCGGAACTGGTGATTATACAGCATCTAGCACGCTGCAATTGTGTTGTCATCATGGATCACAATTATTCATTGGCGAGTACAGAAAATCCCCCAAAAAACGTAAACGTAGATCAACTGAGGCAAGCAGGCTTTGGGACAGACAGAGAAATAAAACAAGGATCAATACCGGCGTGGCGTTTTCGAGATGGAGAGAGCTTTGCGACAAACTTGGACTTGACAGAGACTCCGCTCTCACATGTGTTTTAATAGACAAGTAAGCAAATATATATTATTTATTATACAAGTAAGAGTCATGTAATTCTGTGTGGGTTATGATGATGAAATTACACATACAGTTATATTGCACTTTGTTTGTACTTCAGTAATGTTTTTTATCGCAAGTCTGGTGACCAAGACTATGGCAGTGAAATTAAATAGAGTATTTACCCATTAGTTGCAAATACTGTGTGTTTGTTCAAATTTACTCTTAGTATGATTGTTTTAAACACGTAAAACTGTACAGCATTAACCCACCAAATCATTTGACAAATAGTCACATAGCAGTAACTAATATAGCATTACATTTCACATTCCTTGCAGCTAATTCATTACAATGACATAAAATAGTGTGATCAAACGTACAGGTAATACCAAAACTAAGTCATTACCTCATCCATGAACATGATTTGTGAATTCCATACATCTCTGGATGGTGAAAACTACATCTCTGCTTCATAGCATCATCAAGCTTCGCCTTTGTTATTGTTTTGAAAATGCGCCCTCTGGCGGCCAAAACATACATATTGTGCCTTTAATAAATCCTTATCTTGAGCAAAATAAGCAAGCTGACATTCAGTACAATCTATATCTTTTATTTCAAATATATACAAATGTCATTTAGTCAAGAGATTTAAAGCACCGTTTTTGAAGAGTGCGCATGTGCGTACGTGATCTAGTAGGGCTACGTAAGAACGAGCATATGATTGAATCTGGAAATAAAGCAAAATAACTGAGAAAAATGAGAATTACTCATCAGATGCCATGTTCGTTATTTATACAAAAAAAATCGAATCATAAATTTAAACTTAAACGGATTTATTAAAAGAAGTTATTACTCCACCACCTGCGTGACATAATTAACCAACGCGGTTGAATGACAAATTTGCGACTGGAGACTAGCTAGTTGATTTCTTCAATGATGCATCGCACTGTGGTAGTGGCAAACGCACACAGGTAAGGTTCTCTCAAAGTTACGAACAAACGTCCTTGCAGTAACATGATTCATGAATCTGGTCTTTAAAAATGTTCTCAAAACATTATTTATACATTGTTCGTTTTGTGTGTTTTTAGTTATTCTAATGTAGGCTTATTAATCGTTACTAACTAGCCTACTTGTTTCAGAACATTCAGAGAACATTTAAAATGTTTGCAAAATAATCAAATGAAATATTAATGGTCTCTCTAACGATCACAATAACTACGACATTTTTTTAAACGTTTGAAAAAAAAATGGACATTTACAAATAACTTAGCAAAATATTCTTAGAACATATTTTTTGTTAGCTGGTTTAGACTTACACAGTAAGTGAGTAGCCTATCTGTCAAGACATTAATTAAACTGTTAAAATCATAAAAATATTTTCTGTATAAACATAACAGCTTATTCAACACCCTTGACTTACAAGGGATATACAGGATGAATGGAGACAAATAGAGTATATTTGGAGATTACAATGAGGACAACAAACCGAATGTGTCAGATCCCTTGGGCTATTGCTAATAAGGGTTAAAGGGCTGTCTCAATTACACACACATACACACAGAGGGATTACTGCCTAAGACGCTTTAACTCAATCTCCTTCAGGCTACTGATTAACCTGATCCATCCGGATAAAATATCACTTAACATCTCTCAGTTCGCACATTGATTGAATTTTTTTTTTTTTCCACACTTTAAACTGATTTATAAATGCAAAGTGGTTTGTGTTATGACTCCAGTTTTACTAACCAGATTTACCATAATTATATTATAGGACCATATGTATGTATGTATATATATATATACACTTGCAGGAAAAAGTATGTGAACCCCTTGCAGAATCTATGAAAATTTGAATAATTTTAACAAAATGCATGTTATTTTGTATGTAGTACTGTCCTGAATAAGATATTTTACCTAAAAGAAATGTTTACAAAAATAGCAGAATTTATAAAAATGATCCCATTCAAAAGTTTATGAACCCTTGATTCTTAACACTGTGTCGTTCCCTGGATGATCCACGGCTGTGTGTGTGTTTTGTGATGGTTGTTCTTGAGTCTCTTGTTTGTCCTGAACAGTTAAACCGCCCAACGTTTTTCAGAAAAATCCTCCAGCTCCTGCAAACGCTTCAGTTTTCCAGCATCTTTTGCATATTTGAACCCTTTCCAGCAGTGACTGTATGATTCTGAGATCCATCTTTTCACACTGAGGAGAGTTGAGGGACTCAAACACAACTAGTAAAAAAGGTTCAATCATTCACTGATGCTCCAGAAGGAAACGTGATGCATTAAGAGCCGGGGGAGGGGGTGAACACTTTTTGAATTTGAAGGTCAAGGTAAATTGTACTTAATTTATCCTCCGGGAAACATGTAAGTATCTTCTGTTGCTTTCGAAGGGCAGTACTAAATGAAAATAATTTATATTTAAACAAAATAAGAAAAAATTTGACATCTTCATCCTGTTCAAAAGTTTTCACCCCCTGGCTCTTAATGCATTGTTTCCTTCTGGAGCATCAGTGAATGATTGAACCTTCTTTAATAGTTGTGCTTGAGTCCCTCAATCGTCCTCAGTGTGAAAAGATGGATCTCAAAATCATACAGTCACTGCTGGAAAGGGTTCAAATATGCAAAAGATGCTGGAAAACTGAAGCGTTTGCAGGAGCTGGAGGATTTTTCTGAAGAACGTTGGCAGTTTAACTGATCAGGACAAACAAGAGACTCAAGAACAACCATCACAAAACACACACACAGCCGTGGATCATCCAGGGAACGACACACAGTGTTAAGAATCAACATAAACTTTTCAACTGTGTCATTTTAATAAATTCAGCTATTTTCTGTCTTGTGGACTATGTAAACATCTTTTATGTAAAATATCTTATTCAGGACAGTACTAAATAAAAAAATAACATGCATTGTTAAAATTATTCACATTTTTACAGATTCTGCAAAGGGTTCACATACTTTTATATATAAATATAATAAAACATGACAACATTTATTGGAGTACTGCTACCTTGAACAAATGGAGTTTATTTAATTAAGGATATGATTCGTTTGTTTCATGAAATGATTCCTTGCATAATTAGTTCATTATAATTGTATGAACATAAATAGCATAATACCTATCATTTCTGCCAGTGCATGTTTCTGTTTATAACATGTATACTCTCATAATAAGAACTTTAAATATGCAGTGGCCCTATAATGTATTTGGAAACACAAGTCAAAATATTTTAGTTACTCTGATAGGACACCTGTGTGAACTTGAGAACTGATGTCATACATCCACTAAAAAGCACTAAGCACTAGGTGCTTATGACACATGCTTTGATATCTGATGGAATGGCATATTTTAAATGTGAATTAGATGTCCAAATACTTGTGACGCCCACTGTAAACAATGAGCTGTTCTTATCTCAGGTTTAATCTGAGAACTTTATGTGCTGGTTCGTTCTCACACCCTGCTTCTGTTCTTTTCTTAAGACCTCATTAGTTTGAACAGGTGTTGTGCAGAAGGCTATACACCTGCAGGGCTTACGTTCCCTCAGGGATGGCGTTAAACAGCCACTCAGCCATAACAATGCTGTGCGTTAGAATGCAAATCCATGGGTATTAAGGAGAATTTCCACAAGGAGGAAACCTTCTGTTTTCATCTGTGGTCTGTAGATGTCAGTGGATCCTTATATGGACATTGGTTTCAGAGTGGATTAGTACTGTATAGTGCACAGTTTAACCTGCATATTTATATTTCATAAAAATAGAAACTATACGCATTTTGGCCTGATAAATGTTTAAATCATGTATGATACTCTCACTTTTATGTTTTAAGAGAACTGGGTTGCAAGTGTTTTGATCCTGACCACTACATCCCCACATCCTCCATTCCCCTGATGCAATATCCCTGAAATCCCACCAGAATGTCCTCCACACCCAGCAATCTTCCCAGACCCCCTACCAACCCCTGTGCTGTCCATATCCTGTGATGTGATGGGTTCTGGAATGCTTTTCCCAGCCTTGGGCATTTCCTGCAAACGCTGATGTGTCGCAATGGTATTACCTCAGCCAGTTAAAACGAATGTCTCACTCTTACCAATCAAAGACACACACACACACATCTGACTCTGAGATCGACTGCTTCACTTTATGGCTTAAAGTTGCAGTGTGCCATTGTTTCGATGTTACAATACTTCCTCCTATCACCGTTTAATGTGAAGACACAACTATAAGAAAGGGTTGGGTTGGGTTTCAGTGTGGAACATCAACAGCAACATTGGTTCAACCAATTTGGTTGTTTTTCCCCAACTCTCCATGTTTAGTTCATCCAAAAATGAAAATTCTGTCACACTTACTCGCCCTCATGCCATTGCAAACCCATAAGACTTTAGTTTATTTCTAATGAAACCTGAGAGATTTCTGTCCCTCCATTAAAAGTCAATGCCATCAAAACTTTGATGTTTCAAAAAGTTCATAAAGAGATCGTAAAACTAATCCATATGAATCGAGGGGTTTAAACTAAACCTCCTAAAAAGACATGATTGCTTTATATGATGAACAGACTAAATATAAACTTTTATTCACATATAAACTGATCAGCGCAGACACACAGAGCACATCAAATGTGACCCTGGACCACAAAACCATTCATAAGGGTCATTTTTTTTTTCAAATTGAGATTTATACATCATCTGAAAGCTGAATAAATAAGCTTTCCATTGATGTATGGTTTGTTAGGATAGGACAATAATTGAAAATCTGGAATCTGAGGGTGCAAAAAAATCTAAATATTGAGAAAATCGCCTTTAAAGTTGTCCAAACGAAGTCCTTAGCAATGCATATTACTACTAATAATAATACATTTTTTACATATTTACAGTAGGAAATTTACAAAATATCTTCATGGAACATGATCTTTACTTAATATCCTAATGATTTTTGGCATAAAAGAAAAATGGATAATTTTGACCCATACAATGTATTGTTGGCTATTGCCACAAATATACCCGTGAGACTTATGACTGGTTTTGTGCTCGAGGGTCATAAATATGATAAACGGAACCGTGACGTACAAGAACAAACTTCATTGGTTTAAAGTTTAAAGCTTTTGTTTGTGCTTTGGACATGAATAATGCCTCAAATTGTGTGGTTTATTGAGGAGAGATGTGCTGTTACTTTTCTAAATGACAAACCGTACCACATTCAACTGATGTGTGATAAAATAGGGGGGGAAATGCTGATGAAAACCACATAACAGTGTGGTAAAAACCACTCAGAACAACCTAGTATTGTGGCGATGAGTTTGCATAGGCAAGCATCATTCACATTTCCTCAGAAAAGCAAGTCGATTATTGCAGTCATGTTTGGTGCCAGATTACACACTGCAGCTTTAAATCAGTACTATATATATATATAAACAACATGAAGCACTTGTAACGTGTTAATTACTATATAGTCTGAGCAGTGGTGTTAGGTTTACAGCTGGAGTCGAGCTTTAACACCCATAAGCTGTATGAGTCAGATTTTAAGACCTGGTCTGAACTCTTTTAACTCAGCGTCAACATGCTTTATCTCAATGCTTTTGTCATTACAAATCCACCATAAAATTCACTTACATATGGCCAATCTGTCTGTGTGCAAAAACACAGCGGTTCTGTTAAAAGGTCACAACACATCAGCAGTCACAAAAAAGATATGCAACCCTTTATCCATGCTCCCTTCATCCGTGTAACAGTCCTTATGTTAAGAATTTCACACTTTATTTAACTTGCCTGTTGATATCAGTGTCAGTGCACTAGATGAAGGGATGAAGCACATATTCTCCTGATAAAAAGAAGGCGAGAGGAAATCAGTCACACGGTCTGTTCTGTGAGAGACGGCTTTGAGGATCCAGTCAGAGATGTGGATATGAGTCTATGTAGAGTGGATTTCGGACTGGATTTGGACATTTTGTCAGCTGAGGGCAGTAATTTCTCCCCCTGTGTAAAAGCGAAGATGTGTGTAGACGTCTGAGCTCTCTGATCACTGGAGGCCGTGCTCATCTGGGCCCTGACATCCTTCCCTCCGCCGGCCTCTTTATAACGACCCAGTTTCAGCACATCAGATGTTATAAAGCCCGCCTCCGTGTCCTCACGGATTACTCCAGGATACCTGCGGAGAACTCGGCTCACGGAAGAGAGACAGAATAAGAGAGACACAGACGTGTGTGTTAGGGTTTCTGTGGGCGTAGTGAGGATTTATGGGTATAAGGGACATGTGGCTGCAGGGGATTTCTTGAAAACTCTTCCCTCCTTCAGTCCTGCTATCAACACACACCAGCCTTCAGTCTCAGATGTGTGTTATTGACTGATTGAGAGACCATAGGTACACATTGGTGATAAAGCAGACTGTAACGTCAGGTTTACAGGCTGCACTGAGAGTGAGATATTTTTAATTTTCCTCTAGAAAATGAGACCAGCAGAGTTTAGGGCCAACCCTAATTTAACACACCTGAACTCCTGTTGGGGATCAAGGTGGCAACACTGGCCAGAGCCATTGTTTCACAGTTGGAAAATAAACCAATGAGACGGAACAACAATAAACTACTGGAGACAACAACAGCGGCCGTTTATGTAAGGGGGTTAATGCCTGGTACACATTGTATGATCTTGGGCTGTCCGAGACGAAAGATGACCAGTCGTGGAGATTTCTGTGGTTGTGGCTCCTAAACGGTGGTCCTACGTCATACAGTGAGAGATGTTCAAAGACGGCCATTGTCATGGTCATGTGACCAAAGATAACTTGCGATAATTTTTTGACAGTGTCATAAATTTATCATGATCATCTCACAATGTGTTTGCTACTACGACCTGCGTCTACTGACTAGCCAATAAAAATGCAACATGAAATGGCGTATTGATCAATGCCACATGGGACTAAAACTAAAACTACTTTCCTCAAGCTCTATTTACAAAATTGGTATGCCAAGTTGTCCTCTTTTCCCTAGCCATGACCTCGTCCATATTCTCCTCTATCACTTCCTCGTCTTTTATTCAGCGCACATAAAAACTACAATTGCCAAAGTGTGGTTCATTTTGCTCTATTTGTTTACCACTAGCACCCTAACCCTAATGCTGATGACATTTTATTCTTCTATACTAACTTGCGTCATAGCCTACGATTCAATAGGTGTGAAATTGAAATATCATTAAAATATCATTAAAAACCACTTTGTGTATTGTAAATAATATGATGATATTTACTTAAAATAATTATGTAAGTAGTAAAACAATACAAATGCAAACGGGGCAAAAAATGCGTTTTAAGTTTAGAAACATTTAGAGTCCCCCCTCTCTTGCCTCACAGTGGTTTGGTCCACCACGCAACTCACCTACACACACAAGTCCGGGAGTAGTTGTGGTACGCCAGTAAGGGCTGTTAAGGCTATTTTATTCACTTTAAACATCGGATGAAGTGATTCTTTTCTCTTTAATACAGACGATGCTGAGTTATTAATAAATTAGCAATGACAAAAATTGATGATAACCAATGTATTTTTCCATTAGTCCGATATGTTAGCGATTATTGTTTGGTAGCTTGTTGTAAGTCACCCACTACAACTAACACGGCGATAAGCCTTTGTGTGAACTGATATTAGGCTAATATTGTAGATCTATTGCTGTGTTGGGTTTTGCTCAATACTATGTGGAAGAAGCGAGATAATTTAATAATTATATTACCGCGTGGTGAACCTATGATAACTCATATTTAAACAACTATTGCTTTCTGACATAAGATCATTTTTCAGTGCACCAAAATGCCACACATATCCTTACAAGTACAATTTTGGCTGTATTATTTGTGTCCCCTTTAAAAATTGCCCTTGAGAACTTTTATGTTTATTGTCCCCCCGCAACTGTTAGATGAAATTTGCGCCCATATGTGTCATCATCATACAGTCTACTTACATGTCGTACCCAAGTTTATTAGATCCATGTCGTACAGTGTGATTTGTAATGATCTTATAGGATTGCCGGAATCTGTAGCAGGCATAAGAGACACATGCAACTCTAGTTTAAAGGAATACAAAGACATTTTTATTGGTTATAACTTCTGAAGAGAAATAGCACAGACACTGAACAAGGATGAAACTTTCTAGTGCGCATGTGTCAAGCACCAATGTTTGCACATGCTTTCAGATGGAGTCTGCTTTGAAAGGCTCTGCATTCGGTTGTATGCATATGCTAAGCGTTTGCGTCAAAACTGAAGCACTTTTTCCTTTAGAGGGATACAGTGACTGGTACTGCAGTCTTTAGCGTCCTTGTTAAGGCTATGACACACCAAGGTGAGTTTTTGCAGTGTGTTCAGTCGACGCTGTTGCCGGCTTTTCGGCCGATTGAGCAACAAAGTCGTCGATGAGAGAGATCACTCTGATTGGCTGTTCAGCTTAGCAAACCAGTGCATGCGAAGGAAAATAAAAGTGATGAACAGAAGCAAATGTCAAAGTCAAGAGTGCACACACATATGGCTCTTCTCATTTTACATTTTATCTGAGCATTCCAATATTTTCATAACAGCATGGCCGTCTGGAATAAATAATGTGAAGACCAACTGATCAACATGATCCATATGGAACATGGTAAGCCAGCACTGTATTGTTTATGGTTTGTATGTCCACAGCCCTTGTTCCACTTTCCCTTTTATGAATATAGACTACCACCACCTGCTGGTATGGAGAGTTTTTTCCTCTCATGCAGGCGCAGAATGTACATGCTCGTTGGCAGTTGCCTGTAGTCATTGTGGATTGTTCAAGCACAACATTTTGGCCCAGACGCAGGCGATGTGAGGCAATAACAGTAGTTCTTTGATGTCGGCTTGGTGTGTCATGGCCTTTAGCATACTGGCTATTGGTAGTTTCAGCAGAAATGGTTGCACTTAGCTGGGCAACGCTCAATGCCATGTGCAGAGGATTGCCAAAAGTCTTGTTATGGTGAGCAGCTGCTTAGGTGGTTGATAAGGCATTACAGGTGATTGCTTACTAGTCAATGATATCCTTGTCCCTAGATATGTCTCTGATTCCACCTTCAATGTACAGTAAGTTCATTATTCATTTATGAATTATATGCAAGGAGTCTGAATATTCTATAAAAGGATTCTTTTATCATTTACTCATGTCTTTCCAAACCCTCTTTCTTTTGTAGACATTTTGAAAAATATCTTAGTGTTTTTTGTCTATTCAATGAAACAGCATTGGACCCCATTGACTTTCAAAATACCAGAATAAAGAGGCATCTCCATCCCATTTGCTAAAAAGAACAAAAATCATCACTTCTGGGCAAACCTGCCATGTGAAACTTCAGCGACAGACGCCTTTAAGCCCAAAGTATTATTTGCTTGTCTGTAGTCAGCTCGTTCTCTCAGCGTGTGATGTAAATCCATCTTCAGCACAGTCCACTGATGTTCATGCACACCGTCTGCATGACAGTTTTTACTAGACAACAGCGCATGAGTAGAGAATGACACAGAATGAAAAACTAAGTATTATTATACTTTTTGTCTGGGAGTTACATCCAGTTATAGGGACGTAATGGTAGCCAGTCATTTTGACAACAGGCTTTAGGAGAATGACCAGAGCAACACAGTCACTCCTACTAGCCACTTTGGCGGGTTGAATTTTATATATAATATATTGTAACATGTTCAGAATGTTGTTGAGGATAACAGTGTGTTTAATGTTAACGTTGCACTTTATTCATTTTTACGTTGGGAACTGTTATTGGATGTTCGGGTTGAATATGGAAAGAGGCTCCACCCCTGGCGTGTGTGTAGGGGAAAACGGAGAGGAGGGGGGCAGAAGAGTGCCTCGCTGGTTCAAGTGCGGTTCTCTTACAAGCCGGGGTGTGTACGGCGTGGGTTGTGGCCGACAACAGCCCAAATAAACACCCCCTTTTGACCAAAACGTCTCGTTCTTGTCTGAAACGCTGCAATATACATTTTTCAATTGTAGTCTTTTAAAAAGGCATCTGAAATAATAAACTAAGTACAATGTAGTGTTGTCAAAAATATAGATTTTTCGATTCATATTGAATAGACACACGATACCAGCGTCACTCTCTCATCTCTCCGACAGCGAGTGACACACAAACCCGCCTCTCCTCACTCACTTGCTTCATTTGCTCCGGATGAATATTGTTGTTGTTACAGGGCTTGAATTTCGGCATGGGATTGCGCATAATTTTACTCATTCTCGCAGATTTTGCGCTCACACCCAAAGTGAGCGCACATAAAGCCGCCCCTCAGGAGCAAATTGAGTTATTTTTCGCTTCTTATTGCACTTAAACAGTCAAATACACACAAAATAATTTTAAAATGCCGGTCTTGGCGAGTATTCGCGTAAACACAGTCAGTTATGTTGTAAGTGAACGTAAACAGTTGAGAAAGAAAACGCATGTGTAACAGTATAATGGATCCGTGCGTCAGGTCTTAAAGTGACAGCAGCCTAATATACCTGCTGACAAATTATGAGATGATATTAAAAATATTTATATGGCTGTTTCTTCCCATGGTATCGATGTCAGAATTGTGGCTGGTGAAAATGCTGCGTGGCTAGTAACTTTGAAAAAGCACTAGCCACAGTGGCTTCTGAGCAAAAAAGTTAACCTGGAGATAAAATTAATTTACATAATATCCAAAAATTTGCATAGAAATGAAATAATAAAAAAGGTTCTTAAATGGTTATTTGTTGTACGTTTATGTTATCAAGAACCATTTTTTGAGTTGCTGATGTTGTATTGTTTTCGGGGTTCTTTGAGAACAGAATGTTTCCTAAAGAACGAGAGGATAAAAAGTTGGTTGTGGAAATGACAAAGTTCTCTTATGGCATCAGTCTGTATTTTAAGAGCCTTTGACTGTTACACAGATGTTCTGTTCACAACATGTTTCTATACAGCCAAGTTTTTGTTTACACAATCGCCAAGTTTAACACACTGATGCACTTTATAAAATACCCACATGTAAACAACCAAAGAAATGGTTGCTTTTGTTACAAAAGCAGCAATTACAAGATACATCTGTCTCAATGAAATCAAGTTTTGTGAATCAGACTCTCTAATAAAAAACAATTTATATGCATAGCCGAGGGAACGAAGCTCTGACAGATGAATAAAACAAATGACGTTCCGGCGAAGCATCAATTTGACTTGCGGCTGTCGGTGAGCAACCCTGCTCTACCGCGCACGGCCACAGAACTGTTGAGCGCTTTTAATTATGTGTGTAATAAGATCGGGGTCAACATATTTCATGCCAGGAAAATGATGTGTATTTAATGGCTCCCATATATTACCTTCCCTGTGTAACGTCTCTGACAGAGTGCCTGTAAGTTTAGCTACCATTAATCAGCATCAGGGTTTGTCTAGTTAGAGAGGAACAGATGAGCACGCGATGTTCTCCGTGTGGGGCATTCTGGGAAGGGGTGGGGGGTCTTGATGCAGAGCAGGCTGATAGATAACATTCACCTCAAGGGTGCCTAATAAAGCATGTTACAGGGCTTAGCATGGCAGCGTTACAGAGTGCAGTTTTTACAGTGTAAGATGTATTGGGTTAATATAGCTACTCACTGGTGCTTACCTGACTAAGTGCCTTTCGTTCGGGAGCAAGGCTGGCTGTAATCAGTTATGCGGCCGGGCCGGCCCGGCTTCGCCTAATGAGCTGACTTTCTTGTTGCTGTTGTTCGGCTTTAAAGTGAACATGAAACGCCATTCACAGCCCATTTTACTTGTGGAATGGGAAATCTGAGGCCATTTTGAAGGTCTGGGATTCAAAATAGCATTTAAACCTTGAAATAAACTGTATGTTTAAGGTTTAAAAAAAAAAAAAAACAATAAAAATGAATTAATTACACAATTATTAGCCCTGTAGAGTCTGATATATGAAATAATGGTCAGAAAAATCAAATTTTGAAATGGAAGTTTATTGAAAATTTAGACAAAATCTAAAAAAAAAAAGTTGGGATATGACACTCATACTCAAGGAGGGAAAAAAAACGACATTTTATTCAGAGGCCCAAATTTGGTGCAGGTGATGATATTTCTATGAATGAAATAATAAGATGAAATTCTTGTAATTACATAATAATTACAAGAATAACTTGTAATGCAAATCCATTAGATGTTTTTTTAACAGACTACTTACATAAAATACATATAATAAATATCATTTGAAAATCTATAGTTGCCAATAATGTCTTAGTAAGATGGTATTTTAATTCTTAGTTTTATGATCAAATCATTATTGTAGGGGAAAAACATATAATGCAATACAATACAATGATGAGTGAGACATTAACAAATAAATGTAAAATTATTTTTCTAAAAAACAAAATGTATGGATAATCAAGTAAATCTAAGTTGCCTCAGTCATTCTACTGTTCAAATATTACTAATAATATAAAAGTTATTCTTATGTTTATGATAAAAATCAGTAATAAATTCACAGCAAAAAGACACGTGAACCACAAGATGAAGGTGGACGTTTGGACAATTATACTAAAAGGCCTTTAACTTGCTAAGATAATAAACTTTCAATCAGATGGCAGAAGGCTTGTAGAAAATTGTGTACAACTGTTATGATTGTGTTAATAATTCAGAGGCTTCAGAATGTGTATCAAATATGCTTTTTAGTGTTAATAAAAAAATACAAATCTGTTTACTCAAATTATTATGCTAATAAAATATTTTTTAATGAAAACAACTGTATTCAATTGGGGGGGCATTTTCACTATAGGTCTATGGTCTCAGGCTTTTGGACTCGATTGTTTTTCTGAATGAAATAAAAAAAATACAGAGCAGGACATTTTATCCATTGGAAATATGGATTGTTCAAAGTGGGTGTTACATAACATATAAAGTCAGATCTGAATGTAAGTTTATAATGTCTAAACAGACATTTGTCTTGCTTAAGATTATCCAAAGCCCACATATCACTCAAAAAAAGGTTCAATGGTTCTGTATTTAGAACACATAGGGTTCTTGACTCCATTTTGAAGAACGCTTTATGGCAAAAAAAGTTCTGTATAAGGAGAAATGTCTTAAATGATTGCATAATAAGTTCATGTTTACGGCAAGACACCCCAGGGTAAAAAAATTGGGTATAGGGTAAAAAAGAATAACTACTAGATATCACCATACTTCCCCAGTTGATTGATTACATTAAGAATTGCAATCATTTTATGTATTACAAGTTTTCTGAAATGTTATGTTTAAATATGCAAATGAGCCATTATCTAATTAAATATGCACTAATTTGCATACATTTTTAGAATAAAAATCTGAACATTGGATAAAGCGATTGGTATTTTGGATATCTCTTTTCATAAATCAGAAAATACTGTCAACAGCCAGGAAAAAAAATATTTTCACTATTTTTTTAGGAGTAAAATGTTGTATAAAATCAGGCAAATTACATATGAACAAACCCCTCTGTAAAAACCTTCAGAATATAGATATGAATAAAACTGTAAAGTTTGGTGTACGTAAAGCTGCTGAAGTGGAGATTTCTGACTCAGAGCAGGAGAAAAAACTCATTTTGACAAAACAGCCTTTAAAGATATGTATTGCAATTGAAATCTACAGACGTAAATAGATAAAGTGCTATAAAAGATTACATGTTTTTATTTCCACTATGAAAAAACTCTTTAAGAAAAGCCAAAAAGCCCCAAATCTCAAAATTGACAGATGCATGTTTTTGCCTGTAGTGTCTCGCCTTAATAGGTAATTTCATTTTTTTTTTTCTAGTGATACAGTATGTTTACGAGCTGCCTAATTCATAAAACTTAATCAAAATGTAAAAGGAATGAATTCGTTAAACTACCTCCATAAAATGACCCCATGATGTGAATCCCTAAAAGGTTCTATCTATGAAGCGCCTGACGGAACCTTTAAGATTCTATATAGAACCTTTTCTACTAAGAGTGTAGCAACAGAAAAGGAAATATAAAAACAGAATGTTCACAAAAAGAGCAGGAACATTTTAATGTCATGTTGACCTTTAGGATTTTTTTGTGTTTGTGGCTGCTTCTGAATGCATTATGGTTGTTAAAAAGGCTGAATATTCTCTATATAACTGTGCAGAATAATATATTTTAAATCCTTTGTGTGAGCCTCTTCTGACCCGCACTGATCCCACTGTAAGGACAATAGGAGGCCTATGAATTCAACAAGTCTCAGACATCATTACAAACTCCTTTATTCTCTTAAGAAACATTCTCTGGAACAAATACAAAGGCAAATATCTGTATCGATGCAAATCCCTCTCGTGTTTGCTGATGTGAGCGGCAGGATCCGAGACGGGGGTGTGGAGGAACAGACCCCCCCTACGCAGACCCACACGCGGCCGCATGAAAAGCCACATCAATTTCAGCACAGACAAGCGCCGTCACACAGATTAGGCAGCCACAATGCAGTGGGCTCTTATCTCCACCCACAGGAGGAGGGCAGCCTGATCTGCGCAGGATGGAAACATTCTCACCACGTAATGGACAAAATCAATTGTTGCCCTCCTCAATCAATGCGACCCCCTCGCTCTCTGCTCCGAGAATCCTGCTGTAATTGAAGTTCCCCGTGGTGTGGGATGGCGGCTTGACCGGGGTGGAGGCCGGTGATATCGGGCCGGGGGCCTGCGGCCCGGAACAGCAGGAGCAGGTAGAGTAGAATACGACTCACCTGGATGCTTCTCGTACTGTATAGACACACCTGGTTAAGCCAAACACATCGGAGCATTACGGGTATAGAGAGTCTGCACTGATCATTTCAAAGACACTGACTATATGGAACTGGATAAACATTCAGTAGCACTTTACTGAAAGCCTTTATGTATTTTAATGCATTAATTATGCCTTGTGATGCACCTTATTGTGCATTGTATGATCTCATGAATAGCTGTAGCCATTATAATACTTATATATTCATTGATCACACCTTTAGAAAATATAATGCATTAAAACACATGACAAATCTTCAAATATTATAATACATTTTAACTTTGGTTACAATTATTTATGAAAAGATATAATGCATTATAACATACATTATGGATACATTTACAATGCATTAAACCTTCTTCCTTTTGCCCCAGACCCAAACTTTTAAACTTAAATCATAAAAATAACAATTTTATAAAATCTTTACAGTTTCAAAACTATGATAAAACAAAAGGTGAAATAATCAAACCATTGTAGTAATTATTTGCATTTGTTTTTACACTGTCCCTCGGGCATCATTTTCATAAAAAAAGATGTGTGAATCAGTTTTTATTAATATTTTTTTTTATTTATTTTTTTTATTTGAATGATTTCAGTTTTCATTTTAATTTTAGTTACTCTTTTTTTTTTTTAGTAATTTAGGTGAAAAACTTATTATAGTTAGTTTCCAAGATAACATTTCTAATTTTCATTTAGTTTAAGTTTTTCATCTAATATTTATATTTTATTTTACTTAAATCTTTATTAAAATATTTATAAATATATATAATTGTGTGTATTTATTAATACAAACAATTCTAGCTCTAAAAATCACAAATAAAAAATTTCTTTAAAAAAAAGACAAATATGTTAGCCATTTATTCCAAAGATTAAAATATAATTTCCACCATAATATAAAGGTGATTTGAGATGTGGTTAAAAATTTAGTGAGAATGTGGAAACTGTTTATTTTCTAGTTGTTGGGAGGGAGAAAAAACCCCACGCTCGCACAATGAAGCCGTCCTACAAAGACAGCCACATTACCTCATCCGGAGACTGATTAAATATATTAAAATAAGAGCAGGATTTCAACTGCGTTATTGCCCTGTGAGAGAGTTTGATTAATTAGCATATTTGCTTTCTCATTTAGAGGCATTGAGAATTCCTCCTAAACATCATTTTCCATGCGCCTAAAAATCCGCTGTCACAATGTCTTTTCTCCGTCGAGAATTTCACAGTGCGAGAACAATGAACCCGAAATGTCTAAGTTATAATTATACCTAAGATGACAGATGACAGTTAAAAACTTAATTTAGAATAAAAATCTCTTTTGACTGAGTTGTGCGGTGGAGAGAGAGAGAGAGAGAGAGAGGGATCTCTCCTTTAGAATGGTAATTACTCTGCCATTTATTATTCGATCAGCTCACGCAATTAAACGGGTGTGTGGAGGACACAGCTGATAATAAAGTGAAGGGAAAGAGAATGCTAATTAACCTCAGGGATGGCTGCTCCTCGCTCTTCACGTCTGCTGCCATCCTCCCGAGCTGCTCTGTGGGCCGTCTGGTGGTGCCGTGACCCGGTCGGCCAGGTCCAAACGTCTGCGTGCTCCTCTCTCCGTTAGAATCTGCAGACAGAGCGCCAACCACTCAACTTACTGACACATAGGGGGTATTTACTATTCACAAGCGTTTGTATATTCATGATCACAGTCACGCCCGTGAACCACACTGTCAGAACGATGGTGCTCCAAGGTCGCACTGCACATTGAGTTATACTAGAATTGTGTTACTTCTTCTGGTAAACCGTAGGAAAATAGTGTTTATAGATTCTTACATTTTATACACAGTGCTCCAAACCAAACAACTGGAGCCATTGTTCATGTCACAAAAGTTTGATATCACAAATCACTAACCCTAAGGATGGATCTGGGTCTGTGTACGTTGCGTTCATTCCTTTTTTGATTGAAAATTTAAAGTTGAAAAATGACAAAACGGCTCATTTATTTGTTTTTCGTTTTTTTTTTTAAAAAATTAAAAAACGAGAATTCGGCCTGATTTTATATTTTTAGGTTCCTGGGTAGAAAATGGATAGATGGCTTGAATATTCGATTTCCACGTGTGGGCGGGCATGAAACACCCTTTCTGCTGATTGGTCAACCAAAGATCAACCCGTGCCACTTTCAGTTCTTCCACAGTTCTGTGCAGAATAGCATTCCTCCGCTGCTGGACGGATTCTTAAAGTGTTTATGACAAATAATCTTTCTCTCATCCAACAACCGGACTTTGACACAAATCACGCTGGGCATCTGCGTGCTGTCTAGTGGGTCACGCAGCTTTGCCACACAGCTTTTGATAGTTAGACAACTAAATAAAACCAGTGGTGTGGCAAAGAAATAGGCTGATGGGTAATGTGGGTGCATATGCGAGATGACCTACATTACAGTTTTTTACAATCGCTATGGCACTTTTTTTCAATACTTTTAACAAATTTCCTAAACTCTTAACACAGTTAGCACAACATCTGTCTGTGTAGGCTATACAATTAACACATTTATTGTTGCTTTGACACAAAATGCATATAGTTAACACAAATTTAAAATGCTTGAACTTCTTTTAAACACAAGCTCAACCAAATCCAAAACAATGCATTTTTACTTCCAAATACCTGCCATTTACTGATTCCCATCTAGGAATTGTTGAGGTGTTGATGTTCTTTCAATCACATGGCCATATTGTATACAGTAAAAGAGCCTCTTTGGGCTGATCTTCTGTGAAAAAGGAACAATAAAGAGCAACACAAATAAAGTAAGAAAAATGCCTGCATGAGGGAGAGGAAGATGAGTACCAGGACAAGGGAGAGGTTTGGGACAAGGGCGAGAGAGAGGAATGGGACAAGGGCAAGGGAGAGGAATGCCTGGACAAGGACAAGGGAGAGATTGAGGAGTTAGAATGCATGGTGGTGCTCAAAGAAGGGCCAGAATTGGGGTGACTGATGAATATAAGAGCTACTATCATAGACCATGTCATAAACCACAGGCTATCATACAGAGAGGCTGGTGAACGAGTACAGCCAAATCTCAGCGAGACACAGTGACATCCATCATCCAGACTTTTCGAGAAATCAACAGGTAGGATATTGTATAAGGGCTTCTCCTACTGCAAAGTGTAAATACTTTTACCATGTATTACAGTGATAATGCCTCTATGCCTCTGGTCTCTAATATATAACTGTATTTTGTCTATCTAAGGATTCAACACCTCCCTCAGGGGGCAGAGGAAAGCTCCTGAATGAAGAACAGGAACTTGCTATTGTCAACATGGTGATCGCTGATAATGAAATAAAACTGAAGGGCATTCTATAAAGCTACTCTGAGATGGGTCATTCATTTTGTGTATTGAATTTCTGCAGCAAAAGAAACAAAATGCATGCATTTACTAAACCCAACAAAACAAAAATGTGGAGAGGCTTCAAAAGACACACAATATATGATCAATAAAACATACTGTCTATTGTATAAGGGCAGACCTGACACATAAAATAATGCAGTTTCTGTAATTCCATCTGGTGTTAGTGTTTTTATGACATTGTGCTATGATTGACTAAATGTTCCTGTTGGAAGAGACATGTGTTAGGGTTTTGGTAGACATAGTGTATTGTGTTAATGTATTATTGTATTTTGAAAATTAGTGTTGGAGTTTAGTTTACAAAGTGTGATTTTGAGCATGAAATTAACCGTTTTGGCAATTGTGTGTTGTAGGTGTTTTGGTGTGTTAAGAGTTTAGGAAAATTGTTAAGAGTATTGAAAAAATTGTCATAGCGATCGTTAAAAACTGTAATATTTCTGAAATAATCAGCTAATATTTCTCTGGCATGTAGGTTGTCGAACTCATGCCTATAGAGAAGAAAACCCTTTCTAGGCCCTGCCCAGCGTGATTTGTGTCAAAGTCCGGTTGTTGGATGAAAGAGAGATTATTTGTCATAAACACTTTAAGAATCGGTCCAGCAGCGGAGGAATGCTATTCTGCACAGAACTGTGGAAGAACTGAAAGCGGCACGGGTTGATCTTTGGTTGACCAATCAGCAGAAAGGGTGTTTCATGCCCGCCCACACGTGGAAATCGAATATTCAAGCCATCTATCCATTTTCTACCCAGGAACCTAAAAATATAAAATCAGGCCGAATTCTCGTTTTTTTTTTTTTTTGAAAAAACGAAAAACAAATGAGCCGGTTTCACATTTTTCAACTTTCAATTTTCAATTGAAAAATGATTGAACGCAACGTACACAGACCGATCTGTAGGCCACATACGCATAAAATAAAAACAGTCGTTCTCAGTGGAAGTGCATGAAGACCTTCTTTGTCAATCAAATGCTTTTTAAAACCTTTTTTAATGGATTCCTCTGCTTTTAACACACAGTGGGACACCTGACACAATGGGATAAATCGGGAGCCCCTTTTTGAAAATGGTCAGAACAATGTGTGTGTGGCAGGATATTATAAGATTACATCCATATGCTGTCAGAAGAACTTCTGGACTTCTTTTAAAGAACCAAACCTGGTTTCCTCACACTGATCCTGACATAATTTTGATGACATGAATTTCTGACATTTTGGCTGCGTGACATTCTCCAGTTCTGTTGTTGCTGTGTCCGAAGCACAAGCTGTAAAGTCTCCGCCCTCTTCTGGAGCAGCAGCTCATTTGCATTCAAAGGGACACACCCAAATAAGGGCAAATTTGACAAGCTTATTCAAGCTTTCAGAGGAACTTCTTCATTTGCATTAGGCGATCAGAATTTGATGTTACTTTTTGGCCATATAAATATCAGTAACTGCACCAAATTGCATATTTTGCTTTGTTTGGGCTTCTGAATAAAACTAAGGTGTTTTTCCCCCTCCTCAAGTATGAGCGTCATATGCTTCTATATCATACTATATGAGCCATAAAAGCCTGATGTATCAAATATGGTACAAATTTTTTTATATACTGTATTTATATTTCGTCCAAAGGTTCAATAAACTGTTCCGTTCCAAAAAAATATTATTTAATTATTTCATATTTTAGGCTTTACTGGGTTAAAGGAATAATTAATCTTAAAATGAGAATTACTTTATTATGTCCTACATTCTTTTGTGGAATATAAAAATAGAATGTTCACGCTGCTCTTTTCCATACTATAAAAGCATGTAGTGCCCAAGAGCTATTAAGCTCCCAAAAGACACATCTCCATAAAAGTTACATCGAAATAGTCCATATGACTAATGCATTAAATGCAAATCTTCTTAAAGGGGACCTATTATGCAAAATTCACTTTTATAAGTGTTTGAACACAGATGTGTGTCCATAGTGTGTGTAAACAACCAGCCTATAATTGTAAAAATCCACCCACTCCTTTTTTTTATAATCACTATAAATCATAAACAGTCTCTCCAAACGAGCGCTTCCATAAGCCCCGCCCACGACTGGTGACGATCTGCCCTATTAGCATAGATCCCACCCTGAGTGAGCCACAGTCCGCCATTTCCTCGCTGTAGCAGCTGGAGATATACAATGTCTGCGCCAAAAAACATTACAAATGTTCTGTTATTGGATGTACCAACGAACATAAGAGTCTCCATAGACTCCCGGCATCTGAGCCACTGAGGACACTGTGGTTGAATTTAATTTATGAAGGAAATGTGCAGAAGAAAGTTGTTAAAATGTTATATATTTGCACAAATCATTTTAGCCAGATTGCTTCACAAATGAGGGTCAGTTTAATGCTGGATTTGCACAAAAGATTAACATGATGAGTAGAATCAACTTAACTCCACAACAACTACATACATTTATTCACTTTCTAAAAGTTTTAAGTTCTTCCTGAGTCTCTCCATCAGTGTCCGACTCCAGTTCAAACAAGTAAGGCTGAACACCGCTGACAATTTCTGAAATTCCGGCTGCGTGACATTCTCCAGTTTTGTTGTTGCTGGAGTATCCAAAGCACGAGCTGTAAAGGCTCCACCCTATTCTGGAAAGGGGGCGGGGAGCAGCAGCTCATTTGCATTTAAAGGGACACACAAAAACACCACGTTTTTGCACCCTCGGGGCATTAACAAGCTATAATAAATGATCTGGGGAATATTTTGAGCTGAAACTTCACAGACACATTCTGAGGACACCAGAGACTTATATTACATCTTATGAAAAGGGGCATAATAGGTCCCCTTAAAGGCATACATAAGTTTTATGTGAGGAACAGACCAAAATATCTGTTGTTATTCACACTGATAATCTCAGCCAAGTAGCTAATATTTTCAAATCCTATGTGTGCATATTCATATTCAAATCTGATGCATCACAACTGATTTCAAGACATGAGAAACAATGATATTTGACAATCTAAGTTTACCTGCACAATTTCAGTGAGTAATGCATTGCAACTTGCTATTTAGCATATGAGTGGTATTGGTTAATTTTATGATATTTGATTTGGTCACCATACTGTATGTTCTTGTTATATGGAAAAGATCACCATGAACATTCTGTGAAACTTCGTCTTTTGTGTGCCATGAAACGAATGAACTGAACTGAACTAACTTGGCTGAACTATTCCCATCAGCTAGGCTGCTCTTAGTAAACTATCGTCCGCTCACACCACTGAACCAGAGTGATTTCCATCTGTGTATCGAGTGTGTGTTCAGATTGAATGTGGCAGATTGATTAAATAAGACGTTAAAATTCAACTCTGTTGCATTTGGCGTATAAAGTCTCTTCCAGGTGGACTGCACATCTTTCTGAGAACATGCAATCAGTACATGTTGTCATTCTAAAGTAATTCTACAGTAGGCCATATCTGCCTCTATATATATATATATATATCGCTCTTCCACCAGAGGCACTTCAACCAGAGCTGAGAGACAAAGCCATCATTCTGAGCTTGTGACCACTTCTGATGGAGACAAATTTACATTTAGTTGGAAACTTCAGACTTGTGAGAGGTGAAGAAAGGAAGAAAAATCCAATCTGCGGTAATAGTAACTGTAGTTTGGTTTCGCGGCACATTATTTGCATTCCTCAGGTACGGAGCTCTCCTCCGGCGACGCGGTAACGATTCACAAATCACTGTCGCCGCGCCAGTCAAGGGCTGCGCTCCGCTCAATAGACCATTGTACCTGCGAGTGTAATTGGTGAAGGCTTGACAGAGCCGGGAGTCGTAACAAAGATCTCTCGCTTTAGGGCTGAGGGATGATTTTCATAATGTTACCGCTAAATGAGCGCGGAGGTCTCGAGGTCCTGGCACTGAGTGACACGGGCCCATGTACGCACACACACATGGAAAGAGAAGAGCAAAACACACACGCTCTCACCGCGACGCCCCACACACACCACTGTCAATTAAAGAATCTGATACGCTGTCAACACCACTTTCACCACCAATTTGAGCAACTTTATGACACAGGAATAGCACAAGTCTCCCCAATTATTTGCCCCCCAACAAACAGCTTGACAAATGGTGATGAAACATCAAACACATTTTGTTTTAGTCATTTTACTGATTTGTTATTTTGAAAAGGAGTGCTGTTACGAAATGAAAATAATTGCTTTTGAATAAGTCATATCTTGTCAGTTCATTTCTGTTGAAGAAGTGGGAAAAAATTGTAAAATTGACATCAATAAGCCTCAAAACAGACATTACGCAAATATGACAGCACGAGAAAGGAAACATTTGGTCAGAATGTGTTTTAGGATGCATTGTGAAAAACGGGACGTTTTAGCAAGCCTATTTCACTGCGGTCAAAGCAATACACAACAATGTATGAATGCCACGGAATATCAAATATCGAAGTGTGATTATTAAAAAAAAAAAAAAAAAAGAGCACACTTTTCAAGTGAAGTTTTTCACATTTATTAGGTTTGAATTTTCAGATTTATGGGTTTTGGAAGTAAAAAATAAGTTAAAAAAAGTAATTCATATCATCATGTGAAAAACAGTAGAAGGTCATTCCCAGATGCCCTTACTTATAATCACACATTTTATTTATATAGTATTGTTTCTTTTATATATATATATATATATATATATATATATAGTCATGTGTTCACCTTCTATATGAGTGTTGGCCATGTTGTATACTATTTTTTTTTTAAAAAAAGACAAAAAGTATTTCCACAAACATTGTGTTTTTCAAATGTCAGTGGATCATGTTGACAGTTAAAGGCAGGGTAGACAATTTGTTATGCTGGTCTCTTCACATCCTGATAGCAATCACTAACTTAAGTGGTCTAAATGTATTTATATGTATATAAATCATCTATGGAAGGCATAGGACCATAAAATGTTCATCCAATCATTGCATTTGGTCCGAATGACATAACACGTCATCAGCGTTTCATGCTATGAGTTAGACAGACGTCAGTCACTGAGAGACACAAACAAACAGCAGCCGCCTTTTACAGTTCCTCCTGAACCAAAACAACCAGCTGATGCTGCGTTCATGCCATAACTACTGTCATTTGGAAGAGATGGAAACCTGTGACGTTATACTCAGAGCGATACGTGACTCGAATTTATGCGTTTCAATGTCAACACCATCAACGCTGAAATGAATCTGCAGCAGTCAGGTGGAACAAGAGCTCTTTAAGTTCTTTATGTTCATTATTATTGTAATGTTGGGATCTCATGCTTTCAAAAGCTAGCTCGCTATTGCTAGCCTCTCTAAAAAGAGCCTTCCCTACCTTTAAAGTTCAACTTCGGCAATTTTCAACCCACTTTGTATTGTTACAATGTTGGTAGTATGTATAAATTAACAACATTTACTCGTTGTCTGTTACCTGGACCGAGAAATTCACGTTTATTTGTCAGCAAAAGTCTGCTGGATGACGCAAAATGTGTCACAGACTTTCGTGAAAACTACAGATTAAACTTCCGCATCTTTGCACCCCCCCCCCCCCCACCCCCATACTATGTCCACAAACAGCATTATGGTAAAAATGGAGCACTGTGGCTACAGCTTTCTTACCTGTGCACGACGGACAGAACGGCAGTTTCTTTCAGTTTTTCCCCTCCGTTTGGCCTAAAACGGTGTTCGTGGTCATCCAGTTTGAAATGTTGACAAATGGCGTTCTCTCTTTATTTACGATTCTTTGCAGCCTTTAGCTGCTGTCTACAACGCGCTAGATCCTTGATGGGAAACCAAAGGTAACTTACTCCTGCTAAACGTTTACTCTGTTAATTCTTGCACCTGGGAGCAATACAAGTCGACACCACAATGACTAAAAGTTTGCTAAGTAGTATTTCCTACTAAAGCAAGGCGGTATTTGAAAATACCGGTAAGTGTATCCATAGCAGACTGGTGGGACTGGCCTTGGATGGCAACATGCCCAGTGCATTATGGGTGTTGAAGTTTTCGTTGCCTTCCCTATTTGAAAAAAGGGAAAGCAAAAGCCTTATTTCTCACTTATTTCTCTGTTTTCTCTTGTCAGGTAGCACCGATTTAAATTTTTGACACATTTCTAATGTATAGGCAGCCAAGTTTTATTGAAAACCCATTTTGCCAGCCGTAAAGTTCCCTTTTAATGTGATTCTCTGCTACTGTGTGAACTTGAGGTGACCAGACATACATCCACTAAGAATCACCAAAACACCAATTTCTCTGTTTTCTTGGTTTGATATTTTACATTTTCTAACGAGTTAAATTATTGTAATAATTTTTGGGGCCACTATAACAGTTTTATAAAAGCATCATTAAAACTCTATACATCTTACAGCATGCTATTTAGCTGATTCACTTGTTCCATAAGTTTCACAATCAAACGCAAACGCATGTAAATCAGTGGGGTCATAGATGATGCGGGTCAGGGTTTGAGTGAATGTGTGTTCGGGGCGTCTGGTCTCAGCCCTCACATCCTGAACCGCTGAAGATCATTTCTCAGCCCTGTGCTAATAGAAAGATTCAGCACTTTCTTCATCCACTTCCACTCTTTCTCTCTGAATAAATGATGCCTGAAATTTTTATTCTTTTTATAATGGAATTTCAATGGCCTTCGCTGCAAATCTAGTGGAAATTTTTGCATATGAAGAGAGAAAAATTAAATGTTAACCACGTTTTAATGTGATTAAGGCTGACAGAGACATTATTTCAGCTAATCACTCAGTGCTGACGAGCTCTAGCGGGCCGTTCCGCTGCTGAAGGTTTTCATCACACGCCGGTTAGTGTTCAGCTGCGCTGCTTGCATGTGCTTTTAGTAAAATTGTTTGACATTAACAGAAACCATAAACATGTCGATGTAATAAATCAATTAACCATGACCTACATTTGATGCATGTTTTATTTTTCACTTCAGAAGTATGTTCTCTGTACAGATGAGTGTAGGGTCAGTAGTCTGTACCAATACCAGTACAATTTAGTGGTACCAATTTTGTTACCAGAGCAAAAACTGTTTAAGTATTTTTAAAAAGTTGTCCCGTTTTGTCGTGTTCGTTGGTTTCATTGCAGTTTTCAGATTCAATCATGCATTTAAATACAGTTGTCAATCCAGAAACTTTGCAGTGTACTTGTATTTACACCTGGTATTAAGATGCGTTTTGGTCGATCGGCTCACAAGTGGACGACACTAAATACAGGTGTAAACGGGGTCTAAAACGTTTCAAGCTTGTCCACTTTCGACCACTTCCAGAGGTAGTTGAAAACACATTAGACTGGATTGCTTTCGTAGTGTAGACGGTCATGTGGTCGAATACGTTCAAACAGCCACAAAACACCCTCTGCTCTCCGCCTACTGACCTAACGCGTAAACATTATGGGAAGCGTGCTAGCCAGACGGGATTTAAACTTTGTCAGTTGAAGACTCAAGTTTGGTTTGAAGACGAAAAACTTACTAAGCACAACGTTCCCTCACCATTCCTGATTTCTAACACACACACAGCGTTCGGCTGGTCTTGCGGCTCAGAGCAGAAATGAAAGCTGATGCTCTCCATGTGTTTTCCCGTCGTCTCCAGTCCCGTTCATATGTAAATTGCGCAAGCTAACTTTGTCCATTAGATTGAAAAATCTGAAAAAACCCATACATTTACCCTCCCATAGACCCTCCCCTCGAAGAAATCAGGACAGAAGTGGTTGAAAGTGGACAAAAGAGACGGATTAAAACAGCAGGTGTAAATGAGAATGTGTCTCTCTTGTCTACTTGTGATCCGATCGACCAAAAATCATAATTCCAGGTGATATCATAATAAACAGTCGGTCAATCTCTAAAGTGCAAGCTCACTGAATTCTGCATTCTCATGAAAGCTCCCGTTATAATAATAAAAAGCTGTCTTGATTGTACAATGAATCTCTTATTTACATCGTGTTTACACTTTGTTGGTTAAAATGAAAGGATTCACGAGCGTGCGGCTCACGTTGAACAAAACAAAACCTTGTGCATTTTCAGCAGATTCTGACTAACTTACTGACTAGCACCTCTGATTGGCCATTGCATTCACCTGCTCAACAGATATGATTGTGATTGGCTACAATGCTCAACGCATGTAAAAACACGCTGTAAATAGAAACCTTTGAGTGCTCAATTAAACACAAATGAAAGCAACGTCTATCAGTGGGTACAGAATATATCCGGTACTCGATACTGCAGAAATGCAGAATTTTTTTTAGCACTGACTCGTACTGGTACGTTTGACAACTAGATGAGTGTATATGAACAGATCAAGTGTCAGAGTCAAGCCTTGAGTGTTTCCACTGGTATGAAATCAGATGAGTTCACCACTGGTGTGTGTTCACTGCGTCTGTGTCCAGATCACCAAATGAAAGTCACCAAACAGAGAGAAACAGCATTAATGGAGAAATACAGGATGAAAGATCCACATTTACGATCTAAAGGAGGTGTATGTTAATCGTGTGTGTGTGTGTGTGTGTGTAGTGTTTTCATATGCCAGAGATGGCCTTGGGCTTAAGCTTTGATCTCTTGTCTCAAATGAAGAGGAAAGGAAAGGAAAGGAAAGGAAAGGAAAGGAAAGGAAAGGAAAGGAAAGGAAAGGAAAGGAAAGGAAAGGAAAGGAAAGGAAAGGAAAGGAAGTGTCTGTATTTAGAGAGGTGGTTTAAACTGTAGTATCAGGCTTTCAGCGCTGGAGAAGAGAGGGAGTGTCATTAAGGCGGACAGGTAAAGAGGTTTAGCACTTCAGCTGTACTGACAGAGCAAGTCTGCAAGTCTCTCTCATGAGTTTGGTGGCATATAATATTTGCCTTTATTCAATAAATGTCTAAAGGTTAGTACAGAGATGAAATGGCAACAACATTTCCCCTTTTATTATAAATATCTAAATAAATATTGTATTATTCAATAGATAATACATTGCCACATTTTTTATTATTATTATTTTGTTAACTTTGTATATGTATTTATTTTTCATTTGTAAGCATATGAAAATGATTGTCATTCACTAAATGATCAACGAAACTTCAGTAACTTCACTGCGTGTGCGAGTGTAATGGAGAGATGAAGGAAAGAGGGATGAGCTGATGGAGGAGTGCGGGTGGGATGGAGATCACAGCGGGATGTTTTTCATCTTCACAGCAGTGAACAACTGGAAGGACACAAGCGCAGACGCTGACTGCACCCCGCAGACACACACACAAACTCATACACTCATACACACACACTCACTTACACACACACGCATGTTTGGTTTCCATGTTTTATGAGGACATTCCATAGATGTAATGATTTTTATACTGTACAAATACCAGACTCATAAACATGCACACACACAAACACACAGACACAAACACACACACACACTCACACACACACACAAACAAACACACACACACATACACACACATACACACAAACTCACAGACACAAACAAACACACACTCACAGACACACACACACACAAACTCACACACACAGACACAAACACACACACTGAAGGAACTGCAGATGTGCTCTTCCACTCAAAATGTCATTTTCTTTTATTGCGTGCCTTCCTTTCTCTCTCTCTCTCTCTCTCTCTCTCTCTCTCTCAAAGCTGATCATCATCTGTGAATTTCAGTGGCTGAATTTCAGCACGTCAGGCTGCTTCGCAAAACACTAAAAACAACCTAGATCACCTTAGCAGCCACAGTGTGTTAACAAGCACTCAGTACCCACCTGAGCAACTACCCATAACACCCTAGAAACCATATACTAACACTTAATAGACAATTCACACTGTGTGGCAATACCCTAGAAATAACTTAGCAACCACCCAAAACCCACTAGCAACTGCATTCAAATGTGCTAACAAGCACTAGCAACTGTATAGCAACACCTTAGCAACCACCCAGAACACCCTAGCAACTGCATTCTAATGTGCTAACAAGCACTCAATGCACATTAGCAACTGGTAATAACACCCAGAACACCCTAGAAACCACATACTGAAACATGAGCACTCAGTGTACATTATCAGCTGTTTAGCAACACCCTATAAACACCTTAACCACCCACAACACCCTAGAAACCACATACTAACACATAATGAGCACTCAGTGTACATTATCAACTATTTAGCAACACCCTAGAAACACCTTAACCACCCAGAACACCCTAGAAACCACATACTAACACATAATGAGCACTTAGTGTACATTATCAACTGTTTAGCAACACCCTAGAAACACCTTAACCACCCAGATCACACTAGAAACCACATACTAACACATAATGAGTTTTCAGTGTACATTATCAACTGTTTAGCAACACCCTAGAAACACCATAACCCCACAGGACACCCTAGAAACCACATTTTAATGTCTTAATAAGCACTCTGTACACACTAGCAACTGGATAGCAACACCTTAGCAACCACCTAGAATGCACATTCAACTACATAGTAACATGATGAAGAGCACTCAGCACACACTACTGTATAGCAACACCTTAGCAACCCCTCAGAACACCGTAGCAAACGTACAGTAATGCACTACAAGCACTCACTAGCAACTGCATAGCAACACCTTAGCAACCACCCAGAACACCCTAGCAACTGCATAGCAACACCCTGGCAATGCCCTAGCAAGCAACAACACCTGCTGAATTTTATTTTCTTTCTTCAGAATTTGTTTTTATATGTTATAAAAGTTAAATTCAATTATGAAATGATAAAATTCTAAATAAATGTCTGTTTTTGAAATCTACACTACAAACACAAAACTACCCCAGATCCCCAGACACTAAAGGACAACAATGTCATAAGAAATCTCAGATTTCCACTGCATGAATTTGTAAATCAGTTACATGAGAGTAACATTCATTTTAAGCATGTGATGCATCGTCATCATCATCAGAAAGCAACTCACTTACAGTCTGTGACAGAAATGATCTGTAAATAGGACTAAAATCAAACACACCCTTCAAAAGCCAAATATTACAGTACTCCAAGAAGCCATGATGTCACTGGCTGAACAGAGAGAGAGTGTCAGAGCGAGACAGAGAGTGAAGGAGAGGATGGGGGTGGGGGGTGAAGGAGAGAGAGAGAGAGAGAGAGAGATGGGGGGACACGGAGGGGAGAGATCATCAAGATGTGACAATTGTGACAAGAGCAGAGAAAGTGTAGCTGCTCCGAACGTCACGTGAATTTCTCCGTCTCTCTCTTGGCCCGCAGTTGACAGCTTAATGTGAGCCACATGCAATATTTATTCCCATCCACTGTCAGACTGTCTAGCTGTCCACAGGAGTACAAAGAATGTCACTTATTAGAATAAAAGCAGGGGAACCGGCGGTAATCAAGGACATATGTACATCAGCCGCTGCCTGGCCCTCGCGAGAGCGCTCACCTCATCTCTCTCTCCTCTCTGTCTCTGGTAACTAGCTCTCAGGAGCCATTTGTGGCTGTACTAAATTCATTTATTTATCTCATTAGTGCCGGCAGGCCGTGGGACGCTCGCTGTGACATGTGTGTTTTGTTATAATGCTTATCACAGAACTAATAAACAACAGCGATCACCACGGCGCTGGGCGTCGCATGCTATCATTAGCCCTAATGAAAACACCTGTAGTTTGGGGAAAAATCGCCCCATCCGGAGCCAAAACACCAGAGATGAGACAGAGCTTGGAAACAGAGCGAGAGGAGTCTGATGCTAAAGGGAGAGAGGGAGCGGGAAAGAGATAGAGGCTATAAGGTGAGGGAGCACCTAAATGTTAAAGCTTCATGATTTTGCTTCATTTTTATTTTGGACATCAAGAAGCGACCCAGGTGCCTTGGTTTCGTACAAGAGGTATACAAAATTACATATTCAATTAGATTACTGTACTAATTACTCTCTCTAAAACGTATTGCATTAATAATTACTTTCTAAATACCATATCAACCTTGACCAGTTGATCAATACTGTCAGGTGCTGTGTATGCTGTAGTAACAGGAGGGGTGGTCTTTTTATTTAAAGAATTTAACTAATTAGAGGATTAAAAGGGCTTTAAGGGTATAAAGAAATCAGAATGGTAAAAGATTCCTGGTCTAATTCCTGGTCTAATTATAACCTATATATTTGTGAAGTAATCCATGTAAACTCTTTGAAAATAATATTTTATTTAAATATATGCACACATTCACTCTTTTTTGTATGTCTAATATGTCAAAAAGGTAAACAAACAAAAACAAACAAAAAAAAAACCCCTTTCTTGTCTCATTGCATTCAGTTACTGTATGAATGACATCATCATTTAAATGATAGCATATTTTCTAGCATATGGGTCGTTAAACATAACCATTGTAAAACAGTTGTCAAATATTAAATGTTCAGCTACTAATATCTTATCACACACACACACACACACACTTTCACTGTAAAAACTAAAAGCGTTGTGTTGGAATTCACACTCGTCTTCAGTGAACATTAAGCCCCGCCTTCTTTTAATCTGATTGGCCATCATTGACGAGCTCTGTTAGACCGCTCAGGCCGTAACCACCCAACACTATAACTGAACTTATGTGCTTTTTTTGACCCTCTTAAAGGTAGGGTAAGCAATTTTTTGAGGCTAGCAATAGCGAGCTAGCTTTGAAAGCATGAAATCCCACCTCCCTTCAGAGCGTCTCCAAAGCCACGCCTCCTTCAAAACACATGAACACACACAGCAAAGTCTGCAAAGCGTCACGAGAGACGGCGTTAAACTACCTCATGTCTCAAAGCACATAACATTACAACAATTATGAACATAAACAACTTAAAGAGCTCTTGTTCCACCTGACTGCTGCAGATTCATTTCAGCGTTGATGGTGTTGACATTGAAACGCATAAATTCGAGTCACGTATCGCTCTGAGTATAACGTCACGGGTTTCCATCTCTTCCAAATGACAGTAGTTATGGCATGAACGCAGCATCAGCTGGTTGTTTTGGTTCAGGAGGAACTGTAAAAGGCGGCTGCTGTTTGTTTGTGTCTCTCAGTGACTGACCTCTGTCTAACTCATAGCATGAAACGCTGATGACGTGTGATGTCTGCACAAGCAGGCACATATTTGTATGTAATATCAGAATTACTTTTGTTGTCTGACAAGCATTTGTGGTAAAGTAAAATATACTTTAATGACATTTCTATTGAAACTTGTATGTCATGCATTTAAATATATTTGTAATTGCAAAAAAGTGTCTCTCTTTAAAGGCACAATATATAAGATTTGTGGATTAAAATATCCAAAAACCACTAGATCAGTGTTATATATTTTGTTGACTTGTGTGCTTGCATTATCCCAAATGTTTCCAAGAATGTTTAAATCCAGAGAAATAAGCAATTTTAACCAGGACAAGGACCGTGTGTTGCCTATCAATGACATGCTCATCGAGAGCTCTCGAGGCGTGTGTCGCACTCGTCTCTCATTAGCAATCGCTCCAGCCGCCTCGTTCCACGCCAACGGCTTTCTGCCCCACCCTGCTTCATACTACAGTAACATTAATAAATCTTTAATACATTAGCTCATCCATGAATATGAGTTCTGCCCAAGTCCAGTCGGATTCTTTTCTTGGCGTCATCAAGCTACACATTAAGCAACCTCTAGCAGTGAAAATTACATATTGTGCCTTTAAGTGCTCTTTATTTCATTCATTATCTGCAAGCACAGTTCTTTAAAAATATACTTTTAAGATTTGAAGTACACTACAACCGCACATTCAGTGCGTTTTCAAGTGAAATCTCTTTACACAAAACACATTGTAGCTGGGACAAACTATGTTTGCTATTTGTACAGTAACTGAATCTTTCAAGTGCTCAGCTCAGCTCTTAACGTTGCATTCTCAAATGTGTCAGAACGCAATTCATAACGCAATTCCACAGTGTGGCCAAAAAGGGCCCTATGGTGGGCATTAGAGTATACTCTCTTCTACCATCGGTTTTCTCATTCGGCTCAACTACTGTCATGGTGGAGCATTCGTTTGAAGAGATTTTGCTGAGCAAGCCAGGTAAAGTTTGTCAGACTATCATAGCTTTCCTTTGTGAAAAAAAAGAAGTATGCATAATTGTATTGAATGTGCATTTGTAGTGTACATCTGTAGTAGTGTAAATCTTAAACGCCTATTTGGTAACACTTTATATTAGGTGTCTTTTACTACTATGTACTTGCATGTACACTGTAAAAAAAAATCCCTTTAAAATTTACGGTAAAAAAACGGCAACATTTTAGGTTTTACGGGACAGCACTTAGTTTACTGTCTATTTTACAGTTCAAAAACTTATAATTTAAAGGTTCATATTGTAATAATTATGGTCAACAGTGTCATTATAGATGTAATTACATGCAGGTATTTTTAAAATATAAGTACAATGTAAAAAACATGTATGTGCACTATAAGTGCTTTGTGTCAATTTTAATTATTTAAAAACACTTATTATGAAGTGGGTCCGTATATTTTATATAATATAAAATTAGATAATATAATATTAATGAACTTTCATCACTTTCATTACTTTGATGTTTCTTAACACTCCTAAGTGCAGTTTTAGAAAAAAGTGCAGTGTGTAATAATGGCAAATTAAAAGATTTACTTAAAGTACAGTGTAGTGTAGTGTGTTCATCAGTTTTACATTTAAAGTTAATATATTTTATTACAAATATTACAAATGTGTAATTACAAATATATTTAAATACACAAAATGTCAAGTTTCAATAGGAATGACATTAAAGTATATTTTAGTTTACCATAAATGCTTGTCATTACATTCATCAGTACATTTTAACCATATTTCAGAGACAATAGAATTATGAAATTACATATAAAGATGTACTTAAAAATCAGCTAATTGCATTTAATATACATTTAACCTATAATACATCTTTGAATTTAATTGTAAATAACATGCAGTTGTCTGAAAACATACATTCATTTCGCACTTAAGTATATTTTTTATTTCTATAATAAGTACTCTTTTTTTAAAGTATGCTAAAGTGTACTTCTTTTTCACAAGGGGAATAATGATACATACGGTTTAATATCTGAAGGTAACTCGCTCCTTGAGTACTACTGAGGTCTGTTATTGCCAAAGTAACACAAGAGTAAGGCTTGCAATGCATTGGCCAAGCATTTGATTATGGGTTTGTGTACTTTTATAGTGTGTGTTACATGATGTTACATAGTTTTGCATGTGGATAAATGCAAAGGAAAGTCTTGGCAAGGTGAACAACTGCGACAGAATCTCACTGTGAGCTGAGATTGATTCTGTCTGAGGTACAACTAGTGTTATTTGTGAAGCCTGCCGTAATGGGGGTGGATCTGACTTTCTCAAAGCTGTGATCAGTATCTGTTGCCTGACTGCTGCGCTCATCAATGCTGAAATCAATCATACTGGCAGAGCATTTAACTGAACAACACACACACAAACACTCCTCATCACAGTGAAGAGCTCACAGCTGATAACACAGGTACAAACACCTTGACGGGGGTAGAAAACACACTCTCTCACACACACACACACACTCCCACAGTGCTTTATTAATGCCATCTGCTTCTGTTTAAACTCAGTGTCAGTAGTCTCATTACTTGATCTCCAGCCACAAGCCCAGCGTTCAGCAGGGACCCGCCGCTCCTCATGGGAAAGAGAGGGCTTTTTTCCCTTCAGGACACCACAGTTTCCCAGAGGAGACAGACCCACGGGGTGTCACAGCGTGTGAACGCTCAGACAGCTTCTTCATACAGCCGAATCCCACTGACGCCACAGGAAACAGCAGTTCCTAAAACCTTGGCTGGAGCCAGTGGTTTTGCACTCTATAAAGTATCTTCTGGTTGGCTGGGAGCTTTGAGACTAGTAGCAGAGGACGACAGGAGCTTTGTGTTCTCTGGGCTTTAAATATGTCCTGTTGTCACTAAGACTTGAGCCAGCTGTGGATCAAGTTCATATTCAGCAGCTGCATGGACTTATTATACATTAGGAAGCGGACATACCATTTTAATCAAATAATTATATTTATTTTAGAATAAACCTTAACCCCAAGCCTAACTCTACCTCTAAAAAAATGAATAGAATATCACATTTGCTGTTTTTATTTATTAGTTTATTAATGAGTCACTTTTATAAAATAAAAAAGAAATAATTGTCATTCGAACAATTGTACATTGTACAATTCTACATTAACTACATTAAGATTTTTTCATGTTTTTGAAAGAAGTCTCTTCTGCTCACCAAGGCTGCGTTTATTTGATCAAAAATACAGTAAAATCAGCAATATTCTGAAATATTATTACAATTTAAAATAACTGTTTTCTATATGACTATATTGTAAAATGTAATTTATTTCTGTGATCAAAGCTGAATTTTCAGCATCATTACTCCAGTCTTCAGTGTCACATGATCCTTCAGAAATCATGTGTGTGTGTGTGTGTGTGTTTATGAAAAGATCCCTGTGGTCCTTTTCTGTAGTCTAGAAGGTATCCAGTATCATGAGTATAACAGCATTAAGACAAGCATAAGAACATAAGAAAAAAATTAATAATGTCTCATCTATCGAACTGTCCATTTTAGTGAGTCAGTACAAAACAATAATTCAATGATTTATTTGGGAAAAATATTGTGTCAAATAAATATATTTTATTAATATAAATTATTTATAAAATAAATATTAATATTTATTTTTAAATATATGTACATTTATAAAATAATCAATATTTTACATATTAATGTAAATTAATTATAAATATTTTATAAAATAAGCATTTTTATTATTTTATTAATATCAATTATTTATTTATAATTCTATTAATAAAAAAATTATATTTTATTTATTATAAAATATTTATAAATAAAACAATTATATTTTTAACAATGACAGTAATAATAATAATTTATTTTTTAAACAATATTTTATTTATTGATATAAATTATCTGTGCAATTAATATGTCTAAAATATTTTAGTAACAATATAATATTGTTGTCTTCATATTATTTTAACCAATCATATTTCTATCAAAATACTTGCCTCTGAAATGACAAAATTAAATGGGTAAAATAGATTTTTTTTCTGTATTTCAGTATATTAGTTAAACATTTAGTTAAATTAAACATTCTTAATCTACTTAGAAATAAAATAGAAAGTTGAAAAGCATTTATGTGAAACATAATCTTTTTGTCACTTCTGATCAATTTAATGCATCATCGCTGAATAAAATGTATTAATTTTTTTTTTTTAAATTGTAGTGTGTATTGTTTTATTATTCTTTTTTTTTTTTCAATTGGGGTTGACTGAGGACAATTTTGTCCTCAAACTATAGAAAGTTTAACCCCCCCTGACATATTCTGTGTGAAGCGTCCTGCTAAGACAGCGTCTGTGAGGCATTAGTGCGGTGGCATTCTGTTCGGCTGAATGTCTCTGAAAGGTCAACACACCTACTCAAGAGACACCAATTTACCTCTCGAGTACATTAGAAAGCAGCTGCCCGCGCCAGAGGTGCTCACAATTACACACTAAAACCCCGGGCCAGACAGCCTAATGTAAATGAAATAACCCGCATTCAGGTAAAGAAAAGATGTCAGCTACTGAAATAAAGGTTAAATCTCATAAACAAAGCTCCAGAAATGCTTTTTAATTGATTAACTACTACTGTATGCAACTGTGTAATCATTTGAGTTTGACGCTTTCTAGGAAAGAGAAATCGACCACTTTAAAAATGCAAAAAGTCATTGAAATGGCTTATTACACTGCCAGTCCAAACTTCAGACCCTGACTCGATTAGTTTTTCGACAAATAAGAATTGGGCCTATGTACACTGAAGTTGCAATACCTTAAATTTTTAAGTACAATCAACTTGGATTTTTAAGTCATTTCAATTTAAATTACTCTAAACTGACTTAAAAATGAGCTGAATCTTGTATAACTTGTATAAAAAGTTTGATGAGTTAAAGCAATGTAAAAACATATGTTGTCATAACTTATTGATCATATACTTTTTTACAGTGTATGGATTGCAATAAAAAAAAAAATGTGTTGAGCGAATGTGAAATCATTCAATACTGTGTAAAAAGCATCCCAGGATGAAGCTGGTTGAGTGAATCTAGACAAAAAGATCAAAGATGGTTTTGATTTGTCTCACATTTTTGGTCACTACATTAATCTCATTCTTCCATTTGGGTTATTTCATATAGTTTTGATGACTTCACTGTTATCATTAAATGTGGAAAATAGCAAAAATAAAGAGATTGTGTCCAAACCTTTGACTCGAACTGTACATGTGCATGTGTAAAAAAAAAAAAAAAAAATCGAAGTTATAAATAAAACGTTTTTTTTTTTACTTCAAAATTTCACGTTTAATTCAATGTGTCAATTGCCATTTCTTCGTATTTATTTCTGAAATGTACTACCAATTTCAGAGTGGAAACTGTTTCAAAGCAAATCCTACTAGTGTAGGCCTACTATATTTTTTTAACATGTAGCATGGCAGAACCATACAAACAATATGATATAAGAATACAATACCATGGTATTTCCAACTGAAACTATCGCTTTACCGTGGTACCGCCACAAAGAGAGAGAGAGAGAGCATCTCTCATAAAGTCTTCATCACAGAATACGTCTCACTCATAAACATGACAAATACGGCCCTCATCATTTTTTACGAGCGGAGATGTGCGCGCGGCAGCAGGGCTGGAGGGAAGAACAGAACAGCGGAAGAAAGAGAGCGCCGTGTGGTTAAAGTCTCCCCCGAAACATCACTCGCCCTGCCCGGCTTTGATCTTCCTACCGTAATTATGTTCACATCCAAACGAGCATCCAGCCTCAGACTTCAAACATGCACATGGATACATTCTCACACACATGCGCTCTCAGCTGTACACAGTCACACACACACACATTTATAAAGTGGTGTGTAAAGTGGTGAGCTTCAGGAGGAAAATCATTATTTCAGGAGGAAAGTTTATTATTTATTTTAGTCACAAATATAATTTAGTATTACCGAATCAACCTGACTAGCTTACAGTACAAATACAGAAAGTTGTGTGTGATGGGTAGGTTTAGGGGTAGTGTTAGTGTAAGGAGAGAGAATATACAGTTTTTGTACAGTATAAAAACCATTACGTCTATGGAAAGTCTCAATAAAACATGAAAAAAGTGTGTGTTGAAGCTTGAGAAATCTCTTAAATAATATGTGATATATGATAATCTGGTATATAGAGAGTTATCTTCTGATGCTGATATCAAGATATCAATAGTGTATGTTATATAATAATTTATAAAAAATAAAAAAAACTATACCAAATGAGACATACACATACTTGTAAAAAAATATATACTGACAAACGTGGTACCGTGATAGGTTGCCACCTGTGCAGTAAGTCCATTCGTGAAATTTCCTCACTACTAAATATTCCACGGTCAACTGTTAATGTTATTAAAACAAAGTGAAAGCAATTGGGAACAACAGCAACTCAGCCACAAAGTGGTAGTTCACGTAAAATCACAGAGCGGGGTCAGCGCATGCTGAGGCGCACAGTGCGCAGAAGTCGCCAACTTCGAGTCAATAGCTACAGACCTCCAAACTTCGTGTGGCCTTCAGATTAGCTCAAGAACAGTCCGTAGAGAGCTTCATGGAATGGGTTTCCATGGCCGAGCAGCTCATCCAAGCCTTACATCACCAAGTGCAATGCAAAGCGTCGGATGCAGTGGTGTAAAGTTCTCCGGAGTGACCAATCACGCTTCTCTGTCTGGCCATCCGAGGGATGAGTCTGGGTTTGGCGGTTGCCAGGAGAACGGTGCTTGACTAACTGCATTGTGCCAAGTGTAAAGTTTGGTGGAGGGGGGGATTATGGTGTGGGGTTGTTTTTCAGGGGTTGGGCTTGGCCCCTTAGTTCCAGTGAAAGGAACTCTTAATGCTTCGGCATACCAAGACAGTTTGGACAATTTCATGCTCCCAACTTTGTGGGAACAGTTCCAACATGACTGCGCACCAGTGCACAAAGCAAGGTCCATAAAGACATGGATGAGCGAGTTTGGTGTGGAGGAATTTGACTGGCCTGCACAGAGTCCTGACCTCAACCCGATAGAATACCTTTGGGATGAATTAGTGTCAGGCCTTCTCGTCCAAAATCTGTGCCTGACCTCACAAATGTGCTTCTAAAAGAATGGTCAAAAATTCCCATAAACACACTCCTAAACCTTGTGGAAAGCCATCCCAGAAGAGTTGAAGCTGTTATAGCTGCAAAGGGTGGGCCAACTCCATATTAAACCCTACGGATTAAGAATGAGATGTCATTAAAGTTCATGTGTATGTAAAGGCAGGCGTCCCAAAACTTTTGGCAATATAGTGTATTTGAAAAAGGTGGGCTTCATTCATTTAACACAAGCAGAATGAATTTCTGTGTTCTTCGGCAACTTATCACAGCATGATTTTATTAACAACTTATGCAGAAAAGTGTTTGTACATACACTTTGGAATGGACACAATTTTGTCTGATAAACCAGCCGATATGACTATGCTTCCTTCTCTGCAGGGTAACCCGAGCCTCTCACTATGATGTGACAATATAAACACCCTGAAACTCCTCCCACTCATCAACAAACCGTTCACTCTGGGACTGAAGAACTGAAGCAGGCCTGTGCTGTGAGATCACATTTAATACTGTTTTGTTATGATGATCAGTATAGGGGAGCAAGACCAGCCCAATCTCACAGAAAAACATGACTATTTTACAAGGTGGTGATTGCATGTGAAAACGTACAATGTTTAGAACAAAGTAAGCATGAAGATCTACCCCTAAACATAACCGTCACTGGGGTGTAAGCAGATTCGCCAAAACATGAAATAGTTATTAATTTGCATAAAATTGTGTTGAGAGTGTCAAAATTTAGTCAACTCAAATATCCAAGTTGTCACTTAGTACAACTTCACATTTCAAGTTGACTAAACTTAACATTTTAAGGCAGCACGAACATTTACATTTATTCATTTTGCAGACGCTCTTATCCAAAGCGACTTACAAATGAGGAATACAGGAAGCGATTCGTCATGAAGAGGCGAATAAACACAAAAAGTGCTCAATATACAAAGTTTCAGACATTGCTTAGAGTAGCATAAGCTAGAATAGGGAGGGATCAAAGGAAAGTAAAAGCATAGGGTTTTTTATGATGAGGTTAAGTGCTCACGGAAGAGATGAGTTTTCAGATGACTTTTAAATGTTGTCAGCGATTCTGCATTCCGGATGAAGGCGGGGAGATCTAAACATGCTCAAAAACTCACAAAGCTTTGCACACGCGTCAGAAGTGGCGAAAATTTATGTCTGTTATGGGTTTTAGAATTTGGCGTGGCAAAATGGCTCGATAGCGCCACCTACAAAATTTCAACGAAGTGCCCCTCCCGCTACGTTTCACGTAAAGGTATGAAATTCGGTAGACACATGTAACAGCCCAATACCTACAAAAAAGTCTCCTGGTACGAAATCTGAAAACCAACAGGAAGTCAGATATTTTAAATTTTCTTTTCAAAATTGTTGCAAATTTTGCCATTTCCAGGCGTTGTACTTTAATCAACTCCGCCTAGAGATTTAATCAGATCATCATCATATTTGCACAGTCTAATCTAAAGGCCTTTGCGACGTTACATTGCGAAGATCTACTCGCACTGCGTCCTAGAACGCTTTGGGGAACGTCTCAGCATGACAGGTGTCTGAAGCTACTATCGAATCACGGCAATCCTATTGACCGGCGACAGCCCATGATGTCATCAGCCATCCTGCCCCGTGTATGGGGAGCTGTTGGAGGTCATGGGACGCGGGACTGACAGACTGCAGCTGCCGTGGCGGCGCGTTAGGGGAGAAATCGCTCGCGGTCGGCTTGACGATCGATTTTTCTCCGGCCATGGTCTCCCAGCTCCAGTGAGCCTCCCATTCCTTCCCGATCTACATACTGAGATCGAGGGGGCATGGAAGAGCCCATATTCGGCCCGTATTCATCTGCATCAGCGGGCTAATTTCGCTGATGTCGAGGGGATGACTGAATATGGGTATGTGTCGATGCCACCGATTGACGAGATGTTTGCAAACTATCTCACATCCGGGCGGACATCGACACTGAGGGCTCCAACCCTACCATCTAAGCCCTAAAAGACAACATCTCGCTTAAATGGCAGGGCATACACATCAGCAGGTCAGGCTGGGGTGGCTTTGCACACCATGGCAGTGTTGCAAGCCTACCAGGCGGACCTGCTGAGGGATCTCGACCAGGGGTAGTCGAACTGCGCCGCACCACAGATTTAGCTCTCCGGGCCACCAAGCAAACAGCTACCGCGATCGATCGATTGATGGCGGCGATAGTGGCCACGGAGAGACATCTGTGGTTGAACCTGGCGGATATCGGGGAGAAAGAAAGGGCTTTTCTCCTCGATTCGCCAGTTTCGCCATCTGAACTTTTTGGCACCTCCATGGAGGCGGTGGCGGGAAAGTTCAGGGAGGTGAAGGCGCGTTTGGCGGCGTTTAAGACCTGCATACCGCTGAGATCCAGGTCCGCGCCCAGGCAGGCGGGTGGGCCGGGCCCGTCACGGTCCAAGGACCGGAGACAGGGCCAGAGAGCCAGCGTCACCTCTCGTGCGCCCGCTCCGTGGAGAAGTAGGTCGCAAAAGAGGCGGGACTCCCGGAAGAGGATTTGAGGCAGGTGATCCAGAACAAACGCAGTCAGCGTCAGTAATGGGTCTCCTCCCTGAGGGTGTATAAAATCTTAACCCTCATCTTTCTTCTTCGTTTACTTCTCCCCGGGCGCTTCTTACATCAGGCCGGGCTGGGCCCGTGATGAATGGAAACGATATTCTGATGGCCCGCCTTGGCTTGGTCCGTGAGAGCGCCCCTTTCAGGCCTGTAAGGGTGACAGACCTCATGTTTACGAAACTGAATGGGTGAGTCGTCATTCTGTACGCGGCAGGTCGAGCTGGTAGGTCTCCTTTTTTCATTCACTTCGGAGCCGAACGGCGTTGATGAAGACAGACTGTTCCTGTGCCTATCAAGCAGAGAGAGAGAGAGAGAGAGAGAGACAAGTCGAGAGAGATCGCCTTGTGCCGGGGAAAAGGCACACTGCAGCGCGACCGCGTGCTCACTTCCGGTTTTCACAGCATTTCCTGTTGGTTCGGTGAGGGCGTTCCACACAGTGAGAGCAGACACAGGCTGCACTATTCCATGTGATTCTGCCGCGGTTGTCCCTGGGTGCTTCAGCACTATTAAAAGAGCGGTTTCCTCTAAAAGAGCAACATGGGTGTGACACTGCGTCTTTTTCAAGATGTCATTCCACCTGTGCGTTTCTGGATGCGGTCGTTCCCTGTCGCCAGCTGAAAGTCACAATCGTTGTCTCACGTGTCTGGGCATTCAGCACGCTGAGGCAGCTTTTGTGGATAGTTCATGTTCCCACTGCGGGAACATGACTATCTCGGCGCTTAGGTCGAGACTCGCCTACCTTCGGGAGGGTGGAGTCCCCTTACCTATGCTTCGATCTAGTGCTATTCCTGCCCAGCAGAATAGACCTACTTTGATGAATAGCCAGGGTGACCTGAGGATTACGTTTAGGGCAAACCCGCCGAGCCAGCCTCCGCGGGCCCCTATTCCCTCTGAAGCGCCGCAGCCGGAGGAAACCGCTGGCCCCTCCCATGGGCGTCCAGTGGTGACCTTCGGGGCTCCAGCAGACGAACAGATGTCGATCGCTGCATCGGAGGGGGAGTTCCAGTCCTCAGAGGATGAAGACTTGGCTGCGCTGCCTCCCTCTGGGAGAGTCGCGGCGGCCGAGTCGGACCCTGAGTTGACGGCTATGCTTTCCCGGGCCGCCGAAAAGGTCGGGCTTATGTGGAACCCTCCACCGTGTCCCGAGCCTTCTAGGTTGGACGACTGGTTTCTCGGGGTGGGTCGCGCTGGTTCTCAGCATCCCGCCCCAGTGCCTTTCTTCCCGGAGGTGCATGAGGAGCTCACAAGGTCGTGGATGGCACCTTTTTCTGTCAGAAACTGGCCGAGTGGCTCCTCCCTCCTCACTACCCTCGATGCCAGCCAAGGGGTACGTGGGAATCCCGCCAGTGGAATGGGCCGTCCCTCCAAGGCCTGTAAGTTCTCTTCCAGTCTGACTGGAAAGGCTTACAAGGCCTGTGGGCAGGCTGCGTCCGCTTTGCATGCCATAGCGTTGCTCCAGGTGCACCAGGCCCAGGCACTCATGGACATGCACGAGGTTAGGCCTGACCCAGAGCTCCTCCTCCTGCTCGTTGCCGAGGGCGTCCGCCCACCGCCGCCCCCGCTCCCGCCAAGGCCCAGCAGCAGCCTCCACCAGGGGGTCGGCGTGGAGCCGGCCGTGGGAAGGACGTCCAGCCTGCTCAGGCCACTGCCAAGGTGGCAAGCGCCGTCATAAAAGACCCTGAGACGGGCCACCCAGAGATGGAAGGAACTGCTCTTCAGGAGGTGGTAGCAGCACCACTCCTTCTCCTGGAGGAGGGCCGGGAGAGAATCCTTGGTTTGCCTTCGTGCCAGCGGTACCCAAATTTTCACCAAAAGAGCAGTTTCCAAAATCTCTGGGTGCCAAGAGAGCGCGCTTGCCGGTATACGACACTCCCATGCCTTGTCACCCTCCGGCGCATCTCCAATCGCCAGCAGGGGGTGCTGGCTGTGCTCAGGACGCACACAAGAGGCCTCCTCACACCCGTGCGCCCCCTCAACAGAAGCAGGTAAGTGTTGCACTGCACACTCAGACCCCACTATGGGCCGCTATGCCATCTGAGTCGGGTCCCTGCACGCCGCTGTGCTGCCCCGCTGCGGGTACGTCTGTGGTGCCGTTAGTCCCGCTTGCACGGTCGCTGGGAGCCTGGTTAGCGCTCCCCAGCCCGTCTCGCTGGCTCATCCGTACTATCAGACTCGGCTATGCGATTCAGTTCCGTGTCGAAGGAGAATGCCCCCGTGCTCCGGGCGGAGATTGCAGTCCTACTGGCGAAGGACGCAATAGAGCCGGACCCTCCTTCGGGGGTCGACGTACGTCGAACGTGACCAAGTGAAAGGGAACGTCTCGGTTACGTATGGTAACCCTCGTTCCCTGAAGGAGACGTACGTCCCGTCGCCACAGTTGCTGTACCATCACTGCATGGCCAAGTCACTAGTTCGGCTCCTCAGTGAAAAACAAATGTGCGCTGCATCCGCTTCCTGTTTATACCCGCGGTGCGGGGCGGAGCTCGAGATGCAAATCTCGTACGCCAATGGCCATTGGCTCGTTCTCTATACACTCGAAGCTGATAGGGGCTCCCAGAAGTGATCCCAATTCGTCTGTGACGTCCGACGTACGTCTCCGTTCCCTCCTTCAGGGAACGAAGGTTACCATACGTAACCGAGACGTTTCCCCTACTCAAACCAATTAAGTATTTTGAGCGTTAGGGTTTACAGTGTACCGTTAAACTTAAATGTTTTTTTGTTGTGCGAGGTGAACTAAAACACATGTTTATATTTGTATTATCATATTTACAATGTTTATATTTTACATTATTTTCAAATGTAATAATAAAATGGGACATACACCAATAACTTCTCTCAACAATGCAATTCTGTTTCAACTTAAAAAAGTAAGTGTTCATGCTGCCTTCAAATATCCAAGTTGTCACTTTTCTGCTACTGGTTCCCTACAGAAGGGAACCTATTTTTATTTAGCCTACAGCTTGGTCTACCTACCAGGTCAGGCTCAGTGCTGCCTTCACTGAGGGTCGTTTGTGAGCACGCAGCCACCTGAGTCTGATCAGACGGTCGCAGGCCTCTCGTGAGGCCTCCCAGTTAGATCAGTCCGTAACCAGGTAACCAAAACTTCACATTTCAAGTTGACTAAACTTAAAATTTTAAGGCAGCACGAACGCACTTTTTTAAGTTGAAACAACATTTTTTTTACAGTCAGGTGTGACATTTTCCAGAAAATATGGTATGCATACTATGAAAATAAAATGAGTAACACGATACTATTCTACTCCAAAAACATCCTTAAACCAGAGCAAAGGCATAACAGAAAGAACCAGCATGAGTGTCACAGGAATATTGTGGTCTGTTTTAGTCATTTCAAGAATGTTCAATACACTTACAAACATTACAGCTGGATGGCCATTAACAAACTGACCCAACTGCTTTCGGGCTCATTCGAGCTATAAAAACAGAGCTAAACATCAGGGACACACAGAAGAGAGGAGAATATAATGAACGATCAGGACTTTACAATAGCTTTACAGGACTTTACTCTTTCTCTCTAGCTTGAGATTGCAAGTTATCTCACAGTTTGCTTCGAATACTCCTTCAGCCTGTCATCATGGTGGTTGTGCGGAGGAGACTCAGGGACTTCTGGCGACGGTCAAATGGCAAGGTGGCGTCTGAGAGGCAGACTGCTGCCATTAGCAGCCAGAGAGTGGTGTTTATTGTCCAATTAGAGGCAGGCAGATCTACCTGTAATCACCTGCTACAGGTGTGAGTCTCCTTTGTTGCCCCGGCCATGGGAAGCCAGTCATCAGCTGTCAGAGATGAACTCTTTGATCTCCACATTGTTCGAGAGCAAGAAATGCCTGGAGCTTCTCCGGCTCTGAGACTTCACCTTTCCGCTACAAGCGCTCAAGTAGATTTATTGCACTTAGTGCACTGTGAGACACACATACAGAGATACAGACACGGCACATGAAGATGCCTTCCTGTCGGTGACGGATGCTCCTGAAGTCATGAGTCATGTGATTTATCTGTTTCTCTCGCATGCAGCATGTCGCCTGACAGAGACAGAACTGCGTTCTTCTGCGAGGAGCGTTTGATCAGTCATAAGTAAATCATTTCCTTTAGCTCTCAACACTGCTGTCAGACTGAAAAACAAATATGACAATATAATTTACTAGGGACAGGGTAGTGCTGACATACCAGAGAAGAAAACAAGCATTCCTTGTTCGACTTATGCGCTGTGTCTCATTCTGTCTCCCTAGTTCCCTACGTAGGACACCGCAGCGATGACGTATTTTTGTAGGTCAACCCTGAAGTTTGCATACAAATCTTTAAACACAGACCTTATTTCAGGCACCGTTACACTAACGGTCTGTCTTTAAAGTCCCCATGAAATCAAAATGGAAGTTGTGTGGCTTTTAGTATGAATATGTTAGCTTTACTGCTATCTATAAGCTAGTGTTGCTCCAAAACAATGTAAAAATTCACATTTAGAAGATGTAAGCATTCAGACTCTCACTTCCTCCAATATGTATCAATGATTTTGATGACATCACTCTGCACTTCAGCTTCGCATCAGATTTTCTGTCCAATCAAATGCTCTCTAGAATCTGAAGCCCCGCTCCCTTCATTATAAACAGACGGTTTCGGTCACTTGTTCACACATTTACTATTTTTACATGGTGAATGGCATATAGTTAGGTCCAGAGACACAACAGCACAGAGCGGATCATGTGAGCGAGTCGGTCCAGACACACGACAGCACAGAGCGGATCATGTGATTGAGTCGGTCCAGAGACACAACAGCACAGAGCAGACCATGTGATCGAGTCGGTCCAGAGACACGACAGCACAGAGCAGACCATGTGATCGAGTCGGTCCAGAGACACGATAGCACAGAGCGGATCATGTGATCGAGTCGGTCCAGACACACAACAGCACAGAGCGGATCATGTGATTGAGTCGGTCCAGAGACACAACAGCACAGAGCGGACCATGTGATCGAGTCGGTCCAGAGACACGACAGTACAGAGCGGACCATGTGATCGAGTCGGTCCAGAGACACGACAGCACAGAGCAGACCATGTGATCGAGTCGGTCCAGAGACACGACAGCACAGAGCGGATCATGTGATCGAGTCGGTCCAGAGACACGACAGCACAGAGCAGATCATGTGATCGAGTCGGTCCAGAGACACGACAGCACAGAGCGGACCATGTGATCGAGTCGGTCCAGAGACACGACAGCAATTTGTAACATTTACAGGTAAGTATTCAACCATAAGATGCATAAGCATTAAACAACACACACATATGACAGTAGGGCAAGTCATGTAGGTTTATGATTTAGTTTAAAGCACTTTAAAGCATTAGACAAACATGTCTAATGTTTAAGACAACATGCACTTATCCAGCAGCAGCTCACTCTGTGTCCTTCCTTATTTTTCAGATGTGTTCACATTAAAGAATAATGATATTCTACACATGCAGTGGTTAAAAAACACTGTATTCGCTCGGTACACATGCCTACTGAACCGAAAGACTGATACCGAACATTTTCAGTACTAATATGCCAACACGGTCTCACTCCTATTCGTCACATATTGACGCTTGGTTAGTTCCCTTCGGCGTCACTTTTTAACGCACAGGGTACCCCTTTAGCGTCGTTTTCAGTTACTCCATTGATTTCAGTTGTTTGCCCAATTGGTCAGATCAAGACGCATTTAATTCTTTGCATTTGTAAAAGTAGACATGATTTTATGAATATTTATAGGCTACTTTTATAATTTGGAGCAACTAACCCCACTCCTACCCTAAACCTACCCACTTCTGAACAATATAAAACACGTAACAGGCAAATAAAAGTACAGTCACAGGTATTTATTGCAAAAACTGACCAAAAACTGTATACAAGTATTAACTCATGTTGCATTCCAAGTCTCCTGAAGTCATACGATATCTTTATGTGAAGAAAAGAGTTGATCTTAATGTTTTAAACACTAAAAATGATGATCCAGAATCTAGATTCCGCTCCATAAACACACACACTCCACTCAGTCATATCTCATTCAAACGATACACCCGACTCTTCAGCATGACGCGATCGGTCACGAGACACACGAGAGCCAATGCATTTTAAAATCAAAGCTGACGTAATGACGCAATTGGTCACGAGACACACGACAGCCAATGCTGTCAAAACTGACGTAACGTTTCTTCCGGCGGCAATTTTTGAAATGTGTTCATGATCTTTGGCGGATAAACCCATTCAAAAAACCCATTGACTTTGGACCAGAAGTACTAAAATGCTAACTCATATCTGGGTTTGGCCTACAAAAACATATCAGCCCTGCAGTTCCCTATAACACAAATTCAGGCCCTAACAAAAGTCTCGATCCACTAAACTTTGGGACACCAATGACTTCCATTAATAATTTCAATGCCACAATCACATCACTGGTATTTATCACCAAAATATATGGCGGTATTCTTCTGGTGTGATTTGTTTGGATCATTGCGCATCTTTGTTGTTAAAAATTACAGTGTCGTCATCATGAAATATGCTCTCCACCTCTGTTTATATCTGACTGAGAGATTGAAGAAACTTGACAACATTTCCAATAAGTGAATATAGTAAGTGGCCAGTGCTGTGCATCATGGGAATTTGTTTAGAAAGTGAATTTTTCAGTGTACTAAACCGATTTTAACAAGCCCAATCAATGAGTGCACTAAACTAGGGAGCAGATTGGCCCCAATATACTTCAAGTGAAATCAAAGAACATTGCAGATTAAGCAAGACCATGATGTCTTATGCTGCGTTCAAGCCATAACTACTGTCATTTGAAAGAGATGGAAACCCGTGATGTTACACTCGGAGCGGTTCGTGACTCGAATTTATGCGTTTCAATGGCAACACCATCAACGCTGAAATGAATCTGCAGCAGTCAGGTGGAACAAGAGCACTTTAAGTTGTTTATAATGTTATGTGCTTTGAGACATGAGGTAGTTTAACGCCGTCTCTCGTGACGCTTTGCACTCTGCTGTGTGTGTTCATGTGTTTTGAAGGAGGCGTGGCTTTGGAGACGCTCTGAAGGGAGGGTGGGATCTCATGCTTTCAAAGCTAGCTCGCTATTGCTAGCCTCTCCGAAAATTGCCTACCCTACCTTTAATGGTGAAAGAGGTAAGATATTAGTAGCTAAACATAGTAGCTAAACTGTTTAGTTTTCAAATAGCTTTAAATTTTTAGCTACTATGCTCTTTCACCATTAAAACTGAAGAGTCGCATAGAATTCATGCTCATCTTCTCTGAACAGTAATGCCCTTTGATTTGATTGGCCATCTGTTAGACCGCAGAAAAATGCTAGTATGAAGGTAACACGACATGGCCGAGTAAAGTGCTTTCATAACATCCCATCTAAGGCCCTGTTTACACCTGGCATTATGATTTTTGGTCGATCGGATCACAAGTAGACGAGGGAGACACATTCCCGTTTACACCTGGTGTTTTAATCCGTCTCTTTTGTCCATTTTCAACCACTTCTGTCCTGATTTCTTCGAGGGGAGGGTCTATGGGCAGTTAAATGTATGGGTTTTTTTCAGATCTTTCGATCTAATGGACAAAATAAGCTCACACAATTTACATATGAGAGTATATTAGGATGCGCTTTGGTCGATCAGATCACAAGTGGACGACGCTAAATACAGGTGTAAACGGGGTCTAAAACGCTAGAAAGATGAATTCATAAGTTGAAAAAACAAATGTTTTTTTTGCCATATTCTTTCAAATTTCTGCTGAACCATACGCAGGATTGTGGGATATTGTAGGTAGTGAAGGATACATTAATGTTACCTTCACTTTCCAACAAGATGAAGGCATCTTAGGCCCTCGGTACACCTGGTATTAAGATGTGTTTTGGTCGATCGGATCACAAGTGGACGACACTAAATACACGTGTAAACGGGGTCTAAAATACTTTGAGCTTGTCCACTTTCGACCACTTCCAGAGGTAGTTTAAAACGCATTCGACCGGATTGCTTTCGTAGTGTAAACGCTCATGTGGTCGAATGCGTTCAAATAGCCCACAAAAGAGTGCATTCGACCACATGAGCGTTTACACTACGAAAGCAATCCGAAATTCACTACCTACAATATCCCACAATCCTGCGTGTGGTTCAGCAGAAATTTGAAAGAATATGGCTAAAAACTTTTGTTTTTTCACCTTATGAATTCAACTTTCTACTGCTCCTAAGCATTGTAGTCAGTAAATATATACCCACTGTAACCTTAACTGAACTTGTTCTAGAATATTTAAACGGGACGTTATGGTGGCTTGGAAGCCTGTCTGCCTGTTTCCTCTCGAGGCTGCCAGCTGCCATCGATTTCAGACACAACTATACAGACTGTCACTCTTCGTCTGTAGATCAGTCTGGAGCTCTTGTTTAATGGGATTTCACAAGGCCCTGTGGATATATGGTGTGTGTAAACAGGTTTATTTAAATGAACGGACACAGTAAAAAGAAGACGCAATAAAGGAATGTCATTCTGCATTAGGTCATCTTTAAAGGAAGTGAGGTTCACTGCCACTTATTGGACACAGATGAGCCAATCAGAGGCAGACTTGCCTTCCCATTCTGTTTGGAATGATGCATTATGGGCAACTTTGGCTGTGTCAACTAAATGGCTTTGTTTAGAAAGGAATAATGTTTACCACATAACTGCACAATACTGCCAACACATTTTTTTTAAGATGTGTGCTACATTGTGTACTACTTTTACCATATGTTTCTTTAGCAGAAATAGTAAGAGTAGTATGCAAGAATTCAGCAGTAGAGATATCACAATGTGCTAACTTTTGGCAGTTTCCGGTTCAAGGTATTTTTATATAATGCATGTTTTGCCAAATGTTGTTGGTTATTTGGTTTTTCTATGCACAGAAATTAGCATAGTGTACATACTGCAGAAATTGTAATAATAGTACGGTAATTATGCCATTCCAAACGTGATCCAACATGTGCGCCATCTACAATCTACCACGCTGTTTTCGATAATGCATTATGGGTAATGTTTCTGCTTAAGGCATGTTATTTCACCAAACAAATAACAGTGTAACCGCACAGTAAATAATGTGCCTCTCCATTTAAATACTGTGACACTTACATTTCACCTTTCAAATTCTGCAAGTTGTGTTTTATGTGGTCAGAAACCTGTGGTATCTATAAATAAGGAAAAAATTATAATACAAAATAAATGTGTTGCAGAACTTTCACAATGTATTCAACACTTGGCAATACAATCACTCAAAGACCCACAAAAAAAGTTTTAACAAACAAAATGCTTAGCTAATATATATTTGTCAGCCATAAATTCAAATACTGGGATGAAATCAAGCAAATGAAATTAACACAGCATGTTCAAAGTATTTTCCCAACACTTAAAGCACTTAAAGCATCTCCACAGAACGGCATCAGAATCCAGACAAAACCAAAGACTGGAAGAAAAACATTTTCATGCTCAAGCAAGATCATTTGCAATGATTCATTGGTGTTTCCCATATGATGTGAATTACTGTGCTGGCTTCCAGTCCTTCAGAGTCTTATTTGAGTCTTTTCAAGTTTTTGAGTCTCTTTTGCTCTTTGATATTGTATGGAAATGAGACATTTTAATGGGAAATGAAAACCATGTGAGCGCACAGCTGTGATGAGATGAGTTTGGGGGGCGGGGTTTAGTCTGGTTGGGGCGGGGCTTCTCTGATGCCATGACCTGCAGTAAAACATCGAGTGCTGATGCTGGAGGTCACTTCCTGTGGCTCAGTATAAGCACACTCATTCAGTCTGTTCTGGAAACAGTGTTGCTTTCTGTTAAATTAGGTGAGCGTCCACTTATGGTGCAGTTAAGCCTCAGGTGAAGCGGTATTAATGCTAGCACACAAGTTATTTAATACAAACAAAAAGCACCAAACATTAAATACAAATGCATAAACGAAAAACTTTGGTAACACTTTATTTTACAGTGTCCTTAATTGTTGCACATGTTTCTATAAAATATGCATAATTACATGCAACTAACCCTAAACTATTCCTATTCCTAACTGTAAGTACATTATTATTACTCAGTACTTAAACGTATAATAACACTAACAATGACACATTAAAATAAAGTGTGACCAAAACTTTTTTCTACGTTAAAGGGAATCCAAAAATGGCAATGATGTCATTGTGTTGTATGCCCTTATGATTTTTTTCTCCCTGTGAAACACAAAATTGCACGTTTACCAAAATGTCCTGGCTGCTCTTTGTGTGATCAGTGTCTGTCAAGCTTCAAATGACCAAAAAAGCTCCATTAAAAAGCACTATAATGTAGTCCAATCAGATTGGCCTCTTATTTTGAATTACCGCTGCAATTGTAGAAATGTGACATTCACAATATATACACAGATAGGATTAATTTATTCAATATTAATTCCTTTGAGTGAAATTATCTGGTAACGGGTTTTACTGATAAGGTTTGCCTGTTGTGCTGCAAATGTGCTTCTTCATTTCAAATAAACCAGCATTTTGTTACTGATATGTATTTGTCTCATGTGAGTGCGCTTGTGAAAAATAAGTGTGCTTAATTGTATTAAATGTGCACTTGCAGTGTACTTCAAATCTTAAAAGTAAGGGTTAGGGTTTAGTTTATAAGGGTTAGTTTGTTGGCTATGCTTTACATATTGTTCCCCATAGATCCAGTTCAAAATAAAGTCAAATTGTAACTGGTTGCACGTGAGTGATAGGAAATCATCCATACATTCTTTAAACCACTTGTCCATTCTGTTATCATTTTGTCCACCCTGTTAAGCAATTTTTTACAGCAAAAAAAACATACTAATAATTAAATTAAAATTTAAAATTTACTAGAGTATCAGTAATGTAGTACTTTTATTTAGGCATTTATCTGCCCCTAACAGGTCTTCCATTGATCTTCCATTTCATTTATTTTGTTAAATAAATGGTTACATTTATTTATCTGAGATTGACCAGAATATTTTTTCAGATGTTTTACATCACCCTATCATGACTACTCAAACATTTCTTTTAAAAACTGAGTTTGGTAACACTTTATTTTAGGGTCCAATTCTCACTATTAACTAGTTGCTTATTAGCATGCATATTACTAGTATATTGTCTGTTTATTAGTACTTATAAAGCACATATTAATGCATTACCATATTCTACATCCCTTAATCCTATCCAATACCTAAATTTAACAACTACCTTACTATCTATTAATAAGCAGAAATTAGCAGTTTATTGAGGCAAAAGTCGTAGTTAATAGTTAGTTAATGTGAGAATTGGACCCTAAACTACTGTGACCCCTAGTTTGATTTTCAACATTTTATGAAGGCCAAAAGTCACAGAATGCCAGGAATGACCCATTTAAGTTTGCTTAAAGTTCACTCTAAAGTTCAGCTAAAAGCATTAAACAATAATAATACACTTTAATTTAATTGGAATTAACATGCAAGTATCCGATAACATTACATTCAGTTTGCAATTAAGTATGTTCTTCTAAAGTATATTACTTGCATAATAATACTCTTTTTAAAAGTATGCTAAAGTGCACTTTTTTCACAAGTGTGTAAGATTGCATGCATATTTTATAAGAGTAGCCTAAATTATTGTTGGTTTAACTTAAAAAAGTAAGTTTCCTGGTTGCATTAAAATTTTGAGTTCATTGAAATTAAAAATTTGTACAATGAAGGAGATTGGTTTAATAAATAGAAACTCTAAATATTATGTTATCTGAAACACATTAATTATCTAAGTTGATTTGACACAAGATAAAAAGTGAAAACAAATCATGACATTTTTTTTTACAGTGTATTTGTTTCTTCATGTGTAAAACATTTTTAATGATAAAAGAAATACAGAGTGAACCTTGAAGTTGTTGTTTGCTGAAAGTCTCCACTCTAACTCTCAAATCTCATTCATATTCAAACCTGGATATTAGAAGATACACCGATCAGGCATAACATTATGACCTAATATTGTGTTAGTCCTCTTTTGCTGCCCAAACAGCCCTGACCCTTTGAGGCATGGACTCCACTAGACCCCTGAAAGTGTGCTGTGGTATCTGACACCAAGATGTTAGCAGCATATCCTTTAAGTCCTGTAAGTTGCGAGGTGGGGCCTCCATGGATCGGACTTCAGCACATCCCACAGATGCTCGATTGGATTGAGATCTGGGGAATTTGGAGGTCAAGTCAACACCTCAAACTCGTTGTTGTGCTTCTCAAACCATTCCTGAACCATTTTTGCTTCGTGGCAGAGCGCATTATCCTGCTGAAAGAGCCACAGCCACCAGGGAATACCTAGGTACTACTTAGGTAGGTGGTACGTGTCAAAGTAACAGCAGGACCCAAGGTTTCCCAGCAGAACATTGCCCAAAGCATCACACTGCCTCCGCCAGCTTGCCTTCTTCCCATAGTGCATCCTGGTGCCATGTGTTCCCCAGGTAAGCGACGCACACGCACCCGGCCATCCACGTGATGTAAAAGAAAACGTGATTCATCAGACCAGGCCACCTTCTTCTATTGCTCCGTGGTCCAGTTCTGATGCTCACGTGCCCACTGTTGGTGCTTTCGGCGGTGGACAGGGGTCAGCATGGGCATCCTGACTGGTCTGTGGCTATGCAGCCCCATACGCAACAAACTGCGATGCACTGTGTATTCTGACACCTTTCTATCAGAACCAGCA